>CAMTDV010000021.1:31660295-32260295 GCA_947069175.1 Scalesia atractyloides
TCAGTTCCTCGTGGGAGACGAGTTGAGCAACGCGTGCCTCAAAACAAATCCATTATTGTTCGTGTGTGCATTATTTAATATTAAATGATTGGTGAATATGTTTACATCTATTTTTACCTATGTGTGGTTGTGCACTTTATTTTATAATCAATTCAATAAACTTGTTCAAATGTTTTTCATAGGATTCACTCGCCAACTTTTTGTTGATCCAAAAACCATTTTTACACATGATACAGGTGAACAGGATGAAGCAAGGAAAACATAGGAAATGCCTTAGAAGAAAACAATGAAGTCTAGAATGATGTTTAGGACATGATGTAATTATGATTGTAAATTTCCCATTAAATTGTATTAATGAATATGAAACGTTATAATAAATGTCATGAGCTTTGATGATAACCCAATCATGCCCCGATCACCTTTTCCGCTGCGGGTCGGGGTGTGACAAAGATGATCCCAAATTTGTTCACCCCCTTGTACCGCTTAGTTGAACACTACATTCAAGGCCTCCCCTCGAAAATTCAAGATTCGGTTTTAAGCACATCGCCTGCAACACTTGAAGTCGCAATGGAGTTAGCTACATAACTCACTGAAAATCGCATTCGAAACGGCAAGTTCAAAGATGAAAAGAAGAAAGCACCCATTGAGACCCCAACTCCAAACCACCCAGTCTCATCCTCAAAGTTTGCTGGTAAGAGGAAGCGAAATGGCAAGAATTTTGCTGTCACTCAAACCAACCCTCCTATCACTGTTACACCAATCACCCAAATTGTTCCTCCAGCTGCACCATTCAAAAAGCCATATACTGGCCCACACCCAAAATGCAACCGCTGTCAATACCATCACCCTCCCGAAAATCCCTGCCAACATTGCACAAGTTGTGGCCGTGCGGGTCACACCAGTCCAAACCTGCCGTACCCTTCAACGAATGAATCGCAATCAACCTCCAACCCAAACCCAAAATCAGATAGTGGGCCAAACCCAACAACCCTTACTTCTACCACCTTCACAACACGTAGCCCAACCTTACTACCAACCCAACTACCCCATGATGCAACCCATGCGAGCTTGTTTCAACTGTGGGGACCCAAACCACTTCCGGAACACATGTCCACGCCTAGTGAACATCATCCATGCCCAAGCTCACGCAATCCCGGTAAACCAAGCTAACCAAGCTCCCCCACCTGCCAAAGGGAGAGCTTTCAATATCAATGCCAACCAAGTCAGGGCTGACAACAACGTGGTCAATGGTAGTTATGCATCCATATTATTCGATACTGGTGCGGATAAGAGCTTTGTGTCCTTAGAATTTGAACCTATCCTCGACCAACCTCGTGTTAATCTCATCGAATCTCTAACGGTGGAAGTTGCTGACGGAAAACCCGTAGTAAATTCTATTATACGCAATTGTACTCTCACCCTAAACAATCACGATTTTCCAATTGACCTTATTCCTATGAAGTTGGGAAGTTTCGATGTTATAATCGGTATGGACTGGCTCAGCCAGCATCACGCTGAAGTGGTGTGCCACGAAAAGTTCATTCGCATTCCTCTTGCAGACGGTCAGACACTACGTATTTTTGGGGAAACCCCTTCGAAAGGACTCAAATTAATGTCCTGCCTTCAAGCCCGAAGATATCTCCGCAAGAACTATGTTGCATTCCTAACTCACGTCGTCAAAAAGGGAAACAAGGAGAGGAAACTCGAAGATATCCCAGTGGTGAAAGAATTCCCACAAGTCTTTCCCGACGACATTTAAGGACTTCCTCCTGTGAGAGAAGTCGAATTTCGCATCGATCTTGTACCTGTCGCTACACCAGTCGCAAAATCTCCTTATAGGTTAGCCCCCATCCGAAATGCAAGAGCTGTCCAGTCAACTGCAAGAGCTGACTGACAAAGGATTCATACGTCCTAGCTCATCGCCTTGGGGTGCACCTGTTCTTTTTGTGAAGAAGAAAGATGGAACGTTTCGCATGTGCATTGATTATAGAGAACTCAACAAGTTAACGGTTAAAAATCGCTATCCACTGCCTCGCATTGATGACCTCCTAGACCAACTTCAAGGCGCCACCTGCTTTTCAAAAATCGACCTTCCTTCTGGTTATCATCAGCTCAGGGTGCACGAAGAAGATATCCCAAAAACCGCCTTACGGACTCGTTATGGTCATTACGAGTTCATGGTCATGCCATTCGGTTTAACCAACGCCCCCGCTGTCTTCATGGGTTTAATGAATAGGGTATGCAAACCCTACCTCGACCGTTTCGTCATAGTCTTCATCGACGACATCCTTATTTACTCCAAGTCTAAATCCGATCATGAGCGACACCTTCGACTCATCCTTACACTCTTAAGGACTGAAAAGCTTTACGCTAAATTCTCAAAATGCGAATTCTGGTTAGGAGAAGTACAATTCCTTGGACATGTCGTCAATGACAAGGGAATTCATGTCGATCCTTCAAAAATCAAGGCAGTGCAGGAATGGCAAGCGCCACGTACCTCTACCGAAGTTAGGTCATTTCTTGGTTTAGCTGGTTACTATCGACGCTTCATTGCCAATTTTTCCCATATTGCTGTACCACTCACGGCCTTGACTCATAAAGGAAAACCGTTCATATGGGGACCTAAGCAAGAGGAGGCCTTCCAAACTCTAAAGCAAAAACTTTGTGACGCACCTATCCTCACACTCCCTGAGGGTTGCGATGACTTTGTGGTATATTGCAACGCATCAGGGCAAGGGCTAGGCTGTGTATTGATGCAAAGAGGAAAAGTGATAGCCTATGCCTCTAGGCAACTCAAGGTTCACGAGAAGAATTACACCACCCACGACCTGGAACTTGGAGCCGTTGTGTTCGCTCTCAAGATATGGAGACATCACCTCTACGGTACCAAGTGTGAAATATACACTGACCACAAGAGTCTCCAACATATCTTCAACCAGAAAGAGTTAAATATGAGGCAACGAAGATGGGTCGAACTCCTCAACGACTACGACTGTGAAATTCGGTATCATCCTGGCAAGGCAAACGTGGTGGCCGATGCGCTCAGTCGAAAAGGTTATGCGAACTCCATTCGTCTTCTATGTTCGCAAAACATAACCGACATCAAAGATCGAATCCGGGCAGCTCAACATGTTTCTGTAACAGAAAATGATGTACGCGATGAGCTGTCATGTGGATCTGAACTCAAAATCGAAACCAAATCCGACGGTATTCTATACTATTTAAACCGCATATGGATACCTGATCGCGATAACCTCCGTGATTTCCTCATGAATGAGGCGCACAAAACACGATACTCTGTACACCCAGGAGCCGACAAGATGTATCAAGACCTACGATACACCTACTGGTGGCCTGGCATTAAAAAGGATATCGCTGTTTTTGTTTCCAAGTGCCTTACCTGTTCCAAAGTAAAAGCTGAACATCAAAGACCTTCAGGACTTCTAGTCCAACCCGAAATACCTGTATGGAAGTGGGAAAACATAACCATGGATTTCATTACCGGGTTACCTCGCACCTCCAGTGGGTATGACACCATATGGGTAATAATCGATCGTCTTACAAAGTCATCTCATTTCATTCCGATTCGCGAGGACTTCAAGAACGAGAAGTTAGCTCGTATCTACATCAGCGAGATCGTAAGCCGTCATGGTGTACCATTAAGCATCATTTCAGACCGTGATGGTCGTTTCACTTCACGAACATGGCGAGCCGTACAAACCGCTTTGGGTACACGATTAGACCTCAGTACCGCTTTTCATCCTCAAACTGATGGTCAATCTGAACGCACCATCCAAACCCTTGAAGACATGCTGTGAGCATGTGTCATAGACTTCAAAAGGAACTGGGACGCTCACCTACCATTAGTGGAATTTTTGTACAACAATAGCTATCATTCAAGTATCGGCATGGCTCCTTTCGAAGCTTTATATGGTCGTAATTGTCGATCTCCAGTATGTTGGCACGAAATTGGGGAAGCGCAAATCACCGGACCAGAACTAATTCAAGAAACAACCGACAAGATCCTTCAAATTCGAAACAATCTTCTAGCGGCTCAAAGTCGTCAAAAGAGTTATGCTGACAAACGACGAAAGCCCTTGGAGTTTGACATTGATGATCAAGTACTTTTAAAAGTATCACCGTGGAAGGGAGTGGTTCGTTTTGGCCAGAAGGGCAAGCTAGCACCACGCTACGTAGGACCTTTCAAGATACTCGAAAGAGTAGGTCCTGTAGCATACAAGCTTGACCTACCAGAAGAACTCAACAGAATTCATCCCACATTCCACGTATCAAACTTGAAAAAGGGCCTTGCCGATGAAAACCTCCATATTCCTCTAGAAGACATTCAAGTCGATGAATCGATGCACTTCGTTGAAAGACCAGTAGAAATCATGGATTTCGGAGAGAAGCGTTTAAGGCGAAGCCGTATTCCAATTGTCAGGGTACGTTGGGAGTCAAAGTGAGGACCCGAGTTTACTTGGGAAGGTGAAGACTCAATGCGCGAAAAATACCCTCATCTTTTTCCGGTCACCATTACTGCTTAAATTTCGGGACGAAATTTCTAAAAGTAGGGGATATTGTAACATTCGCCGAAAAACGGGTTTCAAAACCCACTTCGTTTTATAATCAAATATTCAGTTATAAGTTCGTTGCGTATTTATTGTTCAGATTATTTTAAATAATACATAATTAATAAATATTTTAGAATTTAAAAACCATAATTAATAAATAATAATAATAAAAAATAATAAATAAAACAGGGTAGCCGGGTCTCGAACCCGGGTCTCCCGCGAAGACACACACACACCACACCACTCCGCCACACACATCATTTGTGTTAAATACTGAAACAAATAACACTTATAGTAAAAACCGAAAGTCAAAACCTGTAAATCAGCGCGCCCAGAACTCGCAAACGCCGGAAAAACCGAAACTCCGCAAATGTGGCTATTTTCCTTTGACTGAAACGCATAAACTGATTTCGACATCAGTTATAACCGTTGCCTAGCACTTAATTTTAGTCAAAACCGTTTGAAATCATTGACCGCAAATCTTGACCCCCAATTCGAACCCAATCGGTCTGTCCCCCTTATAAATACCCACCAAACTCCTTGTAAACATTTCGCTCAGAACCGCACTCTCTTTCCGAAGCTTTATTCCTTCCAAAGCACGTCGCCGGAGATTTTCGCACTAGCCGGGATATCGCCGGAATCACTGATCAGAAAACCGCAGTTGTTCTTCAGACGGTATAATTGTCTAAACCTCCTTACTATCTCTTGATTGATAATTTAATTGCTCAAATCAATAATCAAAACTGTTAAATCAGTTCATTCAGCTGGGATCACTGTCAGGATTTTTAAAGATGAAAAAGATGAAGTTAAGTTAGTGTTTTAATCTAAATAAAAATGGGTATTTAACCGGGTTAGACACACAGTCCAGCGGTGGACTGTGTGCAAATACAAAACACACGTCCCGGGTTCGAATCACGCATGTTTCCGACTTTCTGAAATAAAACCAACATTTTTAAACTTATTCAGATCAATTCACAGCATATATATAAAATTAATATAATTCAGCGTTTTTACAGATTAGACACATAGCCCAACTGGTTGGGCTGTGTGCACTCGAACCGAAGATCCCGAGTTCGATTCCGGGTTCTGTAACCGGTTTCGGCCATAATAAATCATTTTAATAAAAACTAAATAAGGTTAAAGCTAGCTAGTATATATATATATAATTAAAACAGAGAATATTTCGGGTTAGACACGTAGCTCAGTTGGTAGAGTTGCGTGCACGTATACGAGAGGTCCCGAGTTCGAACCTCACTCGCGCCTGGAATTCATGCTGTCTGACCGGTCAGACCTGACCAAGTCAAACCATTTATTTATTTTTGTATTCTTATTTTCTTTTTATTAAATTGAAAAATTATTTAAAAACACTTAAAAATAAAGACTTTGAAGGTTAAAAATTTGCATTAAACTCACAAAAATAAATCTAAAAATCTCATTAAAGAGCTCTAATTAAAAATAATAATCTCAAATAAAATTTATTTATTTAATCGAATCATGTCGTTATTATTTAGGTTAGTTTTCCCTCGTCGGTTGAATCATAATATTCGTGCGCATTCATCGTCATCAAGAAACGCATCCACTGTGAGTGAATCTCTACCAATTCCCCGTTTTAATCATGTTTTGGGGTGTATCATGTGTCGTACTATTCTTTTATTTTATTTAAACACTTGTGCATACATCATATCCGTGATCAAATGTGTATTGATTGTTGTGTGAATTATATGTAGATTAAATTTATCATTTCAGTGCACGCATTTCATTAGGCCCATCAGTTCCCCGTGGGATACGGGTTGAGCATCAGGAGCCTCATTAGATCGGCTCCGTTTGATTGAGCCTTGATCTCAGATACATCATCATTCATGTCATATACTCATCCAAAGTGGTTTGTGATTGTTTATATATATATGTTTGCTCACATGTGATTAATGCACGACTTTTCTTTAATAATAAAACAAGAAATTAATCAAAATGATTTATCAAGGTTCACTCGCCAACTTTTGTTGACCCAAAATCTCCCCCGTTTTACACATGATACATGTGATCCAACCGAGACAGGAAACACTTAGGATGGCCTAGAAGAATTTAATAAATATGAAACATCTTAGTAAATATCATGAGCTTTGGTGATAACCCAATTATGCCCCGACTTTTATTCCGCTGCGGGTCGGGGTGTGACAGACACGTTCATAAATATAAACACGTAAAAATGATTATAAATTTTTATAATGTTGAAGGATTGTAACTGCTGTAACATCCGTCAAAAAACGGGTTTCCAAACCCGCTTCGTTTGTTAATCGAATATCAAGTTATAAAATTTTGTTGCGTATTTATGGTTAATTTTAATTTTAAACAATACATAATTAATAAACATTTTAGAATTTAAAAACTATAATTATTAAAAAGTAAAAATAAATTAAATAAAAAAAGAAAAGGGGCCACCGGGTTTCGAACCCGGGTCAGCCGGAAGACACAACCATCAAACATTTAACCACTCCGCCACTTGCTGTCTTTGTGTAATCAAGGAAACAAATAAAACTTAACTTCTACCCAAGAAATTATCTGTTTGCGCCAAAACTAAAACGATAATCGGCTTTCAACTTTCCAGACGTTTGAGTGTTCGCTATTACTGATTATAACCGATGAAACCATTTCGACCCACGTTTTTAATCAATTCAGTCTTTATTAAACTCGATTCATGTGATTTTTGAGTTTAATAACCGAAAACATTTACCTCCAATTTACACCGGTAATTTCATAATCTCACAACTCAGAAACACCCACAGAACCTCCAATTTCACTTTCGCTCTATTTTCTGTTCGTCGGAAACGCTTTCTGAAATCGCCGGACTTTCGCCGGAAAACCGTGACATTCATCGAATCGGTAAATTTCTCAATTCTTTCATCTTCTATCCATTGTTAGACTTTTACTAACTCAAATCCTTCAACCAGAATCGGTTCCAGACGACGATACCGGATAATCTACACTCGCCGGAAAGTCTCTGAAAATTCCGAAATCGCGCTGTGAATCGGTACAAACATCTAAACTCTCTGGTAATTCTTGTTTGGTCATTTAATTTCACAATTAGTTAATCAAAACTGTTAATTGGTCCACTCAGACGGAACTCATAAAACAGAGCCGACGACTTTGCCGGAGTTCTGAGAAAAATCATCTTTCCGGTACATTCATTTCCAAATCCTTCTCTATCCGTTACATTTCAATCATTTATAAGTTTCGTTAATTTAATTAAACAAGAACAGTCGAATATCAATTGTCTGGGTTGTTTTAAAGAAGAAGATGAAGTTTAGGTTGTGTATATATTTAATATAAATCGGGTTATATCTCGGGTTAGACACACAGTCCAGCGGTGGAATGTGTGCATTTGAAACATAGAGATACCGAGTTCGAGTCTGTCCTTGTTCCGATTCGTCACAATATTCAAACCTTTTTATAAAACCAAATACGGAACCTTTCAGTTAGTATATAAGATTAATAAAAACAAGTATTTTAACCAGGTTAGACACACAGTCCAGCGGTGGACTGTGTGCAAAGTTAAACCACAGGTCACGGGTTCGACACACATCATGCGCACCGGTTCGACTAGTTTAAAAACCTTATTAATTAAATTAAATTCTGAATAATCTAAGTAGTATATAAATAGAATTAAAAACAGAAATATTTCGGGTTAGACACGTAGCTCAGTTGGTAGAGCTGCGTGCACGCGTACGGGAGGTCACAAGTTCGAGCCTCACCCAGCGCATACATACACAAGTCCGAACCGGTCAACAGTCAAAGTCAATGGTCAACGGTCAACGGTCAACCCAAAAAGTCAACATTTTTTTTATATTTTTATTTATTTATTTAATTTAAAAATCAATTAAAAATACTTAAAAATAATATTTTTAAAGTTAGAAAATGACCTTAAACTCACAAAAATATATCTAAAAATCCTATTAAAACTGTTAATAAAATCCACTTATTTACCGTATTTTCGTTATTATTTAGGTTAGTTATTCTCGTCGATCAACCCTCTAAACTCGTGCGCATTCAACACCATCAAACGAACGCACCCAATGTGAGTGAATCTCTACAAATTCCCCGTTTTAATCACATTTTGGGGTGTATCATGTGTCTTATTATTTATTACATTTAAACACTTGTGCATCCGTCATATCAATGATCAAATGTGTATTCAATATGTATCAACTGTTTGTGTGGTTAATGTTTAGATTAAATTTATCATTTTCAGTACATACATCATCATAGGCCGTCTGTTCCCCATTACCTATGAGCGGAACCGTTCCCCATTACCTATGAGCGTGAACGAGGCGTTGCCAACATACGATCGGCTCCGTTTGATTGAGCCTTGATCGCACATACATCATCATAGGCCGTCCGTTCCCCATTACCTATGAGCGGAACGTGACGTTGCCAACATATACATTATTATTCATGTCATTTACTCATGCAAGGTGGTTTGTTATTGTTATTGTATGTTTATTTATGTTTGCTCACATATGATTGTTGCACAATTTTTCCATATTAAATACAACAAGAAATCAATAATAAATGTTTTCTAACAAGGTTCACTCGCCAACTTTTGTTGACCCAAAAACCCCCATTTTTACACATGATACAGGTGATCCAGTTGCAGCAAGAAACATATAGGACGGCTTAGAAGAATAAATCGGTTTAGGCTTTGGATGGTTTATTTAGTTACTTTTTCCTTGTAATTGTATGAACTTGTTTGGAATATTGAAGATGTAATTTTGAATTTAATAAATATGAAACATATTAGTAAACATCATGAGCTTTGGTGATAACCCAATTATGCCCCGACTCTTATTCCGCTGCGGGTCGGGGTGTGACAGATTGGTATCAGAGCTATGACTATAGGGATATAGGATAGGTTATTAGACCCTTAGAGCCTATACTATAGTTGATTAGAATTTTTTTTAAATTGTTTGTGTGTTACATGCATAATTCATGATGTTTATATGCTTTATGTTTATTGTTACATTCAATGTTATGCAAGCATGTTCATAAGTACGTATTATTATACAATGCCTATCATGAATCATATCCTCATAACATATCATATCCATGAGCGCACACACCACACAATTTCCATGATTTTTACAATGATTTTTGTATTTAAATCACATCAAAGTGAGTTCTCATGACGGGCATGTAGTAACTGGAAGGGTACAAGTACCGGTAGTCGGAACGTCCTGTCTAGGCTTGGGATTCGTATAAATCCAAAATAAAGGACCAGTTTGCCTACCTGGGGACTAACGATGAGAGTACGAAGGACCTATTAGGCCAAAGCATGCTATACCAAACGTCGTGTGAGATAACCCCACTTTGAGTTGTCATTGTGTCTACACCTGGACACCCTCCGATCATACATCTCGCAAACATATTTCATGGTTTTCATTCGGGTGATGCAAATGTTAAACCGCCAACACCAATGTGAATCCTACTAAGCCAATAGTCATGGGGGCCCACATGACTATACAGGTGAAGGTATGGGGGACATTGGAGGCCCAAACATGAGCAAACCCAAGACATCCTATGGATGTAGTTGCATTATTGATGTTTATGTTATTTTTATTTTTTTTTTACGACACATGACACCTAAAAAGACTCCTTAAACTCACAATCTTCTTATGTATGTTCCTGTAGATGTCGGCTAGGCAGCAACGTGGGGGTAGAAGGTCAGGAAGGTCAAACGAACGCTTGGCCACCCAAATCGCAAAACAAATGGCCACGGTGCTTCCTGACATCGTAATTCAAGTCCAACAAGCTCTCGCCGCAAATCCCGTCAATCCTCCCCATCAAGAAGACCAGAACGTCGACAACCCTCCCTCCAAAAAGTGCTCTTACAAACACTTCAAGTCTTGCGATCCACTGGTTTGAGGAAATGGAAAACACCTTCCTCAATTGCGATTGTCCCGAGGATCGCAAGGTACGTTACGCAACCGGGAGACTATTTGGAGTAGCTCTTACTTGGTGGAATACAGAAAAAGGTAAGAGAGGAATCGAAGATGCAATGGCCTTAACATGGGAGGAGTTAAGGGAAATCATGACGAGACGCTTCTGTCCAAGAAGCGAGATCAAAAAGTTAGAGGATGAATTCCACTCGTTAAAGCAAAAGGAAGGAGATCATACTTCCTACAACAAAAGGTTTTTAGAGTTGAACCAAATGATTCCCCAACTTGTTCACCCCAGTATATCGCTTAATCGAACACTATATTCGAGGCCTCCCCTCGAAAATTCAAGAGTCAGTTCTAAGCACTTCACCGGCAACACTTGAAGCTGCTATGGAACTAGCTACCGAGCTTACCAAGAATTGTATTGGTAACGGCAAATTTAAGGACGAGAAAAAGAAAGCCCCCATTGAGGGCCAAACTTCAAACCATTCCACCTCCTCCTCAAAATTTGCTAATAAGAGGAAACGAAACACCAGAAACTTTGCTGTCACCCAAACAAACTTCCCTATCCCTGCTGCACCCATCACTCAAGTTGCCCCCTCACCTGCACCATATAAAAAGCCATACTCCGGCCCATACCCAAAATGCAACCGTTACCAATACCATCACTTTCCTGATCATCCCTGCCAACATTGCACCGGCTGTGGTCGCGCAGGTCACACCATTCAAACCTGTCGCGCACTTCAGCGAACGAACCGCCATCAGCCCTCAACCCAAACCCACCATCAGATAGTGGGTCAAGCCCAACAACCTTTACTCCTACCACCGCCCAACATGTAGCCCAATCCTACTACCAACCCAACTATCCATGGTGCAACCTGTGCGGCTTGTTACAACTGTGGAGACCCGAACCACTTCAGGAACACTTGTCCATGCCTGGTGAATATCATCCATGCCCAAGCTCAAGCTAATCCAGTAAACCAGGCTAAGCAAGCTCCTCCACCTGCTAGAGGAAGAGCTTTCAACATCAACGCAAATCAGGCTAGGGCTGACAACAATGTGGTTAACGGTACGTTTCTCATCAATGGTAGTTATGCATCCATGTTATTTGATACTGGCGCGGATAAGAGTTTTGTGTCCTTAGAATTTGAACCCATCCTCAACCAAACTCGTGATAAACTCATGGAATCCATAACGGTAGAAGTTGCTGACGGAAAACCGGTCTCATTAAACTCTATATACGCAATTGTACTCTCACCCTAAACGATCACGATTTTCCAGTTGACCTCATACCTATGAAGTTGGGAAGTTTCGACATTATAATTGGTATGGACTGGCTCAGCCAACATCATGCTGAAGTTGTATGCCGCGAAAAGTTCATTCTCATTCCTCTTGCAAACGGTCAGACTCTACGAATCTTTGGAGAAACCCCTTCGAAAGGACTCAAATGAATGTCCTGTCTTCAAGCCCGAAAATATCTTCGCAAGAATTATGTCGCATTCCTAACTCATGTTGTCAAAAAGTGAATCAAGGAGAAGAAACTCGAAGACATCCCAGTAGTAAAAGATTTTCCGCAAGTTTTTCCTGACGGCATTTCAGGACTTCCTCCCGTGAGAGAAGTCGAATTCCGCATGATCTTATACCTGGAGCTACACCAGTTGCAAAATCTCCTTATAGGTTAGCTCCATCCGAAATGCAGGAGCTGGCCAGTCAACTGCAAGAGCTGACTGACAAAGGATTCATACGTCCTAGCTCATCGCCTTGGGGTGCACCTGTCCTTTTTGTGAAGAAGAAAGATGGAACGTTTCGCATGTGCATCGACTACAGAGAACTCAACAAGTTAACGGTCAAGAATCGCTACCCATTACCTGCATCGATGATCTTCTAGACCAACTTCAAGGCGCCACCTGTTTTTCAAAAATCGACCTTCGTTCTGGTTATCATCAACTCAGAGTACATGAAGAAGACGTCCCAAAAACCGCCTTCCGAACTCGTTATGGTCATTATGAATTCATGGTCATGCCATTTGGTCTAACCAACGCTCCAGCTGTCTTCATGGATCTAATGAACAGAGTCTGCAAACCCTATCTCGATCGCTTTGTTATAGTCTTCATCGACGACATCCTCATTTACTCAAAGTCTAAGTCTGATCATGAACGACACCTTCGACTCATCCTTACGCTCTTAAGGAATGAAAAGCTCTACGCCAAATCTCCAAATGGAATTCTGGTTAAAAGAGGTACAATTCCTTGGACATGTCGTCAATGAAAGGAATACATGTCGACCCCTCAAGATCAAAGCAGTACAAGAATGCAAGCACCACGTACACCTACCGAAGTAAGATCATTCTTGGTTTGGCTGGTTATTATCGCCGTTTCATTGCAAATTTCTCCCGTATCGCTGTACCACTCACGGCTTTAACACATAAAGGAAAACCCTTCATATGGGGACCCAAACAAGAAGAAGCCTTCCAAACTCTAAAGCAAAAACTCTATGACGCACCTATCCTCACACTTCCTGAGGGTAGTGATGACTTCGTGGTTTATTGCGACGCGTCAGGGCAGGGACTAGGCTGCGTACTGATGCAAAGAGGAAAAGTGATAGCTTATGCTTCCAGACAACTCAAAATTCATGAGAAGAACTACACCACCCACGACCTGGAACTTGGAGCCGTTGTGTTCGCTCTTAAGATATGGAGACATTACCTCTACGGTACTAAGTGTGAAATATACACTGACCACAAGAGTCTTCAACATATCTTCAACCAGAAGGAGTTGAACATGAGGCAACGAAGATGGGTCGAACTTCTTAATGACTACGACTGTGAAATTCGGTACCATCCTGGCAAGGCAAACGTGGTGGCCGATGCGCTCAGTCGAAAGGGTTATGCGAACTCCATTCGTCTTCTATGTTCGCAAATCATAACCGACATCAAAGATCAAATCCGAGAAGCCCAACATGTTCAGTAACGAAAAACGACGTACGCAAGGAGCTGTCTTGTGGAGCTGAACTTAAAATTGAAACAAAATCCGACGGTATTCCGTACTATCTAGATCGCATATGATTCCCGATCACAATAACCTTCGTGATTTCCTTATGAATGAGGCGCACAAAACACGATACTCTATACACCCAGGAGCCGACAAGATGTATCAAGACCTTCGATACACCTACTGGTGGCCTGGAATGAAAAAGGATATTGCTGTTTTTGTTTCCAAGTGCCTTACATGTTCCAAAGTAAAAGCTGAACATCAAAGATCCTCAGGACTTCTAGTCCAACCTGAAATACCTGTATGGAAGTGGGAAAACATAACCATGACTTCATTACCGGTTACCTCGCACCTCCAGTGGGTATGACACTATATGGGTAATCATTGATCGTCTTACAAAATCAGCTCACTTCATTCCGATTCGCGAGGACTTCAAGAACGAGAAGTTAGCTCGTATCTACATCAGCGAGATCGTAAGCCGTCATGGTGTACCGTTAAGCATTATTTCAGATCGTGATGGTCGTTTCACTTCACGAACATGGCAAGCCGTACAAGCCGCTTTAGGTACACGATTAGACCTCAGTACCGCTTATCATCCTCAAACTGATGGACAATCTGAACGCACCATCCAAACACTTGAAGACATGCTTCGAGCATGTGTCATAGACTTCAAGGGAAATTGGGACGCTCATTTACCATTAGTTGAATTTTCGTACAACAACAGCTATCATTCAAGTATCGGCATGGCACCTTTCGAAGCTTTATATGGTCGTAAGTGCCGATCTCCAGTATGTTGGCACGAAATTGGAGAAGCTCAAATCACCGTTCCAGAATTGATTCAAGAAATCACAGACAAGATCCATCAAATTCGAAACAATCTTCTAGCGGCACAAAGTCATCAAAAGAGTTATGCAGACAAACGACGAAAGCCTTTGGAGTTTAACATTGGCGATCATGTACTTTTAAAAGTATCACCGTGGAAGGGAGTAGTTCGTTTTGGCCAGAAGGGCAAGCTAGCACCACGCTACGTAGGACCTTTCAAGATACTCGAAAGAGTAGGACCTGTAGCATACAAGCTTGACCTACCAGAAGAACTCAACAGAATTCACCCCACATTCCACGTATCAAACTTGAAGAAGTGCCTCGCCGATGAAAACCTCCGTATTCCCCTAGAAGATATTCAGATCGATGAATCTATGCCCTTCATTGAAATACCAGTAGAGATCATGGACTTCGGAGAAAAACGTTTAAGACGGAATCGTATTCCAATTGTTAGGGTATGCTGAGAGTCGAAACGAGGACCTGAGTTTACTTGGGAACGTGAAGACTCAATGCGCGAAAAATACCCGCATCTTTTTCCTGTTACCACCACTACTTAAATTTCGGACGAAATTTCTAAAAGTAGGGGATACTGTAACATCCGTCGAGAAACAGGTTTCCAAACCCGCTTCGTTTGTTAATCGAATATCAAGTTATAAAATTTTGTTGCGTATTTATGGTTAACTTTAATTTTAAACAATACATAATTAATAAACATTTTAGAATTTAAAAACTATAATTATTAAAAAGTAAAAATAAATTAAATAAAAAAGAAAAGGGGCTGCCGGGTTTCGAACCCGGGTCAGCCGGAAGACACAACCATCAAACATTTAACCACTCCGCCACTTGCTGTCTTTGTGTAATCAAGGAAACAAATAAAACTTAACTTCTACCCAAGAAATTATCTGTTTGCGCCAAAACTAAAACCGATAATCGGCTTTCAACTTTCCAGACGTTTGAGTGTTCGCTATTACTGATTATAACCGATGAAACCATTTCGACCCACGTTTTTAATCAATTCAGTCATTATTAAACTCGATTCATGTGATTTTTGAGTTTAATAACCGAAAACATTTACCTCCAATTTACACCGGTAATTTCATTATCTCACAACTCAGAAACACTCACAGAACCTCCAATTTCACTTTCGCTCTATTTTCTGTTCGTCGGAAACGCTTTCTGAAATCGCCGGACTTTCGCCGGAAAACCGTGACATTCATCGAATCGGTAAATTTCTCAATTCTTTCATCTTCTATCCATTGTTAGACTTTTACTAACTCAAATCCTTCAACCAGAATCGGTTCCAGACGACGATACCGGATAATCTACACTCGCCGGAAAGTCTCTGAAAATTCCGAAATCGCGCTGTGAATCGGTACAAACATCTAAACTCTCTGGTAATTCTTGTTTGGTCATTTAATTTCACAATTAGTTAATCAAAACTGTTAATTGGTCCACTCAGACGGAACTCATAAAACAGAGCCGACGACTTTGCCGGAGTTCTGAGAAAAATCATCTTTCCGGTACATTCATTCCAAATCCTTCTCTATCCATTACATTTCAATCATTTATAAGTTTCGTTAATTTAATTAAACAAGAACAGTCGAATATCAATTGTCTGGGTTGTTTTAACGAAGAAGATGAAGTTTAGGTTGTGTATATATTTAATATAAATCGGGTTATATCTCGGGTTAGACACACAGTCCAGCGGTGGACTGTGTGCATTTGAAACATAGAGATACCGAGTTCGAGTCTGTCCTTGTTCCGATTCGTCACAATATTCAAACCTTTTTATAAAACCCAAATACGGAACCTTTCAGTTAGTATATAAGATTAATAAAAACAAGTATTTTAACCAGGTTAGACACACAGTCAGCGGTGGATGTGTGCAAAGTTAAACCACAGGTCACGGGTTCGACACACATCATGCGCACCGGTTCGACTAGTTTAAAAACCTTTTTAATTAAATTAAATTCTGAATAATCTAAGTAGTATATAAATAGAATTAAAAACAGAAATATTTCGGGTTAGACACGTAGCTCAGTTGGTAGAGCTGCGTGCACGCGTACGGGAGGTCACAAGTTCGAGCCTCACCCAGCGCATACATACACAAGTCCGAACCGGTCAACAGTCAAGTCAATGGTCAAGGTCAACGGTCAACCCAAAAAGTCAACATTTTTTTATATTTTTATTTATTTATTTAATTTAAAAATCAATTAAAAATACTTAAAAACAAAATTTTTAAAGTTAGAAAATGACCTTAAACTCACAAAAATATATCTAAAAATCCTATTAAAACTGTTAATAAAATCCACTTATTTACCGTACCTTTTCGTTATTATTTAGGTTAGTTATGTCTCGTCGATCAACCCTCTAAACTCGTGCGCATTAAACACCATCAAACGAACGCACCCAATGTGAGTGAATCTCTACAAATTCCCCGTTTTAATCACATTTTGGGGTGTATTATGTGTCTTATTATTTATTACATTTAAACACTTGTGCATCCATCATATCAATGATCAAATGTGTATTCAATATGTATCAACTGTTTGTGTGGTTAGTGTTTAGATTAAATTTATCATTTTCAGTACATACATCATCATAGGCCGTCTGTTCCCCAATACCTATGAGCGGAACCGTTCTCCATTACCTATGAGCGTGAACGAGGCGTTGCCAACATACGATCGGCTCCGTTTGATTGAGCCTTGATCGCACATACATCATCATAGGCCGTCCGTTCCCCATTACCTATGAGCGGAACGTGACGTTGCCAACATATACATTATCATTCATGTCATTTACTCATGCAAGGTGGTTTGTTATTTTTATTGTATGTTTATTTACGTTTGCTCACATATGATTGTTGCACAATTTTTCCATATTAAATACCACAAGAAATCAATAATAAATGTTTTCTAACAAGGTTCACTCGCCAACTTTTGTTGACCCAAAAACCCCCATTTTTACACATGATACAGGTGATCCAGTTGCAGCAAGAAACATATAGGACGGCTTAGATGAATAAATCGGTTTAGGCTTTGGATGGTTTATTTAGTTACTTTTTCCTTGTAATTGTATGAACTTGTTTGGAATATTGAAGATGTAATTTTGAATTTAATAAATATGAAACATATTAGTAAACATCATGAGCTTTGGTGATAACCCAATTATGCCCCGACTTTTATTCCGCTGCGGGTCGGGGTGTGACAACTGCAAATACGAAATGTTTAAGGGTAAATTCTAAAATAAACAAAAACTTACTAAAACACACAAAAAAAACGTAACCAACATGAATTTATACCAGCACATACATAAATATAAACACGTAAAAATGAGTATATAGTTTTTAGAAAGTTGAAGGGTTGTAAATGCCAATATTAAATGTTAAAGGGTAAAAACTAAAAAAAAAACTGACCAATGGCAAGCTGCTATGCAGTAGCCTGCCACTGCTCATCCAACTTAGAATTGTAGGTATTTCAAATTCCCCGCGCGTTGTTCCGGGTTCAAAATGTAAAGTAACTCGAATTTGTACCGTCTAGTGAAAACCTATTATATGTCACCCAACTTGTTTCTGAACAAAAGCTACGTCAAAACGTAGACAAACTAAAAATGTACAAAAAAATAAGCACGAAAACGTATTATATTTGACCCGACTTACCTGCGAAAGAAATTAACACTGAAATGTTAACTAACTTAAACCTATACCCACACATATATAAAAATAAGTATGTAACAAAATAAAGTTCTTCTAAGTTATCGGAATGTAAAGTAACTCGAACTTTTCTCATCTAATGAATTTATTTCAAAATGTAAACCAATTAAAAACGTACATAAAAAACACAAAAGCATTTGAGCCTACCCATTTCCAAAAAAGAAATTACATTGAAACGTAAATCAATCTAAATTTATATCGATACGTACAAAAAAAATAAGCACGTAAAAATTGAATACAAAATTGAGGGGTTGTAAGTGTTAATACTAAATATTGAAATGTGAAAACAGAAAAAGAAAAAAAATTAACAAAATGACACTAAAAGATAAAAAACATATGCGCTACTGTAGACCAAACTCATTTTGTAGGTTATATAAATAAATAAATTTAGATTATTTTGAAGGTTTTAAAATTTAGATTATATTGATATTTTTGTGGTATTTACGGTTGTAAAACATATTTCAACGTTTATAATGTTCAGTCTATATATTAACTAAGTCACTTTACGTCTAAATTTGTCAAATATTGTCAAGTTAAAATTGAAAGCTAATTAAGGAAGTTAGATGAAGCTAATTAAGAAGGTAAATAAACAACTAATCAAACACATGAGTTAGTCATAACTCACCATTTGCTTATTAAATGAAAATAAAGAAAAATATTAAAAATCAAACTGAGATTTGTTACGAAATAAAGCTAAACTATGCATAAGGTAGTCAAACAATAGAGATGATCTTGTGACGTCATTAATCTTGTGTTATTGCTACACTTTAAAAGAATGATAATTGTTTAGTGTTTTGTTTTATGTCAATGGCTTAAGAACTAAATTACACATAGATGTGTTTACCAGCACTTAGTCATTTCATTGGGACCAAGTTTATAAACCATTTGGCGCTATAAATAATAAAAAAAGTTAAAACTATGTATGCCTTATACGAAATAAAATATGAAATACTTTATGTTTTATGTGAATTTTCAATTTTAAAAAAATATTAAGATTTACGTAGACAAATATGTAGCTTTGAGTATAGAATGAAACATAAAAGCATAAAAGCATGAATGAAAAACATAATAAAATTACGTATTAAAATACAAATATGACTGTATACAAATAATATTGTTTTTATTATTAACCAAAATAAATTTATTGGTATGTCCTGAATAACATTTGTTATTCTTATTAATAAGTGTTACGGATTTATTTAATAGTTAACTATTATAAAATTTATGACCTAAGTTAACGTATTATATATTATATATGAATCATAAAATATTTTCATAATTACAATGTACTATACCACAAATGAGTATAAAAAGAAATTAATACTATTAAAATCAGATTAAGATATTATTTCCTACTTTATAAAACACATCTCTATTTTAGGGCCACGAAAGGATTCGAGCGAGAAAATATTGGTGGGGTGAAATATGGTGGTGACACTTTTCCAACTTTGTATTCATTTATTAGGTAGTTAGGTTGTAGATATAACACGCTACCAAATTTCAAGACCAGTGCATGAGTGTGTTATCTCCACGTACATGCACTAAAAACATTCATTAATAAGTAATATGTGATACGATGTGTCTAATGTGTGAAATGTGATATGATAGATATATTTAATTAATGCTTACATGTATATATATGCCCCCACATGGTTACTTCATCCTATGAAATCAAACTTTAAACTTCTGATTTATTATTTTTTTAAGAACGGTCATTTAAAGAGAACATATATGAAAACCATATCTATTTTGGTCCTCATTTTTGCTGCAAACATATTTGCTTAGGTATTCTTTTAATTTTCTGCCAAATCCTTTTTTAAATAATAGTAACAATTTGTTTTTTTTTTTCATTTATATATGCACATAATTAATTCGAATTGCATGTTTTTTTATTAATACAGGAAATGAAGTACCGGGTGAGGTAAATCCACTCTGCATGCAATGTTTAAATGTACGGCCACAAAATGCGAGGGAAAGTGTAATGAATGGGGTCAAGAAGTTATGCATAAGTGTGTCGGTCCCTATCTATGTTTATGTACTAAAATACAATGTAGTGGACCTCAGTCGTGAATAAAATAAAGCTAAGCCATGCATAAGGTAGTCAAACAATAGAGATGATCTTGTAACGTCATTAATCTTGTGTTATTGCCACACATTAAAAGAATGATAATTGTTTTCTGTTTTGTTTTATGTCAATTGCTTAAGAACTAAATCACAGATAGATGTGTTTACCGACAATTAGTCATACCGTTGGGACCTTGTTTATAAATCACTTGGCGCTATAAATAATATAAAAATTAAAACTATATATGCCTTATACAAAATAAAATATGATATAATTTATGTTTTGATTTGAATTTTCAATTTTAAAAAGATATTAAGATTTAAGTAGATAATGTGTAGATTTGAGTATAGAGTGAAACATAAAAGTATATATGAAATACATAATGAAAATACATATTAAAATACAAATATGACTGTATACAATTAATATTGTTTTTATTATTAACCAAAATAAATTTATTGGTATGTCCTGCATAACATTTGTTATTTTTCTTAATAAGTGTTACGGATCTATTTAATAGTTAATTATTATAATATTTATGATCTAAGTTAACGAATTATATAGGAATCATAAAGTATTTTCATAATTACAATGCACTATATCACAAATGAGTATAAAAAGAAATTAATACTATTAAAATAGGATTAAGATATTATTTCTTATTTTATAAAACACATCTCTTTTTTTAGGGCCACGTAAGGATTCGAGCGAGAAAAGTTGGTAGGGTGAAATATGGTGGTGACACTTTTCCAAATTTGTATTCATTTATTAGGTAATCAGGTTGTAGATATAACACGCTACCGAAATTTCAAGGCCAGTGCATGAGTGTGTTATCTCCACGTACATACACTAAAAACATTCGTTAATAAGTATTATGTGATATGATGTGTCGAATGTGTGAAATGTGATATGGTATATGTATTTAATTAATGCTTGCATCTCTCTCTCTCTCTCTCTCTATATATATATATATATATTATATATGCCCCCACATGGTCACTTCATCCTGTGAAATCAAACTTTAAACTTCTGATTTTTTTATTTTTTTAAGAAAGGTCATTTAAAGAGTATAGATATGAAAACCATATCCATTTTGGTCCTATTTTTGCTGCAAGCATATTTGCTTCTTCAGGTATCCTTTTAATTTTCTGTAAAAACTTTTTTTTAAATAATAGTAAAAACTGTTTTTTTTTTCATTTATATATGCATAAATAATAGTAATTGGATGTTTTTTTTTTGTTATTAATACAAGAAATGAGGTACCGGGTGAGGTAAATCCACTCTGCACGCAAATGCATGCAATGTTTAAATGTACGGACATAAAATGCGAGGAAAGTGCAATGAATGGGGTCAAGAAGTTATTCATAAGTGTGTCGGCCCCTATCTATGTTTATGTACTAAAATACAATGTAATGGACCTCAATCTTGAACGAAATAAAGCTAAACCATGCATAAGGTAGTCAAAAAATAGAGATGATCTTGTAACGTCATTAATCTTGTGTTATTGCTACACATTAAATGAATGATAATTGTTTTCTGTTTTGTTTTATGTCAATGGCTTAAGAACTAAATCACACATAGATGTGTTAACCAGCAATTAGTCATAAAGTTGGGACCATGTTTAAATCATTTGCCGCTATAAATAATAAAAAAAAATTAAAACTATATATGCCTTATACAAATAAAATATGAAATACTTTATGTTTTGATGTGAATTTTAATTTTAAAAAAACTCTTTAGATTTCAGTAGATAAATATGTAGCTTTAAGCATGGAATGAAACATAAAAGCATGAACGAAAAAACATAATAAAATTACGTATTAAAATACAAATTGACTGTATACAAATAATATTGTTTTTATTATTGTGTATCTTTTAAATATATATTATTAAAAGTAACCAAAATAAATTTATTGGTATGTCCTGAATAACATTTGTTATTCTTATTAATAAGTGTTATGGATTTATTTAATAATTAATTATTATAAAATTTATGATCTAAGTTAACGGTTTATATATGAATCATCAAATATTTTTCTAATTACAATTTACTATATCACAAATGAGTATAAAAAGAAATTAATACTATTAAAATAGGATTAAGATATTATTTCCTAATTTACAAAACACATCCATTATTTAAGGGCCACGGAAGGATTCGGGTGAGAAAAAATTGGTGGGGTACTATTTTGTGTGATACTTTTCCAACTTTGTATTCATTTATTAGATAGTAGGTTGTAGATATAACACGCTACTGAAATTTTAAGGCCAGTGCATGAGTGTGTTATCTCCACGTACATGCACTAAAACATTCATTAATATGTAATATGCGATATGATGTGTCTAATGTGTGAAATGTGATATTGTATATGTTTTCAATTAATGCTTGCATATATATATATATATATAAATAATATATATATATTATATATATATAGTATGTATGTATATGCCCCCACACGGTCACTTTATCCTGTGAAATCAACCTTTAAACTCCTGATTTTTTATTGTTTTTAAGAAAGGTCATTTAAAGAGTACAAATATGAAAAGCATATATGTTTTGGTCCTCATTTTTGTTGCTTCTTCAGGTATTCTTTTAATTTTCTGTAAAACCCTTTTTTAAATAATAGTGATATTTTTTTTTCATTTATATATGCACATAAATAATACTAATTACATGTTTTTTTTTTTGTTATTAATACTGGAAATCGGGTGAGGTAAATCCACTCTGCAAGCAAATGCATGCAATGTTTAAACGTACGGACACAAAATGCGAGGAAAAGTGCAATGAATGGGGTCAAGAAGTTATACATAAGTGTGTCGGCCCCTATTTATGTTTATGTACTAAAATACAATGTAGTGGATCTCAATCGTGAACGAAATAAAGCTAAACCATGCATAAGGTAGTCAAACAATAGAGATGATCTTGTAACATTGTTAATCTTGTGTTATGACTACACACTAAAAGAATGATAATTGTTTTGTGTTTTCTTTTATAAATTTTATTGTAAGGAAACTTTCGTGTAATTTTCCTCCATGTAGCCAAAGCCTATCTTACAGTAATGGTTGGATATCTTTATTGGAGTATGAGTCGTGGGTTGCAGTAGAATGATATGGTTCATTCTTTTCTTTCCCCTACATTTTTCTCAATATGTACCTAGATATGTAATGATAGTCGACAACAGGCCGCTGAAGAAACGTAGACCTAATCAGACCGGAATCTGGTTAGATCTAGGGTTTGGTTCCTTTCATAAAGTGGTTAATCCTTCGTTTGGTTTCGTGATGATGATGGTTGCAAAATACCCCGACTGATCCTGCAAAACAGAACACCGTCAGCTCGCCACGGGGAGAAGGGGAGTTCTTTCCGTGACCACCCTCCGGTGTGAGAATAAGTACAGGTAGTCGGAAGTAAAGTGAAGTAAGAGAGAGAGAGTAGTTGGGAGTGAATACCTTTTACTTGTAGTCCAAGTTACTTATTTATAGTCGGGGTTTGGGCACCAAAATGAGAGATGTTAATCTTAACGGAATCTTTCGCCACTCCGTTAAGTTGTGGTTATCCGTTAGTGCACACGGATCGTGAGCTCATCAACGGTTAGGGAGGTGCCACGTATCGTCATGAGATCACTATATTTTATTGATGTGAGCATGCTATCACCGTGATCTCTCGATCGTCCCAGATGCTGCCATGTGGCAATTGGTTATAACCGAAAAGATGCTTGCACGATTGTTAGTGGCTTCTAGAAGATTTCACAGCTGTAATCTATCTGTTGCTCGCGACGTGTGCATTCTGTTACACATAAAAGATTCCTTTTACCTCTGCACTAGCTCAAGGATTTTTGCCAAGGGAAAGCTTCTCAAGATTAACTGTTTTCTTGCGCGAGCGGCACAAGGTAGTTAACTGATCCGCTTTCCTTTCTCTGCTGTTGGCGCAACATTTACTGAGCTCTTGCTTTGATATAAACGTCCGCGCAAGGTTTATGAGTGAAGAGTTATCCAAAGAAATTGATCAAGGTTAACTTTGAACCTTGCGCGAGCCCGCGTAAGGTAGTTAAATGATACTTTCCCTTTTTAGATACCTGACGCAGAGTCTAGTGAGTATTTCATTAGCAGGGAAGCCTGCGCAAGGTCTCCTTGGCAATTAATGGTGGGTATGGTTCCCTTGCTTGGCGCAAGGTTTTTGGGACCATACCCTTTCAGCCACGATGACATCTGAAGGTAACAAAAGTGAGCTGTGAGATTTTTACATTCCCACAGGCTCAACGTGGTCTCACTCAAACACTGAAGTTTTATGCCTTAAGACTCAAGTATATATATCAATAATCGATTAGCTTTTTATGCTCACATGTAGCCATGTAGGGCTGTAAACAGGCCATGTTCACTGGTTCGCGGTCCAACGTGACCCGAACCCGAAATTTTAGACGAATCGGAACATGACCCGTTCAACACGATATTTTTCTTTTTTGATATTTGTTCGCAAATAAATAAATTAATCTTAAAATTTTACTATAAAAATGTGTATATAAGAAAATTACATTTTAGTTATAAAATCTTATGTTAATTTATCTTTTTTAAGTTATAATTATGGCATAAAATACCCATCCAGTTTAATTTATGACATAAAACACATTATAATATATACATATATAATACAGGGTTAAGCGGTCAACCCTCCCGGGTTGACACGCACCTGACCCGTTTAGAACATAAACCCAAACCCGTAAGATGTGTTTTAGGTTCGTGACGTGTTTTCGTGTCCTATCAGAAATTCACACCCCTACTCTCATGTGGGTATTTTGTGAGGCTTTGCTGAATATCACCTATAGAAGGGTCAAGGGATAGTTGGATGCAGTGGCGGAACTAGAAGAAAAATTTAGAGGTATCCCAATTTTTTTTCCTAGGGTCGTCAACCTGTCTCTCATAATTCGAGAACCCTGTACAACTAGTAAAAATGAGCCCTTAAATATTTCTTTTACCTAGGGTCATCCTTAAGAATTCGTGAACCCTTAAGGTACCGTGCGACTACCAAGGATATATATAAAGATATTAGACATGTAGTAATAAAATTTAGTAATTATAATATGATATTTTGAGGTAAGATATAAGTGAAATTACGTATTAATTTGGTAAAAATACGTGTGTGTTGTGAAGCTACTTTTAAATGAAAAATTGTTAATTTACCTTTCTTAATCCATGCTCTATAATATAGTGTGATTTTCTAAGAGCACGGTGTGGGTGTGGAAATCCGACGTGGAGCACGGCGTTGTGGTTGGGGTTGAGGATCTTCACAGGCGTGGAGGCAAAAGTGTGGGTTAGATTGCGACGTTTCATTGGTTGATGAATTTTGCGTTAGTTTTTTTTTTTTTTTTTGTAAAAACGCCACTTTAAAAGAAAAATCATTTTGTAAGGAACTTTGTTCAAAAGCCTACGTTTATTAATATAGATGTTTTTATGCTTTTAAAAAAAATTAAAATATGTTTTAAATTTAAGGAAAATAAAAGGTTTAGTTTAGTATATTACAATTATATGTATGAATATTAATTCAAGTGTGACTTTTGACTTTAGCATATTTCTGCTTTTTCATGTTTCCGATGCTCTTATAATATAATATTAATATATATGTCATCTTCTTCAACCTTCTAATAAAGCCGCTGCAACGTCCACCGGAAAGTTTTGTTTTTTGTCAATCTTAAAATTTGATATAATTTGATCTTCTCCTACACTCAGGTATCTATCTTCTCCTACACTCAGGTATCTGAACATTTGTTCAGAGGTATCCCCATAAATAAATAAACGGAGACTAAAAAATTGCACTTCGGATCATTACTGCGAATACGGGTTGAGCCGTAGCCTATGCTACGGCTGCTTGTATGGTGGTTCCGCCCCTGGTTGGATGGGACTTTGAGATCTGTAGTAAGTGTATACAGAATACCCATTTGTTCAGGTTGCTTGGATCTTTTTGTAGTTTCTTTGAAAAGAAATCATGTAGGTGATGATTTTATACTTGGAACTTTGGAAGCAGCTTTTGAACTTTGGAAGCAGCTTGGAACTCGGTATGCCTCGGACTTCATTTGGCTTGTTGCTTAAACCAACTTGGAGATTGAAGATACATCCATTAATGCCACTGTTGAGTCAGTAGGTTAAACTCATGTAACGTTTCTTTCAACTCAACTTACGCCAAATTTATATATATTTCCATTTTGAGAAATATGTAATAACCTTTCAGTAGAAACGTTGTAGCTGTTTAAAATCCATTTACATCCTTTCTTCATTGCTTCTAACAAAATTGGCAATAAACAAAGATGAATATGAAGAAGTTCAATTAAACTAGACATCTATTCTTTGAAGAAAAAAACACTTAAAACAAGCAAAACTCGGAAAAAAGGAGGGAAAACTAAGAACCCCACCCGATTCGTTTTGAGCTTCTTTAGCAACATTTTGCACTGATGCGCCAATATAACTTTTTTTTGCAGTAATGAGTCATACATTCCGAAATCTTTTTTCCATTAGAAAGATGTCTAAAATTTTGTTAAGTGTTCGAAGTTATAATTATATTTTAATACAAGAATTGCAAATCTTGGACGCTTATTTTTTATAATATATCGTAATGCTTTTTAACCCGTCTTTTATTATATAAAGGCGAGTTATTATAAAAAGATTGTATTAAACAAATCAATCAAGATATGACGCTTGTCTTCGCGATGATTATATGCATGATGCGTCAATATAACTTATGCTATAATCATGCTACTCTCATATAACATGTTTTAAATCACGCTTTCACTCTTATAATCACGCACAATTGACATTATATATAATTGAGATTTTTTTCGTTTTTTATTAAATAAAACACATATATAAGTATATTCAACTAAAGTTAAACACAATGAATTCCTGGATTCTTGTGATCTATGTGTAAATAGCAGTAAAATGTTTTTAGAAAATCAAAATTCATCCTTAAAAATAGTTTAAAATTGAATTTTTCAATAAATTCTCAAAGTCTGTTCAAAGCACTGATAGCACAAAAACACTGTTCGTTTTAGAAAAGTCTATCCACTGTCAAAAGTGTATTCTCTGATAGTTGCAAACAGTATTCTTATCCACTGATCAAAATTTCCAACAGTGGTTAGCCAAACAACTGTCTTCCATTCACAAACAGAGGTTACACATGGTCAGACGTTATTCGACAGTCGTTGCATCAGATGTCACGTCATCATCACTTTTTCAGAAACCCTATAAAACCCTGTTTTATCCAGAAAAGAGGTTTCACAAAACTGTGTCAATTTCAAAAATCTCAAAACAGTTTTCACTCAAACTCCTCATAACTACATCTGTATCATCGACATTCACGTTGATCATCAAAACTCCTCATAACTACACTGCTATCTTAGAAGAAATCGAGTTAAATATAAGATATCACACGATGATTCAGTTACTAAAGGAATCAAAATTCAAGGAGATGTTGACGGCAAAACCCCAATTTATGAAGGTTCACTCCGACAATTTTGGGCAAATGCTGAGGTTCACTCAACAGAGGGAATACCTTATGCAATAATTTCAAGAGTGGGCAAAACCTTGGTGCAAGTTACTTCACAATCGATCTCACAGGTGTTTAAATTGAATGACATGTCATATCCTGTGACATTTCCTCTGGGTGAGATCCAAGCAGAGTTTACTAGAAGAGGGTGTGAAGGTGAATTCAAAGGTATGACTATATACAAACCAAATTTCCCTGCTGAGATGAGATTTTTCTTTCATACCATTTTGACATGTCTCTCAGCAAAAACTACTGGTTTAATGAAATACCATTGAACATGCAATATTTGGGATATGCTATTTTGACTGATTCAGATTTTAATTTTTCCCAAGTCTTGTTCAATGATATTGTTAATAACTACTATAATATTGAAAAGAAAAGGCTTTTCTGATACATCCCAGGTTTTTAAGCATGTATCTTCAAAATCAATTACCTGGAGATGATTCTAAACTTGGCCCAGCTAGCAAGGCAGGAGCTATGGGTCATGAAACTTTTACATGCATTTCAAATCAAGACAAAGTTTCAAAAACCCAAGTAGAGGTGGTAGAGGAAGATCTGTCAGAACAACCTGCCCAAACTCAACCACCTGCTACTGAGCCCACTGCTCTTGGTGACCACAGCAGCACAACCACTACTGTGCAACCCCCACCAAAACCATCAAAAAGACCAAAAAGAAATCCACCAAGCCCACCAAACCCAATAAAAAGGGTCTTCTGGAAGATGAGATCCCAGAAGTTAACCCAGTGACAGCACAAAAGTCACAAGAAACCACTGTTGCTACTTCCTCACAACAGCTGGAAAGATCTCCACCCAAAACTACAACTCCTCATGATTCCTCACAAAAGGAACATGTTGTAAGCACAGGGATACCACGACTTGAAACATTACCCTCACTTGAGAGTATGTTGAACTGTCCTTCTCCCAGGGCAAATTCTTCTTCCACACCACTTCCCACATCTCAAATTAAATCAACCCTGAAGTATATGTTTGAGGTCATTGGAAGTCAGACACAAAACAGCCTATCTCATCAACATATTACTGAGAATATATCCTCTACAATGGCTGTGTCTGATAAAATTTCATTGACTAACCCACAAACAGTTGAGGAGGTTACACCACTTGAATTTCATGAAATTCTTGTTGGTAGTTCAAGTGGAGCAGCTACTACAGATGTAGAATCCACTGATTTACATCTGGTCAGTGGTTACATAAGTAAGTCTCCGTTGAAGGCAATTTGTACTGAGGCTACCATGGTATCCACTGTTGGTATTAAAACCACTGTTGGAATTACTAAGGAAACCTCAGTCGTAGAAAGAAGTCCCTAGTACCAAGAAAAAAGGCATCTATGTTTGAAGCAAGGGTTGAAACCTCTGTTCATGATAACATATATATAACTACCACTTCTGGTAGGAGTTCAGATGATCCTATTAAGTTAGGTGATAATCTAAAATATAAGTTTTGACGGATGGAGTTACTAAAATAGAGACATCAGTGGCAGATATAAAAAATATGCTGCAACAGATGTTAGAAAGCTTCAAAGTCTCAAAGCTCTGCTCAATCCTCTGCTCTTCAAACCTCTGATATAATCAAACAAGTATACCCTATGTTTGAACAACAACGTCAACTTGTAGATCACCAACATGAAATACGGGTAAAAATGCTCAAAGATTTAGTTGATGAAAGATATAGAGAAACTCAGGCCGACCTCAAAGGCATCAAAGAATTCCTTACAAAGAAGTCTGGCACTTCCTCTTCACCTATCTTCAAAAAAGATGATGCCAAAAAGGGGGAGAATATTGAGTCTGTGGTAAAATTGTCAAAGCAAAAGCAAGAATCTGCAACAGAAATTTAAATTCTAATAAACTCAAGTCTTCATAAATAGTAACATAATATTTAAATTCTAACTTAAGTGGATATGATAATAACTTATAGTTTTTTATATATTATTATTATATTATACATTTTAAACTTAAGTCTTTATAAATAGTAACATAATTTAAATTTTAACTTGAGTGGATATGATAATAATTAATAGTTTTTTATATATTATTATTATTATTATTATTATAATTACCTTACCTATATTTTGTTTCTTTTAGAATTTTTAAAGATATGATGCTTTATAAATTAACGTCCTTTACTAATTTTCATCCTTGGTAACTTCTGCTGAAACCTCTGCCAAAGAAAAGAAAAAGGGAGTTAATGAAACCCTAGAAATTCAAATAGATGATGAAGATACAGGAAAAAGGACTTCTAAAAGGGATTCTGGTACTTCAAACAGGAAGAAATCACCACCACAAGAACCTAAAGAGCAAACCACTGCTGGTCTCAAAACCACTGCTAGTATCATATCCACTGCTGCACCTAAACCAACAACCCCACCTCACAAATCACCTGCTAAAAGGCAAAAAACAATACCATCATCTTCATCACAAACTTTCACTGCAACAGATGTTGTGATTACAAAAGTTACAACAGATGTTAACACAACAGTGTTGAGACAACAGTTCCTTCATCAGCTGTTAGCCAAACCACTGTTATCTTACCTTCTCAAACCAAACTCCTGCAACACACACCTCCACAACAACCTAGTCACCAAGCTCAGTCTACACAAGAAAAAGAAAATTCAAAGTGACTGATGATACACCACACCTACACCACTTGTTCTAACCAATCCAGAACCTTTCATTCCTCCATCATTACCAACATCAAACCCACTTACTAAATCACCTACTGGCCGAAATCCAACAAGACAAATACCTCTGGTAGTAAATTATCCTTTGGAAGTGCTTGCAGTTAAAGATGAAATGTTACAATTCTTCACAGAGGATAATCCATCCAAGAGAACATTCCCATCTCTTTTTGGCTACAGAGCTCCAAGGAACATTAAGGAGTATCTGAAATTAAAAGTCAAACAAGCCAATAACATTGCAAAAGAAGAGAGTAAAGGGAAAGGTGAAAATTACTTGTCAAGTCGAAAGCATCATGCACTTAGTAAAGTTAAGAAACTGGAAGACTTTGCAAAAGACTTGAACAAGAAGAAGTCAACTCAATCACCTGATGTTGATATTCAAAAGAAACTAAGAAGAGACTTCATACAAATTATCATGAGAGACAAACCATACCAAGCTGAAGAGCATCGATTTGAAGAATGGCCTCTCAAAGCTCTTCAATGTCACACCCCGACCCGCAGCGGAAAAAGGTGATCGGGGCATGATTGGGTTTTCATCAAAGCTCATGACATTTATTATAATGTTTCATATTTGTTGTTACAATTTAAAGGGAATCATACAATCAAATCATACAAATACAACATGTTCTATACATCTTTCTAGACTTCATTATTTTTCTTCTAAGGCAATTTCCTATGTGTTCCTTGCTTCATCCTGTTCACCTGTATCATATGTAAAAATGGTTTTTGGGTCAACAAAAAGTTGGCGAGTGAATCCTATGAAAACTTTAAACGATTTTATTGTATTGATTATAAAATAAAGTGCATAACCACATATGAGTAAATGTAGATGTAAATTTATTCACAAAACACATAATATTAAATATTGCACACACATACAACCATGATTGTTTTGAGGCACGCGTTGTTCAACTCATCTCCCATGAGGAACTGATGGGCCTAATGAATGAGTTTTGAGGCACGCGTTGTTCAACGAACTGATGGGCCTAATGAATGAGTTTTAAGGCACGCGTTGTTCAACTCGTCTCCCACGAGGAACTGATGGGCCTAACAAATAATTTGCATACAACTTGACAATATGTAATACATCACAACAAACAATATTTACATTCTAAGTTTAGATCATAATATAGTATAGCACGAGTTTGAATAAGCGAATTAATTTAAGCGACACATGACACCCCAAAACATGAATAAAAAAGGGGAATTTATAAGAATTCACTCACATTGGTTGCGTTTCTTGGATTGATGATGAATGCGTATGAATTTGGATTTAACAACGAGAGGAACTAACCTAAATAATAACATAGTGGTTCGGTAAATAAAAGGATTTTATTTGAGATTAATAATTTTAATTCATAACTTTAATAGAATTTTCTAGATTTATTTTTATGAGTTTAAGGACATTTTCTAACTTTTAAAAAAATATTTTTAAGTATTTTTAATTGATTTTTAAATTAAATAAATAAATAAAAAAATTATAAAAATGTTGACTTTTTGACTTTGACCGTTGACCGAGCGTTGACCGTTGACCAGACCGTTGACCGGTCGGACCGTGTTTATTATATGCGCTGAGTGGGGTTCGAACTCGTGACCTCCCGTACGTGTGCACGCAGCTCTACCAACTGAGCTACGTGTCTAACCCGAAATAATCCTGATTTTAATTATATTTATATACTATTCAGATTATTCAGAATTTTATTTAATTAAAAATGTTTTTAAAAATTGTCTGACCGGCTGGTCATCGCGGGAATCGAACTTGTGCCCTTGCTTTGTTTGGCACCCAGCCCAACCAGTTGGGCTGGGTGTCTAACCCATCTATTATACGTTTTATATTATATATAATAATCAACTGTGAGAGTTCTGTTTAGTTAGAAAAAAAACGTTTTAATGGCGTTGGAACCGTACCCATGCGCGAATCGAACTCGGGACTAGTGTTTTAAAATTGCACACAGTCCACCACTGGACTGTGTGTCTAACCCGGTTATTATTCCGGTTTTTATTAAATTTATATGCTATCTCAATCCATCTTCTTCATACCCTTGAACCCAGAAAAATCAACACGACTGTTTAATAAAAAATTCTTGTTGAATTAGTTGATTGCGTATACTGATTAACGAAATTAATTTAATCAGAAAGGTTTTAAGGATGTTGTACCAAAGAGGTGTGATTTCAGACGAATTCCGGTGACTGAAGCTTTTCCGGCGACGTGTAACTTGCGACAGAGAATCTACAGGAAGTCTGAGATGAGTGTGGGTGACTTCTGTCCGAGCTCTAGATGTCCTATTTATAAGGTGAAGCAACAGTGGGATTGATTCTTCGGTTTTCCGGCAAGTATCTGAGAATTCCGGCGAACACAGATAAGTTCCGGCGACTTGCGGCGACTGATTCCGAGTGTTTTAGCGAGAGTTTAAGAGAGTGTTTGAGGGATTAAACGGGTTGGATTGAGGAAATTAGCCCTGTATTTATAGGCTGCTATGTGCAATTTGATTTCTTTTGTTAACTCGACAGTTATGACCAAAATTGGTGCTAGACATCGGTTATAACCGATGTCGTCGACGGTTATACCGTTATAGTCAAAGGAATACTAGCTGAACTCGCGGATTGCCGGATTTTCCGGTGATTGCGAGTTTGGCCGCGCTGAAATCAGATTTTGATTTCGAGTCTTAACTTAAATATTATCTGTCAGTATTCTAACAAAGAAGTCAAGTGGCGGAGCGGTGAAGTGTTTGTTTGGTTATGTGCGAGACCCGGGTTCGAATCCCGGCGTCTCCTGTTTATTTTTTTGTTCAGTTTTTAATTATAATTATAAATTATGGTTTTTAAATTCTAATATATTTATTGATTATGTATCGTTTAAAATTAAAATAAACAATATATACGCGACGAAAATTTTGACTGACTATTCGGTTAAAAAAACGAAGCGGGTTTTGGAAACCCGTTTTTTTACGGATGTTACATTCAACAAGAAGCAAACAGGTGTGAGAAAATGAAGAATGATCCTCAGATAAGGAAGATTGCACCAAACTGGAACAAGTTCAAGAAAGCTAAGTCAAATGCAGATATTGTCTTAGATGAATACATCCAAGCCTTCAATCAAAGGAAAGAGCATCAAGTGGATAAACTACATGAAAAGAAGGAAGATGAAAACATGAAAGAATAAAAAATGGATGTTACTTCATCAGATTATCAGGATCCACCTACTATCACTGCCACATCTTTATCAAGCAGACAAACTTCACCAACCTCATCACAAATAAAACTTCTCCCAAGAAACCCATTGAACTCAAAAATACCAAAGTGGATGTCTGATAAACAGACCCATGTATTGACTTTGCTCAAGTCCAATGGTAAAGTTGATTATATTACAAGGAAGTATGCACTAGGCTTGGTTGTAGCTGACCTTCAGGATCTCTTGGAACTTCAATTGTGTAGGGATGAAGATGATGAAAATTTCCTGAATTTTGAACTACAGTTCAAGAAACAAATTAGGGAAAAACTGATGAGAGAATCAAGATCATGAATAAAAAAGAGTTTTGGCATCATCTGTTCTAGGGGGATTGTTGGGATTGACCCCTACAAAAGAACAGATGATAAAATGCCAAAATAGGTCTCTGCTATATGGTCCAGAATAAACAGTGCTTTGGTTCACAACTACCCTCAATGACATGGCACCAAACATCTGATAGCCCTAACATCTGCTTTGTGGTAATGCTCTGCTGGTGTAAAGACTGTTGAAGACCAAACCTCTGCTTGAATTCATAAGTCTGATGGAAGTCAAAGGTCTGATCACCCTTTGAAGAACATAAGATAAAGCTTCATCAGTGGTTGTCTCATCAGTGGTTAGCATCTTATTTGGATAAACATAAGTGTTTTGTAAATGTATCAGATGTTAGCCTTAGCAGTGGTTAGAGGTTGTTAGGTTAGTTAGATGTCATTGTCTTGGTGATGTCAGCAAAGATGCTTCAGAGGTTAGAATGGTACTATAAATAGACAGTGCATGTATTGTTCTATTTAACTCACACACACACACACACACGCACACTTTTCTTGTACAATCTAATCTGTGTGAAGCTCGGGCTGAGGGGGAGTTAGTGATTCATGCATGTAAATTACTTGTATTCCTTTTCAATCTTTTGAGTAATGAAAACATTGTGTAATGAAAGCTAATCTCTCATTTGATTGTGTTACAAAGTTTTAAATCGTATTCCGCTGCAAGTTGTATATGTTTTATCTTATTTTGTATCCAATTTATTTAAAACAACACAATCAGGTCAAACTCAGATCCTAACAACGTGTTTATAGACGAATACTGATATAGACGCATGCGGCTTAGAAGACTTATGTGGTTCGTGGGAACACACAGTTGTAACATACATGTAGTATGTAATCAACATTTTGTAATTAATAAAATGTAGTGTCTTTATAAACAATGTGCTTGTACCAGAGGTGTCTGTTGCATCCCGTGTTTTTCTTCCACTGCAAATCGGGGTGTGACAATTCAAAGCAACAACACACTAATTGTAAGAAGGATGCGAGGGAGAGAGCTAGAGCGAGGGAGAGAGCACCGAGAAAGAGAGAGAGAGTTGCGACTAGGGGTCACTTGGCAGCCGCACGTCATGAGGGGAGGAAAGTGAATTAGGGTTTTGATTTTTTTTAAACATATAGAACACACATACATACACATAATACATAAAAGGGGATTGGGCTTTGGGCGGTTTGGGCTTGAGGCCTTGTGCCATAAACAAGTTTACAAGACAAGGGTGTTTGGGCTAGACTTGATTGGGCCGAAAGGGAGTGTTCGGGTTGGCTCACATAAAGTGTAACTAAACAAGGTATGGGGTGCGGTGTGTTCGGGTTTTATTACGAGCCGCGAGTTTTTAGTCTCGTAACCATAGGTAACATCTAATATATATAAGCATCGACATAATAAATCAAGTTTAACATAATCAAGTTAACATATGACATACGAAAGTGACGTGTAGCGGAAAGTGAAAAGTAATGACACGTAATTAAAGATCACGAAATTAGACGACGCTAACCTCGAAAAATACGAGTTGTTTAATACTGCACATCATAATCATCAGTTCGCTAACATGTTCGCTCGTTATAGGTTGTTATTGCATACTAAATAATAATACATAATATATTTTCACTGGTAACTTTACGTAATTAAACAGGGTCGAAAATACGAGTTGTTACATTCTCCACATGTTACAGAAATTTCATCCTTGAAATTTACGCTAAGACATATTGTACGTTCTAGTTATGGGTTCGCAATAACATGTTACATGTAAATATATGCAGTTTCACGAAAGTTAATAAAATAAACATATAAGTCGCATAACATATAAATTTACCTAATTTACATTTCCAGGGATACTGTTTCATTTATTGATGTTCAGGTACAAACCCATGTGCGATTCCGTAATTCCCCGAATTACTGTTACGTGATTCTTTGTGAAATAACAGACCCACTTAACTTACCCTAATCAAGTGTAGTGCATGAATGAGTGTTGAGATAATGAAGTTTGTGTTAATGGTGTTAACCTGAAATGTTGGATGTCACATCATCCCCTTACGATATTTAGATTACGATATTTTAGGACCACGGTTGAAAGTTCATTGCTAAAGAAAGCGTCCAAACATATGAAGGTACCACGAGATGAGATAAAATCAGACTACATGATCGAGATGACAGTTGATGACAAATGAGATTCAATTGTTCATCCGAACAAGTTACCAGGGATTACATATATAGGTGTAGAATAGTCAACTGTCGAAGCACAAATCAGTCTCAGCAAAAATTGGTGCACATAAGTGCGACTATCAAGAGTTATAGGGAGTCGCTTAAAATGACAGTATAAGCGAAATTAAAGAAATGACACAATTTAAAGATGTTACCATGGTATTGAATTCCGGTGGTTCAGCTTCCTTTTCATGAGTAAGATGAAGTTTATGACTTGCTTGGTAATCAGATATAGCTACTGTCATGGAGGTGACACCAATGTTGAGAATTTTAGTAGGTGAAGCCACTATGGCTTGAAGAGGTCGTGATGTATCGAAGCGAATTCTTGCATAGGGATTTTGAATGGAAATTAAGGTAGGCTATCAAGGAAAACATTGATACATGTCAATTTGTATTTGGTCTTTAGTAGAAATATAAGTTGAGTTCATGGGAGGCCGATGATAAAAAAATGATGTTGTAACAAGTTTTTTTCTAAGCATAGGAGATGCTCACGAGAGTTGGAAACCAGTGTGTCATGCATCGGTATGACATTGACTGGATTTAACATGTATGGTGGCGCGGGGGGGGGGGGGAGGGGGGGTTGTTTTCACAAAAATAAATTTAGGTGAGTTCTATATATTTGAATTTGAGTGATTTGTAAAGGCAGTATTCAGTTATCATGGACACAAAATACAAGAATAATGTTGTAACAATTTTGAGTGATCAAAACAATAAGTAGCCAACACTTCAGGAAATAGGTGTATCTAATGTATATTTTTAGGTTACCCGAATGGACACGAATGCCATACTTTATAAATGGAAGGTCTACGAAGTAAACCAAACTGGAATTGTGTTAAGATAGTTTGTTAAAGGTCAAATTACTCAAATTCTAGGATCACGTGTGTTCTAGGAGTACCACCGGGAATTTACTCAAAGTAAACTGACGTGAAAGTAATTAAAGTGAGTGTAAGAGATATTCGTTTTATGTGATGTCGCTACCAGAGATTAGAAATAGTGCAAACACCACTACCGAAGAACAGTGGTGATGCCATCGTACGTAATGATTCGGGAATGAAATAATAATTGCTTGGAACAGGTGATTTAGGTAAATTATCAACAGGTTGGAGAAAACTCAAGTCAAGCGTTATGCCCTAAATTTCATAGGGTTAGTGTCTTGACGCGTTCATACAGAGGAAAGGAAGATTTTCGGTTGATATTAATCATAATGTTTTGGTCGTAGTTGGTTGTAATAATGACCAGCTTTGGATCAACGAGGAATAAGTACGGAGCAAAGAGGTCGATGAAGTTATACATAAGTATGGTGCTTTCTCACGGAAAGGATGTTGACCTCAGCATACTTCACAGAAGTAGAATTTTTATCTTATGCTTCTGCATGTGTTGAACTTGAATATGGCTCGCTGCTCCTCGAGTAACGTTCGTAGAGAGTGACTTAGCCGAGCAAGGATTAACGTAAGGTTAGACATGAACTTTAATATTCATTTTAGCACAACAAGATAAGACGCGAAGGACATACCAAAACGTGGCTGTCATCAATTTGTTCCACTAAATGGTTTTAGAATCATTAGTAAAAATAAATCTGATGATAAGGATGTAGTTGTACGTACGTAGTAACGGACATAAAAAGATCGTAATTATTGCAGCCCTGTAGATAGGCTGAACGAGCCTCCCAAAACAGCCTACTTTCAGTGATTTTTGCTATACATGAAATATGAACATATACGAACCAAACTTGCTACTTTTAGTATCTATGCTTTTGCATTTGTTGAACTTGAATATGGCTCGCTGCTCCTCGAGTAACGTTGGTAGAGAGTGATTTAGCCGAGCGAGGATTAACGTATAACAGGGTTAGACATGAACTTTAATATTCATTTTAGCACAACAAGATAAGACGCGAAGGACATACAAAACGTGGCTGCCATCAATTTGTTCCACAAAATGGTTTTAGAATCATTAGTAAAAATAAATCCGATGATAAGGATGTAGTTGTTCGTACGTAGTAACGGACATAAAAATATCGTATTATTGCAGACCTATAGATAGGCTGAACGAGCCTCCCAAAACAGCCTACTTTCAGTGATTTTTGCTATACATGAAATATGAACATATACGAACCAAACTTGCTACTTTTAGTATCTATGCTTGCTTGGTAAGTGTATAAATAGCATATGTAATATCATAGGAAGGTTGTGAACACGGTTATGAAACCATATGATAGAAGGGCCATGTGATTACTTGTTCGTATGCTAGTTGCTAGACTCTGTAACAACCCAGCGTAACCGCCCCATGATATTGTCTGATTTGGCAGCCAGCACGCCCTCAGCGCCTGCCCCTCACGGTTTTAAAACGCGTCATGATAGTGAAGGTATCCAACCCTTGATAAGGAAGTCTTTGTTCCCCTTCACAACCGATGTGGGATATCACAATCCACCACCCTTAAGGGGTCCAGCGTCCTCGCGGGACCTGGCACCCACCGTTCCGGCCCTGGCTCTGATACCATCTGTAACAGCCCAGCGTAATCGCATCATGATATTGTGCACTTTGGCAGCCAGGACACCCTCAGCGCCTGCCCCTCACGGTTTTAAAACGCGTCATGATTGTGAAGGTATCCAGCCCCCTATAAGGAAGTCTTTGTTCCCCTTCACAACAGATGTGGGATATCACACTTTTAGTGTCATTTTGTTTTTTTTTTCTTTCTGTTTTCACACTTGAATATTTAATATTAACACTTACAACTCCTCAATTTTGTATTCAATTTTCACGTGCTTATTTTTTTGTACGTATCGATATAAATTTAGGATGATTTACGTTTCAATGTAATTTCATTTTTGGAAATGGGTAGGCTCAAATATAGTCTGTTTTTGTGTTTTTTATGTACGTTTTTAATTGGTTTACATTTTGAAATAAATTTATTAGATGAGAAAAATTCGAGTTACTTTACATTCCGATTGAGATATACTGTTCTTTAACTTAAAAAAACTTAATTTTCTTACGTACTTATTTTTTTATATGTGTGGGTATAGGTTTAAGTTAGTTAACATTTCAGTGTTAATTTCTTTCGCAGGTAAGTTGGGTCAAATATAATACGTTTCGTACTTATTTTTTGCACATTTTTAGTTTGTCTACGTTTTAACGTAACTTTTGTTCAGAAACAAGTTGGGTAACATATAATAGGTTTTCACTAGACGGTACAAATTCGAGTTACTTTACATTTTGAACCCGCAACAACGCTTGGGGAATTCGAAATACCTACAATTCTAAGTTGGATGACCAGTGGCTGGCTACTGCATAGCAGCTTGTCATTGGTTAGTTTTTTTAGTTTTTACCCTTTAACATTTAATATTGGCATTTACAACCCTTCAACTTTCTAAAAACTATATACTCATCTACGTGTTTATATTTATGTATGTTCTGGTATAAATTCATGTTGGTTATTTTTTTTGTCTTTTAGTAATTTTTTGTTTATTTTAGCCTTTACCCTTCAACATTTAGTATTGGTAGTTACAATCCTTCAACATTATAAAAACTTTATAATCATTTTTACGTGTTTATATTTATGAACGTGTTAATGTAAATTCAAGTTAATTACGTTTTTAAAAAAATGGGTACGCTCAGATAATATATTTTTTCACTTCTTTTGGTAAGTTTTCAGTTAATCTACGTTTTGTCATAAATTTAGTTTTAAAACAAGCCGGGTCAAATATAATATGTTTTCATAGATTTTTTGAATTTGGCTTACTTTACATTTCGGTCCCATTGCAACGCGCGGTACCATACTTAACTTAAAAAACATATTTTTTTACTTATTTTAATGTACGTATCGGTATAAGTTCAGGTTGGTAGTCGACGTAAATTTCTTTCGTTTCCGTGCTTATTTTTATGTATATTTCAGTTTATATACATTTTGACGGTTGTTATACGGGTCGTATAGACCTTGATTTATTAATTAACCCCTTTGAAGGGGTATGGTCCCAAAACCCTTGCGCCAAGCAAGGAAACCATACCCACTATTAACTGCCAAGGAGACCTTGCGCAGGCTTCTCTGCTAAAGAAAGACTCACTGGACTCTGCGCCAGGTATACAAAAAGGGAAAGTATCATTTAACTACATTGCGTGGGCTCGCGGAAGGTTCAAAGTTAACCTTGATCAAATTCCTTGGATAACTTTTCACTCATAAACCTTGCGCGGAGATTTATACCAAAGCAAGAGCTCAGTAAACGTTGCGCCAACAGCAGAGAAAGGAAAGAGGATCAGTTACTACCTTGCGTCGCTCGCGCAAGGAATCAGTTAATCCTGAGAAGCTTTCCCTTAGCAAAAATCCTTGAGCTGGTACAGAGGTAAAGGGAATCTCTTCTGTTGTAACAGAATGCACACGTGGCGAGCAACAGATAGGTTACAGTTGTGAGATGTTCTAGAAACCACTAATACCCAATCGTGCAAGCATCTTTCGGTTATAACCAATCGCCACGTGGCAGCATATAGGACGACCAAGAAAGATCACGGTGATAGCATGCTCACATCAATAAAATATAGTGATCTCATGATGACACGTGGCACCTCCCTAACCGTTGATGAGCTCACGATCCGTGTGCACTAACGGATAACCACAACTTAACGGAGTGGCGAAAGATTCCGTTAAGATTAACATCTCTCATTTGATGCCTAAGCCCCGCCTATAAATAAGTAACTTGGACTACAAGTAGAAGGTATTCACTCTCAACTACTCTCTCTCTTACTTAACTTTACTTCCGACTACCTGTACTTATTCTCACGTCGGATGGTGGTCACGGAGAGAACCCTCCTCCCCGTGGCGAGCTGATAGTGTTCTGTTTTGCAGGATCAGTCAGAGTTCAGTTGCAACCATCATCATCACGAAACCAAACGTAGGATTAACTTCTTTATGAAAGGAACTAAACCCTAGAGCTAACTAGATTCCGGTCCGTGAGATCTACGATTCTTCATTGGCGCCCACCGACTTTCTTTTCTTCTCTCATCTTTCGTTTCGTTTCACCTAGATCTACAGCTTATAGCTGATGGATCGTCATTTCCAGGTCCTCGATCAGAGATTCGTCGTGTCACTGGCGCTCCTCAGGTCGACGGACTTATTGTTGAGGATTCGTCCGGTGAAGCTGATATTCCGTAGGATCCAGATCATGCGAGTATTCCAGTAACACCGGCGGCTCCTCATGTTGACGTAGCATCAATTCTTCCGCCTAGAGAAACTCCATTATCATGGTTGATTAAATCTCAAACTGCTTTGAATGCCATGTATGCTCAGTTGTGTGCTCAAACCGGGACTCCAGCTTTTCAAGCTCCGGTCGGTGCACCTCAGGCCCGTGCTACGCCGGCGCCTCAAGCGTTGAGTTACAGAACTCAGAACCAAGTTCGTGCACCTTCGCATGTATCTGTGGATGGAACTGAAATGTATTCTAAAACCAGGAATGATTACGTTCATTCTGGTAGCATGAAGCACGAAGAAAACCTTCAACGCCGGCCATCAGTTCACTCACGTTTGGGCCCGACATCATCACAGAAGCGGGACACCCAACACGATGAGTATGATAAGACCTATGAAGAAGGAGATAGTGCAAGTGTTTTTAATCGTCTATCTGCAGATCATGCTAGTTATAAGCCTATGATCCGAGCAGTGTACAATCATGATTCTAACTTGATTTACCGACCTGCTGAGCTACAGAACAATCAAAATTTGTGAAGGAAATCGCTCTAGCCCCACTAGAACGAGCAAAATTACCATCAAACGTTGGTAAGTTTAATGGATTGTCAGATCCAGACGATCACATGCGTCTATTCATCGGCGCAGGACTTATTGGAAGATGGACTCTTCCTATGTGGTGCCATCTGTTTGTTCAAACGTTAACTGGAGTTGTGCGACTTTGGTTTGACAACTTGCCAACAGGTAAACTCTCTTCATGGAATGATCTTAAGGAAAAATTCTTTACTCATTTCAGTCAGCAGCGTCGTTACGTTAGAGATTTATCGGATGTGATGAACATCTGGCGAAGAGACAATGAGAGTTTGGAAGATTTCATTACGCGATTTAAAAAGGAGGTTTTAGAAATCGGTGACGTGCATGAAGATCTTATCCGCGCACAGTTCAAGTACGCGGTAAGATGTGACGAAATGATTAAGTGCTTTCTGGTACTACCGGTCTGCCAAAAAGCTGGGACAAGCTCATGGCAGCAGCCAAGGTTTATGCACAAACCGAGCGAAACCTCAATGCAAACAGACCTCCTCTACCTCAGCATCGTCCTGAAGATCTGAGCAAGGGAGGTCGGAAGTTTAAAAAGGGTTGGAAAGACTCAAACCAGAGTTCTCATTCACCATACTCTCCAATGGATGCTCGCTCAACGATTAACAAGATCGCAATTCAGAAAGCAATCAAAAACGAGAATCGAGAACGATAGTGGACTCCTCTCACCAAATTTCCCACGGAAGTCTTGAGCACTGAAAATTGTCAATTTAAACAACCCCAGGCCATGAAAAACAAGAAGGGTCAAGACCCAAATCTTTTATGTGACTTCCACAAAGACACAGGGCATACAACTGACAGTTCCATTAGCCTGCGTACGGAAATCGAAAAGGCTTTAAAAAGTGGTAAGTTGACACACTTGGTGCAACCAGTACGAAAAGAGGTCAGGAAACTCACGCGCGGAGACGAGGGGCCAAGTAATAAGAAAATGAAACAAGTTGCCATGATTCAGGGAGGCTCGTCGCGCAAGCACAACTTTCAAAGATTCCGAGGAGAGAAATGGCGTGAGCAGCAAGTGATATTTCCTATGGTTCCATGCGGACCTCAGGAAGAAAGACCAGTGGTAATCCCAGGTATCTTTGGCCATTACCAGACCGACTACATGTTCATTGATCCAGGAAGTTCTATGGACATCATATACGAGCAATGCTTCAAGCAGTTAGACCCAGAAGATAAGGCACACCTGGAACCAGTTGATTTCCCATTAACTGGATTCTGCAACGAGGCTGTCTTCCCGCTCGGGCAGATAGTTTTTCCCGTAATTATTTCAGACGGTAAACACACACGCACCATTCAAGTAAACTTCATGGTAATGCCAGCAACATCTTGTCACGATGTTTTGTTAGGGCGTCGAGCGCAACGAGATTTCAGTATGATCACGTCTGTGCCGCACGCTGCATGTGGGTTCCCAATGCCAACTGGAGTAGCTATCATTTTCGCACGAAAAGAGATTATGTCTATTGAAGAACCCGTTGTAAAGGCTGCTAAACCATCATCGCCAAACGAACCTGAAAAGTGGGGGTTGAACAATAAGTATCCAGAGCAACCAATTATCCTTAGTCCTGCAATTTCTATGGCAATTCGCGCAAAACTCAAAACCTTGTTGTTCCGAAATATGGATATCTTCGCATGGACACCTGCAGACATGATAGGGGTTCCGCGCAAAGTAGCAGAGCACTGCTTAAATGTTTTTCTATCAGCGCAACCAGTAGTACAGAAAAAGCGCAGCCTTGGATCGGAAAAAAACAGAAGCAATGAATGAGCAAGTAGCGGAACTATTGAAAGCTGGTATCCTGCGCGAAGTCAAATATCAAACCTGGGTCCCAAACCCAGTAATGGTGAAAAAACATAATGGTGGCTGGCGCATGTGTGTGGATTTCAAAGATTTAAACAAAGCTTGTCCCAAGGATTGTTATTCTCTTCCAGAGATTGACAAGAAAGTTGATTCATTAGCTTCTTTCAGTTGGAAATGTTTCCTAGATTGTTACAAAGGGTATCACCAAGTGCTGATGAAGAAAGAAGATGAAGATAAGACAGCTTTTCGCACGGAGAAGGGTATTTTTTGCTACACAAAAATGCCATTTGGCCTCCGCAATGCGGGAGCTACTTATCAAAGATTGATGGACACCGTATTTGGTGATGACATTGGAAAGACAGTAGAGGTTTATATCGATGACCTGGTCATCATGAGTAATTCAGAGGAAACTATGTTAGAAAATATCCAGAAAACCTTCGATTCCTTGCGCAAGGTCAATTTAAAGTTAAACCCAGGGAAATGCTCTTTTGGCATGGAAGAGGGGAAATTCCTTGGTTTGTGGTTACAAAAGAAGGATTCAAAGTTAATCCAAAAAAGGAGGAGGCCATCCAAAAAATGTCGTCTCCCACCACCATCAAAGAAATGCAACGATTAGCTGGGAGATTAGTTGCGCTTAACCGCTTTTTGGCTAATCATGCTGCAAAGTCATTTCCATTCATCCGAACCTTGCGCAATTGTGTCAAAATTAAAACGTTTTTGTGGACTTCCGAAGCGGAGAAAGATTTTCAAGAAATGAAGGATTGTCTTATGCAATTACCCACACTTAGCGCTCCGCGCAGCAAAGAACCAGTGATTCTTTATCTTTCTGCTTCACCAATGGCAGTTGGGGCTGTGTTAATGGTGGATCGGGAAGGCGTTCAATCTCCGATATATTACATCAGTAAAATGCTGAATGATCCAGAGACACGGTATTCTATAATGGAGAAATTAGTGTTAGCTCTTGTTCACGCTTCGCGCAGGCTGAGACGATATTTTTCAGGACACGTCATTACGGTCCTGACTAATTATCATATTGGCCAAGTTTTATCTAAACCAGATGTCTCGGGGCGCCTCGCAAAGTGGGCAATTGAATTGGGAGCATACAATATTAGTTACAAGCCCAGACCGGCCATCAAAGGTCAAGTATTAGCCTACTTTGTTGCTGAAATTCCAGCAGATAAAGTTGAAGAGTGCGAAGCAATTCAAAATCCAGTACCCATTGTTGATGACAGAGCATGGATTTTATACACTGACGGCGCATCAAACAACGATGGGGCAGGAGCAGGTTTACGTTTGATAAGTCCAGATGGCGAAGAGTTCACTTATGCAATTCAGCTCGAGTTTAAGAGTACCAACAATGAAGCAGAATATGAAGCTTTCTTAGCAGGCTTACGCTTGGCTATCAAAATGGGTGCATCCAACATAACTGCTCATGTCGACTCAAAGTTGGTTGCTGAACAAATTATTGGTTCTTACGATGCAAAGGGCGACATTATGGCCCTCTATCTAGAACAATCAAAGGCATTCATCACCCAATTTAAGCAATTCAAAGTTGTTCACGTGAACCGAAGTGAAAATAAGCATGCTGATGCCTTGAGCAAATTAGCTGCGACAAGTTTTCAGCATTTGGCAAGAGAACTTCGTATCAAAGTTCTAAGCAACCCATCTGTACCACTCAAACAAGTAAGCATGGTTGAAATCGGAGATCCATCTCGGATGTCTCCAATTATACCTGCTACATGGGACGCTCCCAGCAGACAAAGCTCAAGCAAGAAAGATACGATGCAAAGCCATCAATTATGAAATGGCAGATGGTATCTTATATCGGAAGTCGTATTCAGGACCCTTACTTCGTTGCGTAAGCAAACATGATGCACAATACTTAGTATGAGAAATCCATGAGGGGTTGTGTGGTATCCATTCTGGACCGTGAATGGTGGTGGCCAAGATTATGAGTACAGGCTACTGGCCTGGATGTACGTTGATGCAGTTGAAATTCTGCGCAAATGTATGTCTTGTCAGAGACATGCTCCGACGACGTTACGCCCAAAGAATCCCCTTGTTCCAATAACCATTGCGTGGCCTTTCCAACAGTGGGGGATTGATCTTATCGGACCGTTTCCTGATGCGCCAGGCGCAGTCAAATTCGTTATTGTTGCGGTTGACTATTTTACCAAATGGGTGGAGGCTAAGCCGTTAGCATCTACCACAGCGATGGCAGTTCGTAAATTCATATGGGAACACATTATCTGCCGTTTCGGCTTACCATTACGAATCATCACCGATAATGGTCCCAATCTCACAGCTACAGAACTACAAGCTTGGATGTAGGAAATGAAGATAGAACATGTTTTTGCTTATGTTGCTCACCCACAGGCAAACGGCCAGGTGGAAAGCATAAACAAACAATTGGTGGAGGGCATAAAGGCACGACTAGGTACGGCGCGACGAGGCTGGGTTGATGAATTGCCAAGTATATTATGGGTGCACCGTACTATGCCAAAAACAAGCACTGGAGAAACACCTTTTAGTCTTGTTTACGGTACAGAAGCTGTAATACCTGCGGAGATCAGTCTTCCATCACCCAGAATGATTGCTCTTGAAAAGCAGAATAACGAAGAACAGCGCCGACTTGATCTCGACTTAGTTGAAGAGAGGCGCGAAAATGCAGCGATATGTGAAGCAAAGTATAAATCTCAAATGGAGAATACTACAACAAACGGGTACGCGTGTGCACCTTCATACCCGGTGATTTCGTACTGCGCGACAATGAAGCATCAAACGTCGAAAAACCAAGGAAACTGGCACCAAAATGGGAAGGACCTTACGTGATCCATGAGGTTCTTGGAAAAGGCGCGTATACAATTAAACGTCTGGACGGAACGACAGTTCCTAGGACTTGGAATGCGCAACAACTACGTCGTTGTTACATGTAATACCAGAGCACATAAGCCTTGCGCTTCCTACGAGCCTGTTTACATTATTTCTTAATTGTAACCTTAGTGGCAGTTTGCAGCTTTACGCTCTATCAATAAATAAAATACTTCCTGTCGCTACTTACGTTCTTTTATATATTTATTACAAATGCATGCAATTCCTTTGGATTCACAAAAACACATATTCATGAGCCATAAGACTACAAAGTGCTTACGCTCACACATGAGGTTAATTATTGTTCATTTTTCTATCCTAAACAAATAATTGGTCACATGCAAATATTGTAAACTAAATATATTATATTCACATAAAAAAGTACTTGCGCATCTGCGCAACGTTACATCGAAAGGAATATACAAGCATAAAGCAGTCTAGCCTTATTTTCCCTCATCCTTTGAGCTTTTTTGTTTCTCTGCCTCTGAGAAGATCTCTTTTAATCTGTCAACAAAGTCATCATGCTGCAGCGAAGCATCAACAAGGTCCATGATGGGAATCTCCAAATGATCATATTTTGCTTCGCAACTGTATAAATGGCAGAAGTATCAGTTCCATGGGTGGCAGCACGGCTTCTGTCCCCTTCAGTCTTCAAAGCATGGGCCACATGCAGCGTACATTCTTTGTAGCCCTCAGCATGTCCATCATTACGTGCCGCCACCATCAGCTCTGCCACTCTCTCATCCAACTCTGTAGAGTTTAAGATGGAGTTGGCAATCTGTAAACAAGCGCATCAGTATAAGATATGATAATACTGCAAGACATGTATATTTCAATATAAGGATAGTACCTCCACGATTCCATGCTCGCGCAACCAGGTGAGCTGATTCATCAAAGACTCTGCCAGGCTCTCTGCTGTGGCACGAGCGACCTCCGTATTGTTAATTTTATTCTCGCCTTCAGTTTAATGGCGGGTCAACTCGGCCTTCTCAGTTCTATGAAGGTTAATGTCCTTTTTCAAGGTATCAATCTCATCCTGCAGTCGCGCCTGATCAAATAACATAGAGGTTAGATCATCAATCTCTTTATTCTTAAAGAGGAGAGTCATTTAGGTCGCTACCTCATTCTACTCACTCCTCTCTCTGTGTAACGAGCCTCTGCCACCGCAGCAACCGCATCATCTTTCTCTTTCTTGAGCTTCTCAATTTCGTTGCGCAGAGAAATTTTTTCATTATTGTCCCGATCACAAGCCTCCACAAAGCGCTTGCGATCGTCAGCATGTTGTGCGGCAGCAGCATCATACTTACGCTTCCATGCAAGCGCAGACCACTCCTCGATCTTCTTCTCTTCATCAAACTTGCTCTCAGCTCAAATCATCACTCAGCCTCAAAATCCACAATCATCTTCAGCGTCTTCTCCCTCAAAATCTATAAATAATTTTGTAATAATTAACTTAGGCTTCGCAGTATATGACTTACCAGTAGTAGCAGAGGGTTACGCGTTCAAATCTTCTTTCTTAGGGATTTCAAAATTTCCCAAGATCTGATTAAACCACGGTTCTTCATTCTCCTCAAGCGGCACAGCAGCCAGTTTTCCATTGTCTCTCTTAAAAGACACCAAGTACAATGGCGTAACTGTTTCGTGAAGCACAACAATAAAACTTCATCAATATAGAATATTTATGGAACACAGTTCTAGAAAATCATGAAGTTACTTACCAACTCCATCTTCGGTGTAAACCGGCTTTTCTCAACGTTCCTTATTCCACAAAATACTCATCCCTACAGCAATTAATGCCCTCTCTGGCAGAATAATATTGGGCACATCTTTTATATTCTGGTACCACACTTCGTTGGTCGGAATGGCCAACGTTTCCAACTCTATCTCTTCCTCGGCCCTAAACGTCATCGCCATCGGGACAACCGCCGCTTTCACATAAATAACTTTTGTTTCCAGTCGTGGTAAGATTTGGGTGGCACTAACAACAACCGTTTCGCTTGCACACGTTGTTGGAACGAGTAGAATCCCAGAGAGCAGTGCAACTGATAGAAGACCCGGAACTTCTCCACCGTCGGTATGATCTGCATCGACCGGCAAATAAACTCGAAGTGCCGGATCCTCACCATCCCCATCGGGTTCAGTTGAGAAATATGAAACTTGTAGTAGTCAAGGATTTCCAACATGAAGTGGGTCACCGGAAGTCTAAAATTGCCCTCGGCAAAGTAATCGTAGAATAGAGTTATGTAACCGGCCGGAGCATCCGCCGCCGTAGCACCCTCTTTAGGGTAAAAAGCTCCACAGGACTTGGCAAACAGAAAATTGTCAACAGGGCATCGAGGTTTTCTTTCCCCCACTTTAATGGTGGAAGTATAGACGTCGCCGGTGCCTCGACTCTCCCAGAACTAGATCCAGTCGCCATAAGAATCTTGCTGAAAGAACTCTTGAAGAAAGGGATTTTTTCAGAAAAGAAGAATATGATCGGAGTTTCGCAGTCCCAGGAAAATATGGAGGATATATGTTGTTTCTCTCTCTAGAGTATCATCTGGTGAAGAAGCAAATGGAGAGCCATTTCCCTTTATATACCAATCGTAATTAATGCTCGATATGACAACAGCGACTTTTGCGACCATCACACCTTCCCAGGTAACTAAAAGGGCGAGTGGGGAACATGAATTACCCTCACGCGCGCGCGTGTCGCTGAATTATCATTAATGCAGTAAGACACGTATTGTTGACAGCCTGTCAACAGTATAACCACGTCTCAGGAACGGTGTGTGTTCACCAACTACATTATCTACATGAGCGACACGTGTCCAAATATATTTGAAATTCAAATATTCTTCAAAGTTCACATATGACACGTCACCAGGGAGCAAAAAACACCAAAGAGCCAGCACCCAGTCAGCGCAGCATACTTATCTTAAGTCCAGTGCTCCACCTACTTTTTACTTTTACATAGGAGCAACACTGGACTGAGTGGACTTGAATGGGTATGGTCCCAAAAATCTTGCTCCAAGCAAGGAAACCATACCCACTATTAACTGCCAAGGAGACCTTGCGCAGGCTTCTCTGCTAAAGAAAGACTCACTGTACTCTGTGCCAGGTATCGAAAAAGGGAAAGTATCATTTAACTACCTTGCGTGGGCTCGCGCAAGGTTCAAAGTTAACCTTGATCAAATTCCATGGATAACTTTTCACTCATAAACCTTGAGCGGACATTTATACCAAAGCAAGAGCTCAGTAAACGTTGCGCCAATAGCATAGAAAGGAAACAGGATCAGTTAACTACCTTGCATCGCTCGCGCAAGGAAACAGTTAATCCTGAGAAGCTTTGCCTTAGCAAAAATCCTTGAGTTGGTACAGAGGTAACAGGAATCTCTTCTGTTGTAACAGAATGCACACGTGGCGAGCAAAAGATAGGTTACAGCTTTGAGATATTGTAGAAACCACTAATACCCAATCGTGCAAGCATCTTTCGGTTATAACCAATCGCCATGTGGCAGCATCTAGGACGACCAAGAAAGATCACGGTGATAGCATGCTCACATCAATAAAATATAGTGATCTCATGATGACACGTGGCACCTCCCTAACCGTTGATGAGCTCACGATCCGTGTGCACTAACGGATAACCACAACTTAACGAAGTGGTGAAAGATTCCGTTAAGATTAACATCTCTCATTTTGATGCCCAAGCCCCGGCTATAAATAAGTAACTTGGACTACAAGTAGAAGGTATTCACTCTCAATTACTCTCTCTCTTACTTAACTTTACTTCCGACTAGCTGTACTTATTCTCACGTCGGAGGGTGGTCACGGAGAGAACCCCCTTCTCCCCGTGGCGAGCTGACGGTGTTCTGTTTGCAGGATCAGTCGGAGTTCAGTTGCAACCGTTATCATCACGAAACTAAACGAAGGATTAACCTATTTATCAAAGGAACTAAACCCTAGATCTAACTAGATTCCGGTCCGTGAGATCTACGTTTCTTCACCCTTGTTTTTTTTTTTTTGAGAATTCAGGGGGGTCTATACGGATCGCATAGGTCTATATGAGTCGTTTAATGGTACTATACGGCCCAGTTTTGACCTCTACGATGCGTATAGGGGTAAAATCAAAATTCATAATTTTGGGTTTTGCCTATTCGGTGCGTATACGGGCCGTATTTTGACGTATTTTGTCATTACGTGTCCTTTTTTGAAGAATACCTTCTATATATGTCGTCCCGGTGACGTTCGATTCCATGTGGTATCGTATTCTATGATTACGTGTAATTTTATTTGTAATCCACTTGTACTCTAATGTGTCGTGTTGTATGTATATGCGTCGCACGGTATAATTAATTGACGTTTTTTGTCGTTAAATGCCGTATTATGACGTAGTATGTCTCTACTTGTCGTGTTGTTCCATTTATTTTATTTTAATTTATTCATTAAATGCTAGTACAATTGTAACAAATTACCTTTAAAAATTGAGAAAATGCATTTTTAGTTTGTTGAAAGCATAATTTAGCTTCCCAATGTGTACTGCAAATAAATAAAGTTTACTTATAAAAAGCATTGTGGCAATATATAACTAAATGTTAATCAGTACATCAGATTTATGTTACCAACAAAATAATGACTGATCGTTTATTAATTATAGTAGGAATGCCCACACATTGCGGCGGGTGTCCCGAGTGATGTCCATTGCAAACCTCAATCCATTTTGGGTTTATACCTTTTATTCAATTCAACCAAAAGTAGACATACAGTCTATAAGGTCACAGACATGCAAAGAAAGTCTAGAATTTCCATATGAAGAACCATGTTTATTAAACCATAAGAAATCCTCATCAAAAACATTAAAAGTAGATTTATCTACAACCTTACTAACAATCATATATTAGATGCTAAATGTATCGGTTTATACGCAAACGGAATTTTGTACATGTCCATATACCTTAATCCTATCCCTTTCTCAAACAGTATACTTCAGTGATGTTGGAAAACATACAATCCAAATTGACTTGTTCTATATTAACTTAATTTTTGAACATATAAATTCGATATGAACTCGAATTTGTAATTTTTAAACCGACTATATTAATTGATTACCTTTTATCTACGTAAACAAATTATACATACATATTTTTATTTACGTTATATATATGTTTTTAATCCATGTTTAGCATTCCAGACATAGAGATCAATCTATTAAGGACAGATGATTCTAATCTTTTTTATTTTCACAACTCCAACTGATCTATAGACTGGATATGTTATAAAGAAATCAAACCCTTTTTATAGCAATCCTTCATAAATGATGTCTGATGTCACTAGTGTTTGGATATCATTAAATATTGAGATCAGCAGAGGATGAGTTTTGACATTTAATTTAAACATCTGCAGCTCTTGTGATGAGAATTGTGAATATCTGCTAATTCGATCTAGATAAGCAGATTATGAAATAACTTTGACCATCAACAGATTTCTTTTGATTTATTATCAACAAGAAGTAACTCCCTTCTTTCTAAAAATAGAAAGGTTTTACTTCCTGGGAGTATTTAAGCTTTGACTATCTAAAACAAGTAAAAGCTCATCATGTATCCCTTTAAAAAATGAAAGGTTTACTACATGTCCTGATATGTACATGAAGTTTTTACTGTTTAAAAATTTAGTAAAGACTTTGTTGATAAATAAATCAATTTCATTTGATTGATGTTCTAAGTCATTTTTGAAGCAATTGCTAACTTGAGATACATCATTAACCTGGATCTACCTGTAAACAGTGGTTGCACTCAATGTATTTGGTAGCAGTTGTATGAGCAGAGATGTGAACCCTTAAGTGTTTTATGTTTATACTCTTTTCCGTTTATCATAAAAGGTTTTGAGATAAACACACTTTCAGAGTTTTGTGATTTTTCTTCAATTCCCCTTTTTACCCTTTCCATAAAAGGTTTTGAGATAAACACACTTTCAGTAGTCGTCTATAAACACGTTGTTAGGATCTGAGTTTGACCTGATTGTGTTGTTTTAAACAAATTGGATACAAAATAAGATAAAACATATAAAACTTGCAGCGGAATACAATTTAAAACTTTATAACACAATCAAATGAGAGATTAGCTTTCATCACACAATGTTTTCATTACTCAAAAGACTGAAAAGGAATACAAGTAATTTACATGCATGAATCACTAACTCCCCCTCAGCCCGAGCTTCACACAGATTAGATTGTACAAGAAAAGTGTGTGCATGTGAGCCTAATAGAACAGTACATGCACTATCTATTTATAGTACAATCCTAACCTCTGAAGCATCTTTGTTGACATCACCAAGACAATGACATCTAACTAACCTAACAACCTCTAACCACTGCTAAGGCTAACATCTGATACATTTACAAAACACTGATGTTTATCCAAATAAGATGCTAACCACTGATGAGACAACCACTGATGAAGCTTTATCTTATCTTCTTCAAGGTTGATCAGACCTTTGACTTCCATCAGATTGATGACTTCAAGCAGAGGTTTGGTCTTCAACAGTCTTTACACCAGCAGAGCATTACCACAGAGCAGATGTTAGGGCTATCAGATGTTTGGTGCCATGTCATTGAGGGTAGTTGTGAACCAAAGCACTGTTTATTCTTGACCATATAGCAGAGACCTGTTTTGGCATTTTATCATCTGTTCTTTTGTAGGGGTAAATGAACATGTACAATTGTATGTGTATCGTTATGGCGTTTCCTGGCCATGGCAATTGGGTTCGTCACGCCGTAGTACTGCTACATGTTCACGGCCAACTTTAATCACTTGGGTCTGTGGGGACTTTTCATACTAGTGTATATTCAGACAGTTGGTATAACATCATGTATCCAAGTGCAAGTATCAAAACAAGTAACATGCATTTCACCCCATGAAAATAGTAAAAACAGTTGAAAGTGGGGTAGTGAAACTCACAGGATAGCAGTATCACAGGTAGCAATAGGAGTATATGTAAGCTGGTTCGGCTCTAACAGTAATCATGCAAGTAATTACCAATTTCAGTCGCTAAGTCGGCAACGCCTATAACCTGTGCCCGGGTGGGTATTTTCAGGCCATATTGTACATCTAGTATCCTGGTGTGGTGATGGATGTTAGGTTAGGATCAGTTTCACGTTTGGCTCCCGGGCACCGGTTCGCGTGCCAGCCAAATTCGGTTGTTCTATGTGTTCGGATAACGGCACTAAGATCTAGACAGTGCCAATACATTGTCATTTAGAAAATATTAAGTATTTATTAAAGAAATCCGGACGTTTGGAGGATCTAGGTCACCCGAATTTGAGTTTCCGTTTCCGCCGTCGGGGATTCTCCCGAACGGTGGTGGAACAAGTGTCCAACTTACCCTGGAACTTCCCAGAATACTCCTAGTGTTCCAATTATAGTCAAGATAGGGTTCGGTCCATTCCCAGTTCCGGCAGGTACGTTGTCCGGTAAACTGCCGAGATTAGCTAAAATAGGCGTTTTAAAAGCCGAAAAATCCCATTTAATCTACATATTTTAAAAACCTCTGGATTTTTTGTATAAATCAGTAAAAATATATAGATTCAAGGAAAAGTATTTTAGGAATTTATAAACCTAGGTTTATAACTTAAATAAATTCTTTCTAAAACTGCATTTAACCGAATAATTCACGCCATGTATCACACGACTTCTTAAAATTCTTGAAAAATTCCAGAAGTTAGCTACTATGTCCAGGAACTTCCTGGAAATATTTAGGATTTTTCCGGTTTCACTACAGCGCGTTTCTGGCTAGTGAAAACTCATAAAAACGGTGAATTTTCGCGCAAACCAAAACTCAACAAATGGCCCTCAAATTTTTACATGATGTTTCTTACATGTTCCTTAGTATCCATGTAATTTTTGGTGATTTATTGAAGTCATTTTCTATTTTTCCCGAATTTATTTTTTTAAACAGTTAAAAATTCACCAGAAATCGCAGAAAATATCTAAATTTCTAAAACTTTAGGTGAAGGTCTATATCAGTACCTTTCATCACCACACCAATTTTTAGCTCAATCCAATACCCACGGACCAAGTTATGGTAAAAACAAATTCTGCCTATTCTAGTTACGAGTTTCGGGCGATATACCTAGCGCTTTCTTCGATTCCCTTCGATTCCGTCGAGGCCAGAAGTGTGTGTGAGCCATATACAGTACCTATATATCAAGAACAAACCAAATATACAATAACCCATGTCATCAAGCCTTGGTTTAGTGTTTTTCGGTTAGAATCATCTTTAAGCGATTTTGGTCGAATATAACGCGATTAGGGTATCATAAAGCATTGATTAGTGTTCTTGGGCATCATAGAACATCAGGGATGACCTGAGGTGTTTCTAATCAGCCCATAAACTTGCTTGAAACATCAAAACCCATGGTGAAAATTCATTTTTCTTTGCTAAATCATGTTTAGTATACAAAAAACCCATCAAAACCCTATTGAAACAAGTTAATTACCTTAGATTTGGGTTGGATATAAGTGATAGCAGCCGTCTTCAAGTTTTGCGCAGGAAATGAGTGAGAAGACAGAAAAAAGAAAAATGGTTTAAAAAAAATGGTTTAAATAAGGCATGGGGTGGCCTCCACCCCCCTTTGCTTTGTCGTGCTTCGTCTTTTCGTGATAAAAGATGACGTTTATCTTCTTTAGCACGTTTAGGTTCATTTTCAAGTCTCAGACGCGTACCCGATTTGCCAAACGGGCTCCTTTTTTCGCGTTTTTTAGTGTCAATATTCTCGGTTTTGAAAACCGCGTCTCGAAACCCGAACCCGGTTACGTTTATTATTAAAATGATCTCGTATTAGTGTTGTTTAAGTATATTTAGGCTTTATTGACCATTTGTTGCATGTTTGGTTGTCTTTCATTGCTCTCAAAACGAAGGTGTTTCCCTAACCGGGAAATTCCTTATTTTGCGTGCCCATTCTCCGAATGTCTTCAAATCTTAGATCATAGTCTATGGCTCGTAACTAAGATGTTCTGCGCACTTAGAATCCGGAACGGCCCTATCGTTCAGTTAATAATCGCTGTCAAACATTTAAAGCGCGGTTAAACTGAAAGCCCTCGTTTAACAAGTTTGCAACGGACTGGGATATCAACTTCGCACCGTTGGCCCCTGTGACTCTTATGTCTATCATAACATGCTCTTGAATTCATCCGAGACTTAATCAGTATCGTTTTATAAAGCATCTAAGTTGCACCCCTAATAATGGATTACGCGCAACTACGGTTTTATTTCTAACCGAAGCTGTGGAATGGGTATGGTGTAACTGATTTCCTCAGGACTGTGGCACACCTTTGCCATGCCGTATAAGTCATATGTTTACTAATACGTATTCCCAGAGTCGTCAATTCATTCACGACTCTTGTAACAACCCGCTTCGTCGCAAGCTCGTCACTCTCGTTACGCCTAGCACCAGAGATTCGGATCATAATGTAACCTAAATCGCTTACTACGCTATATCGCATATTTTCGCACCACATCACACATCACAACGCTTACACTCATATCGCACTTGCTAAATACTATAAACTTTGCATGAAGTTTCCAAGGCTATCTGCTCGCTTAAACTGCAACACAACTATCGCAAAACTTGGGAACAAAGCCGCATGCTACCTCGCTTATCTTATCAAATCTTAACTTAATTTAATCGATTAATACGCTTAACGCTTTGCTAAAACGCTTAATATATCTATCTAATACGAACCGAATCACCAAACGAACGCTTAACGCGAAAATATCAAACAAAACTTAGCCTCTTGGCCAAGTTCGGCCAAACTTGTGCATCACAAGTTCGCCCGAACTTGCCAGGCCACCAAAAATTCTTCATTTCACCCAAGTCCGCCCGGACTTGTTCTAATACTCAGGAAAACAAGCAAGTTCGCCCGAACTTGATACAAGTTCGCCCGAACTTGATGTCTCCAGCCTATTTTCCTTCTTCACCTAAAAATACTCAGCTCCTCTCTTCAGTTGCACTTGCTGCAAGTTCGCCCGGAGCTCCCCAAAATCGAAACCTTTTGTTTTCTAAGTAAGATTCAACCCGTTCCTTACAACGATTTTGCACAAGGTTTCGACCTTCGATTTCATGAAAACTCTTCTGTTTACGAAAATCTTCATCTTTTAATGCAAAACTTTTGTTTTTCACTTAGGTCTATGCTTAGATCTAAGTAAGACCTTTTAAACATCGATTTTTACACAAGATTCGGACTAAATGACGTATGTTTCGTTCACTTTGAAGTGGAACGAGGCATTGTCATAGAAAATCTCATATCCGGAAGCACAAGGACAAAATCGTCACTTTGCACAAACTGGACTAACCCGTTCGAACCTTCAAGTTCGCCCGGATTAGTCCGAGTTTCTGTAAAATGGCTAAACTCGCTCCAAAAGACCTCTCCAGCCTAAGTTTTACTCAGTAGCTTAAGGTTGGAGGGATGGAAACTCGATTTTCTCAGCAAACGACACGAAAATGCACGAATTGGTGACCAAAACAGTCAAGTTCGCTCACCAGAAGGGTGACCAAGTTCGCCCGAACTTTTCTAAAAACCACAACAAATTAGGCAAGTTCGCCCGAACTTGTATCATACCTAAGCAAATAGGGCAAGTTCGCCCGAACTTGTGCCTCCAGTAACTTGTCTACTGCTCCTTCAACCGTTAACCGTTTCAGCAATTCGGTACAAGTTCGCCCGAACTTGTCAACTACTCCTTCAACCGTTAACCGTTTCAGCAATTCGAAAGACTGATGCACTTCTGTTCGCTTACAGGCTGATCCGGCGCTCTCCTCAACTCATCTCAGATCCCGTAACTTTCCCTAAATGCACAAACTGTGAGTATACTTGACCTATTTTCACTTTAATGCACTTTTTGGGTGTAACATACGTTCCTATCAAAATACACGATACACGCTAAACTGATTTATCACACGCGAATATCTGTTATACATATTTATACGTAATGCTAGAACATATAGGCTAGGGCACTTTTCGTTATCTCTACCTGGGCTAGTATGGTACTATAGATTGGCTCTCACCCGACGGGGTCTAGCTAGGAAGAACCAGCTCTCGAGAGTATAGCATGAGAAATTGTCTTGTGAGTTTATATGTTGTATGAATCATGTTTATGTATGAGGAAATTCGCCATGCTTTTACCAACTATGCTATTATTTCAAAAACTTGTATGCTCGCCAATACATTTTTGTATTGACAATTATTTTAACGTATGTTGCAGGTTAAGGATTTCCTACTCGCTGCAAATGGACTTAGGGCTTTGTTTAGAAACTCATTTATAAATCCTAGTTTATCGAACTTGTTTGCTTAAGGGATTGTAATTTGTAATGGTTATTTGTGAATGCAAGTTTGATTGTATGGGAAATTAAGCGTTATAAAGTATTGTCACTATAATAGTCGTTATGGATTTTCTTGAGCAATCTGGTTCGCCTAGTGCCGCGCCCCGATGATTCCGCCATCGGTTGGGGTGTGACAACTTTGTCTTGCCATGTAGGTGATACATAGCGTCAACTTAACGTTTTTGGTAATTACCTTGCATATACTCCTATTATAGTCGGTGTAATATGTTCCAGAATTCGTATCATCACACGTAATCACAACAAGTATCATGATATACATATCACGTCCGGTTACCGCGGACTTATACCGATCAAAGTTTACCGGGATTTTTCACAGTTGTCACAGTCTCCCCTGGTTAAAGAATTTCGTCCTCGAAATTCTGTTTAGTAATCCGTTGGAACGCTCAGTATTTATATTCGTGTAAGTCATCCAACAGATAAGTATGTTTTCGCTTTTCGTTTAGTATCATCACCGTACGGGGATGATGATTGTGATACATAGTAGCTATGTAATTTGTCCATCCACAATTCCTATGTATTGTTAAGAGTAACGTTTGTCATCACTTCCAATCTGAAAGTGAGAGTGTTGTTGGACTCACAGTAGAACAGGAGTCATGTATTCAGCTTGCACATAACTGCAATTATTATGTTTTCTTATCTTCACTATTCAGACACCATAGGTTTCATTTACGATTTTGTTTAACAGTTCTTGAACACCCCCTATAGAGGAGGGGTATGGATACCGTTGCAAACGTCGCAATGGTGAGCACCATGCTCCGCATGTTTGTGTAAAGTGAATAATTTGGTTTCGCTGAGTTGTGAGCGACAGTCTTCCCTTGCTGTCGTGTACATGGGTATCTTTGGTTAATACTAACCGATCACGAGAGTCCCTACTCCATGGTAGAGAATAAGAAAGAGAAAGGCTTTTGAGAGCCTAAGGCTGCCATAAGGAGAGCATGTACACGAGTAACAACGAATCTGCACACTTACATCAATGGTGTGCCCGAACTACTCACCAGTAGTCGGATTACGTCGTAAGGATATGAAATTTCTACAATAATAATTCCAGTTTGTGTTAAGTTTTGGGAGCTTGGCTCCAGCTGTTGTACAACTGTTTATGTCTTCTCCAGAAGGAAATAACTTAGTAACTTCGATAACATCGATGTTATTCTCCGGGAGATAATCGTATAAAGATTCCTATATACCGGGAATGATAGTGTGTGTACCCAATGTGGTTTTAATTCAAGTAACACCACGTCTAGAACGCTACTATATCACGTAGAAATGTTTAAGGCGTGATAAGTGTCTAACGATCACAAGTATCACCATGATGCCCCTAATTATGGAACCAGAATTGACCGTAGACGTGCAGGTAATTCTGTAAAAGTGACTAAGTAACGAGTCATCGAATCAAGATTCCCCATCAACGGAGTACCCCCCGCAGGGTTGGAACATAGCCACGCGCTACTAACGTTTCATAAGGATATCATTAATCGAAACAATGAGAAGTAATCATTTCCCATCATGTTCTCGAAAGATTACCTAATGCATAGGCAAATCTTGCCCATACTAGTCACAAGATTGTTTATCACCACTTGACCGTCTAGGTCTCGTGGTTTTTCGAGTCAAACCCGGACTTGGTATGATCTGAAACTGTATATGAGTATAGAAAGATATGAAGCTTTCCCATCTTGGCACCTCCGCCATCACCGATTAAACGTAAGGGTTTCATCGAGTTCGCTCATGCAAAACCATCTCGGTTTAGATTGGGAAAATCGTGTGGTTTTATGAAACCATGGGCTAAAGCCCGAATCCATAGTTGCCGTAGTTCCGATAGGGACAGTTGACCGCTGAATCTGATTTTCCCATTAGTCTCATATCCGTAATAATGTGAACAAGAAAAGAAGACCCGGCCCCCGAGTTGGTCAAGACTAGGGTCGTTGAGTTTCTCGACCCCTTCTCTTAGGATTAGTCAGTTTTGTTTCTCACTAGGGCAGGGAAGGAATATGTGCTGCTGGGAAATGTAGTACATAGATCCACAATCGCTCGGCAACCTCTTGAAATAACAGAAGCGCGTTTAAGAAAAGCTGAATGAAAACCATAATCTATCGAGGTAAGCCTAGCACTCTGACGGCTAGGATACGACTAGAGGTTATTAATGCCATTTCGCAGCCAGTCGGTGCATCTAACCAAGCACCGATTTACACTTTGGTCATTTGGTTTGACTTGGTATCGCACATCGAGGTATCTACAATTCGTATCATATGTTAAGTAACTCTCCAAGTTTGAAGAGAATTAGTTGTAGTGTCGAAGTTTTATTCTTATTTTAGGTATATAATATATGCTTATCAAAGGAATTTTCCCTCTGGATGGACATGATACCCGAGGGACGCATTTGGAAGATTAACTAGTCCCTTCATCTGAAATGATCGGGACTACTAGATTTATGGTTTAGCTTTCCCCAGGTGGGTTCAGCGCGCAAAAGACACCAATTACGATATTCGGACGACTCATCACTACTCCTTTTCAATGAGAGTTTGGTTTTGACCGTGTTACTTCATGTGGGGTAGTTCCTAATTCTTAGGATTAGGTGGTGCGAATACACATGTATATATGTATATATAGTATCATACTTAAGATTTCTCCCGTTGTCGTTTCTTTAGGTAGCATAAGAATTTTCACGACTCGAAAATAACGAAGAATCAGGTTTCTCGGTAACATCGTATTTCACGAATACTCATTTAATCGATCAAAATGAAAATCAATTGAAGGTACCAACCAGTCGAAGGAAGACGAGGGGTGTTTAAGCAATGTTCCCCTGATCTAGAGAATTTACTCCTCGTATACTCACGAGGAAAAGCAACATTGTTTAACGTATAACTCTTGGTTACTCACAAGAGTAGGGTATCGTTCACTTTGTATACAATCGACGGATGAAAGTCAGTGTATCTCATGCATCATCCTCCTACACATGTAGGAGACCGTTACCAAATAACACCTTTACAACGGCCTGAAGGAAATTTCAATTATCCCTTATGAATCGTGAATAACATTGTGTATAAATATTTTGGACTCCTCGAATGTTTCAAGGAAGAGGAGGAGACATATGGTGTTCTCCGGGTATTATTATCATAGAGTTGGGGAGTCAATATGTTTTATAGACATATAAGTATCTGAGTTGGTCCCTACTCAAGACCAATCGCACGGCCGTCGTAGGTATCGTGACGCGAAAAGCCTTAACCGAAAGGAATCAAAGAACCATGTATCCCCTTATGCGATTTCTAGAACAAATGCACCGCCCTCATACGGGTGATATTGATTCAAGACTTAATATCTCAGGGGTACGGAAAGTGAAAGAATTCAGGTCATGACCCCGTGTATATAGAGCTTGGGCGTCATTCCCTTTCATCCGGGTTCTACAGTACCATTCCTTCTTATGGTTGTTTCGTCGCCCTGGTTAGGAATGATAATACTCTGCCGACTACTCCTACGACCATTATCGGAGATGAATACTTAGTATGGCCGTCACAAAAATATTACAGAAAAAGGAACGAAAGAACCGGTGGTCTAGAGTCTGCATGTTTATATAAGAGTTGTCACATAGGTTAGTCATCGGATTACGGTACTCGAATACTACTCAAATGCGACCTATCTTTCACTGGAAAATTTTTACTAAGTTATGCGAGGCTGAAAACAAGGGATCGTTTGATATATAAAAATTTTATATGATTCTTTTAAATACCGTCCTTTGAATTAGATATATATATATATAAATAAAATAATCGTCCGACCCGAAAAATTTTCTCTTTGTGTCATTTTGTTTATTAAATATGCATTAAAAGGTAGCTTCGTTACGGGTCCTTCGTACCGCCCATTCATTATTAGTTCTAGTTACTGGGGATTTACCTTGTATTAGTCTGAACTAAATCGATAGGATTCAAGGTTGTATGCCACTTGATTCTATCACCGAAATACCAGCCGTAATTCCATAGGAAGCTAACGTACCGTAGCATGGCTGAACATTGATTAAAAGGATAGGGTGTACCAAATTAGTAACTACATGTACCGGACCTCAACACTTTCCAACAGTGTTAGTAAGGAGAATTGAAATTATTTGAAGCAATGAATCGGATTACTTCATGATTATACTTTGCACTGGGGTTACGTCACCCCCAACCGAGATTTACCAAATTGACACTTGGATTGGACTGCGAATAATGTTGTATATTTATAAATAAACGTATACATATGAGTGTCCTATTAATATGAAGTATTAACGGTTACGAGGAATATGGACAAAAATGTTTTCGCCTCCACGAGTCTTATTACAATCAGATCCACATCCACACAACTCCTTGTCGAACTTTGATTACATCGGATAAGTTTCTCCATATATATGTTACCCCTAAATCCCCTTGGGTTATCAATACTGATGCTAATTACGTGTCCTTACTAAGAATTAGAGATTGTATCACTAGCGAACAACAGCTAGTAAAGGAAATATACGCTTCAACCGAATAGCTTCATAGACGACGGTCGAGGACAAAAGTATAGTTTGTTCGTCGTAACGTAATGATTTCGGTCGACGACATAAGTATAGGTGGCATATGAAGATGATAAACGGTTGTACTTTATGTGTTTAGGTCGTTGGAGTGTTGGGTGATCACGTTTGGGGATCGGGTAGCGAAACAGGAAGCTGTCAAACAGTTACAGCCGACTTTAATCGGCTATAACCAGGTCATAACTTAACGAAAAGTGGATTTTCTTAGGTTTAAGACGTCGGGATTTGAAAAACGCTTCTAATGGTGCTGGAATCGCAATTTTTGGACGTCGTTTACTATTTTAAAAGAATTATTTCGTTCAGCAGCCAAAGCTGCGTTTTTTCTGCATAATTTGTATGTTATGTTTTACGTCATATCTCAGTAAATACTGGGAGTTAAGTCATGAAATTTGCACAATAGATGACCTTAGGTGTCTGTGGAAATCTCCAACTGGAATTACGTCAATCTGATGAACAAGGATTTTTAAATATGTTTTTTCCGTGAGTTGCAGTCACAAAGTGACGAATCTGACTGCATTTTAGTAAATGATTTTTAATAAATTATTGGTAGAGAGTTAGACTATAAAATTTTAACACAAGTCCAAACCCTCCGATTGAGATGTCCTGTAATGTTTTGGGAATTTTCCTGTACACGAACCATTCCGGATAACACTCCGAAAATGCACTATATTGCTGAATTTTTATTGAAAAGTATTTTAAAACTTTCGTGACACCTGTGTTGTCGCTAAGCAATGTCGTGATAGATGCATGCATGATAATTAGTATAGTATGATAAAATGTGCTACGTGCTAGATACGTGTAGGATTCATGTTTCCGCGTGAGCACACACACTAACTCTTAAATGGTAATCATGTTAGGATGTGATTGACCGGTTCCACCTCGCATATTTCTTTCCATTCCTTAATCCGAGCATTCAAAGGTGAGTTCACTACTCTTTCACAGGCATGCGTCCCTGTGGACAAACTACTATTCCCTAGAGGAAAACTTTTTATAAATGTTGTAGTTTAATTTCGATGTTGGTTAATAAACTTAAACTCTATCACGAAAGTCCCTACTTACTACCGAACTAGTTTCCTAGGAGGCAATGGGATATTAGTTGATAACGCTATTAGGCTTGACAACCTCACACCATACCTGGGAGGACGGGCGTGAACTAAGGACCTTAAACACATGGCCAATGTTGATAGACATTGATGAGGGTAAAAAACGTGCGTCACTCCGGTATCGAGTTATTAACAACATGTCTTTAAACTAAACATCAACCTGTTTTCATTAAACAAAACTGTGAACTCGCCGGCTTAATCGTTGATACACTTTTTCTGCATGCTTGCAGGTCGTTAGATATATATTGCATGGAAACTTGCAGTCTGGGGAGATTGAAGTGTCATGGGGCGTGTTACTTGAATGCAAACAATAAAACTTTTTGCTTTGAAACATTTTTATTTCAATTGTTTGAGATACTTATATTTGCTTTCGTTGTACACATATTTTGATTGAAATGTTTAATTTGAAATTCACTATTCATGTTGGACATGATAACTAGTTTATATTATCTTACTATTAGTTCGACATGATTAGTGGCTAGATCCTGGTACCTCACACGCCTCGTGGTAAAACTCCGCAAGTGGGAATTTGGGGGTGTGACAGATTGGTATCAGAGTTCAAGGATTTATTGTCATAGCCCAAACGCAACTTCCTTTAACTGCCCCAACACTCCATGTAATTAATATAGTTATGTATACATGCGACCTCATTAAAAACCCTAACATAATTGTTCTCTCATTCCCTCCTCTACTGGCGTGGCTAATCAAGAGTTCAAGGATTTCAAGTAATAGCGATTTCAAGGCTTGATCGAACTCCAATCATCACTAGGTAGTGTATCTTGTAGTTGTATAAAAAATTCTTGCATGATTCGATTACTATATTATGATTATCATGGTTGTGTTTTCTGGATTTGTTAATAATTTTGATATTCTTGATGATCGCATATAGTTCTAGTTGTTAAAGATCATGTGTATATGATGTTTAGGCCGTTTGTGAGTTCGGTTAGTCGTAGGGTTTTGTTTCATTGCATGATTTAGATGTAAGTCTTGATGGTTGTGATGAACTAATTGTTATATGATTTAATTTAGAATGATACTCTGTTGTGAACAAAGATTATAGGTCGTTGGGTCCATTAGATAGTCGTTTGTGGGATTCGGATGACTAAACAGCTTCTGTCTAGAACATTTGAACGGCTGTAACAGGGTCAAATTTTATTAAAAACTGATGTTTCTTGACTCTATGATGAACTTCCAGGAAATACCATTCAAACTCAATTGGAATCGCATTTTTCGACATTGTTTCGTATTTTAAATGATTTATTTTGTGACAAGGGTCCAGGCTGTATTTTTTGTTAGAATTTGCAGCCCATTACGAAGCTCATAGCTCAATTCCTAATTGAGTTATGATCTGAAATTTTTACTGTAATTACTTCCAGGTGATTTCAAAATTCTCCAACTAGAATTACGTCAATCGGACAAACAAGGAATTTTAAATGGATTTTTCATGAGCTGCAGTCATAAAGTGACGAATCTGATTGCTGCTTAGTAAAAGATTTTTTATAAATTTATGGTAAAGAGTTAGACTATAAAATTTTAACACAAGTCCAAACCCTCCGATTGAGACGTCCTATAATTTTTTGGGAATTTTTCTGTACATGAACCATCAATTTGTTCCACAAAATGGTTTTAGAATCATTAGTAAAAATAAATCCCCTTATAAGGAAGTCTTTGTTCCCACATCGGTTGTAAAAGGGAACAAAGATTTCCTTATAAGGGGCTGGATACCTTCACCATCATGACGCGATTCAAAACCGTGAGGGCAGACGCTGAGGTCGTGCTGGCTGCCAAAGCGGACAATATCATGGTGTGGTTATGCTGGGCTGTTACATATGGTATCAAAGCCAGGGCCGGATCGGTGGTGCCAGGTCCCGCGAGGACGCTGGACCCCTTAAGGGGGGTGGATTGTGATATCCCACATCGATTGTGAAGGGGAACAAAGACTTCCTTACAAGGGGCTGGATATCTTCACCATCATGACGCGTTTGAAAACCGTAAGGGGCAGGCGCTGGGGGCGTCCTGGCTGCCAAAGCGGACAATATCATGGTGCGGTTACGCTGGGCTGTTACAAAAAGACAAAAAAAACATGTGCGCTACTGTAGACCAAACTTCATTTTGTAGATTATATAAATAAATAAATTTAGATTATTTTGAAGTTTTTAAAATTTAGATTATATTAATATTTTTGTGGTATTTAGGTTGTAAAACATATTTCAACATTTATAATGTTCGGTCTATATATTAACTAAGTCACTTTACATCTAAATTTGTCAAATATTGTCACGTTAAAATTGAAAGCTAATTAAGGAAGTTAGTTGAAGCTAATTAAGAAAGTAAATAAATAACTACTCAAACATAAGAGTTAGTCATAACTCACGATTTGCTTATTAAATGAAAATAAAGAAAAATATTAAAAATCAAACTGAGATTTGTTACGAAAAAAGCTAAACCATGCATAAGGTAGTCAAACAATAGAGATGATCTTGTAACGTCATTAATCTTGTGTTATTGCTACACTTTAAAAGAATGATAATTGTTTAGTGTTTTGTTTTATGTCAATGGCTTAAGAACTAAATTACACATAGATGTGTTTACCGGCACTTAGTCATATCGTTGGGACCGTGTTTATAAATCATTTGGCGCTATAAATAATAAAAAAAATAAAACTGTATATGCCTTATACGAAATAAAATATGAAATACTTTATGTTTTATGTGAATTTTCAATTTAAAAAAAAATATTAGGTTTTAAGTAGATAAATATGTAGCTTTGAATATAGAATGAAACATAAAAGCATGAATGAAAAACATAATGAAATATATATTATTAAAAGTAACGAAAATAAATTTATTGGTATGTCCTGAATAACATTTGTTATTTTTATTAATAAGTGTTTTGGATTTATTTAATAGTTAATTATTATAAAATTTATGATCTAGTTAACGGTTTATATATGAATTATAAAATATTTTCATAATTACAATTTACTATATCACAAATGAGTATAAAAAGAAATTAATACTATTAAAATGAGATCAAGATATTATTTCCTACTTGATAAAACACAGTTCTTATTTTAGGGCCACGGAAGGATTCGAGCGAGAAAAAAATGGTGGGGTGAATTGTAACATTCGTCGTAAAACGGGTTTCGAAACCCGCTCCGTCTAATAATCAAATAATCGGTTGAAAGTTCGTTGCATATTTATTGTGCCGGTTATTTTTTATTCATAACTAATAAATATTTTAGAATTTAACCATAATTAATAAATAATAATAATAAGTAAATCAAATTAAAAACAAATAAAATAAAACAGGGTAGCCGGATCTCGAACCCGGGTCTACCGCGTAGACACACACACATCACACCACTCCGCCACCCACATATTTGTGTTTAATACTTATACAAATAACACTTATGGTAAAACCGAAAATCAAACCTGTAAATCAGCAAAAACCAGAACCCGAAATCGCCGGCAAAACTGAGACTCCGCAAATGTTGCTACTTTCCCTTGATTGAAACGCGTAAACTTGATTTCGACATCAGTTATAACCGTTGCTTAACACACAATTGAGTCAAAAACCGTTTCTTTTGAGAATTGAAATCATTGACCATGATTTTGGTCTCTAAATACCGATCAGCCTGTCCACTATATAAATACTCACCCAATTCCTTGTAAACATTTCGCTCAGAACCGCACTCTCTTCCTGAAACTTTATTTCCTTTCAAAGCATGTTGCCGGAGACTTTCGCACTCGCCGGAATTTCTAACCAGAAAACCGTAGTGCTCTCCAAACCGGTATAATTATCTAAACCTCCTTGCTATCTTTTGATTAGTAATTTAGTAGCTCAAAACAGTAATCAAAACTGTTTAATCAGTTTATTCAGTCGGAATCATTGTCGGGATTTTTGAATGGTGAAAAAGATGAAGTTGAGTTAGTGTTTTAATATAAATAAAACGGATATTTAACCGGGTTAGACACACAGTCCAGCGGTGGACTGTGTGCAATTACAAAACACACGTCCAGGGTTCGAGTTGTACATGTTTCCGATTTTCTGAAATAAAACCAACACTTTTTAAAACTTAATCAGATTAACTCGTAGCATATATATAAAATTAATTTAATCCAGTGTTTATGCAGATTAGACACACAGCCCAACTGGTTGGGCTGTGTGCACTCGAACCATAGTCCCTAGTTCGAGTCCGGGTTCTGTAACCAGTTTCGGCCATATTAAATCCTTTTTAATAAAAAACTAAATAAGGTTAAAGTTAGTTAGTATATATATATAATTAAAACGGAGAATATTTCGGGTTAGACACGTAGCTCAGTTGGTAGAGCTGCGTGCACGTATACGGGAGGTCACGGGTTCGAACCTCACTCGCCGCCTGAATTTCATGCTATCCGACCGGTCAGACCCGGTCAGACCTCACAAGGTCAACATATTTTTTTTAAATTTTGTTTTCTTTTTTTTACTTATTAAATTGAAAAATTATTTAAAAATACTTAAAAATAAGATTCCTAAGGTTAAAAATTTGCAATAAACTCATAAAAATAAATCTAAAAATCTCATTAAGAGCACTAATTAAAAATACTAATCCCAAATAAAATTATTTATTTATCGAATTATTTCGTTATTATTTAGGTTAGTTTTCCCTCGTCGGTTGAATCATAAATTCGTGCGCATTCATCATTATCAAGGAACGCACCCACTGTGAGTGAATCTCTACCAATTCCGTTTTAATCATGTTTTGGGGGGTGTATCATGTGTCGTACTATTCTTTTATTTTATTTAAACACTTGTGCATACATCATATCCGTGATCAAATGTGTATTGATTGTTGTGTGAATTATATGTAGATTAAATTTATCATTTCAGTGCACACATTACATTAGGCCCATCAGTTCCCCGTGGGATGCGGGTTGAGTATCAGGAGCCTCATTAGATCGGCTCCGTTTGATTGAGCCTTGATCTCAAACACATCATCATTCATGTCATATACTCATCCAAAATGGTTTGTGATTGTTTACATGTATATGTTTGCTCACATGTGATTAATGCACGAATTTTCTTTAATAAATAAAACAAGAAATTAGTTAAAATGTTTTATCAAGGTTCACTCGCCAACTTTTGTTGACCCAAAATCTCCCCTGTTTTACACATGATACAGGTGATCCAGTCGGGACAGGAAACACTTAGGATGGTCTAGAAGAATAAACAAGTTAATGCTTTGGAATAAATATATAGTTTCGTTTTCCTTTGTAATTGTATGATTTTTGTTTTTGGATATTTAAGTTTGTAATTTGAATTTAATAAATATGAAACATCTTAGTAAATATCATGAGCTTTGGTGATAACCCAATTATGCCCCGACTTTTATTCCGCTGCGGGTGGGGTGTGACAGATTGGTATCAGAGCTTGTGACTATAGGGATATAGGATAGGTTATTAGACCCTTAGAGCCTATACTATAGTTGATTAAGTTTTAATTGTTTATGCGTTACATGCAAAATTCATGATGTTTATATGTTTCATGTTTATTTTCACACCCAATATTATGCAAGCACGCTCACAAGTACATGTTAATATGCAATGCTCATCATAATTCATATCCTCATAACATATCATATATATGAGAGCACACACCTCACGATTTCCATGACTTTTGCAATGATTTTGTATTTTTCAAATCACATCAAAGTGAGTTCTCACGACGGGCATGTAGTAACTGGAAGGGTACGAGTACCGGTAGTCGGAACGTCCTGTCTAGGTTTGGCATTCGTATAAATCCAAAGTAAAGGACCAGTTTGCCTACCTGGGGACTAACGATGAGAGTACGAAGGAACTATTAGGCCAAAGCATGCCATACCAAACGTCGTGTGAACTAACCCCACTTTGAGCTGTCATTGTGTCTACACCTGGACACCCTCCTACCATACATCTCGCAATCATGTTTTACGATTTTCATTCGGGTGGTGCGAGTGTTAACCCGCCGACACCAATGTGAATCCTACCAAGCCCAATAGTCATGGAGGCCCACATGACTACACAGGCAATGGTATGGGGGACATTTGGAGGCCCAAACATGAGCAAACCCAAGACATCCTATGGATGTAGTTAAATTATTGTTAGTTATGTTGTTTTTCATTCTTTTTACGACACATGAACCTAGAAAATTCTTAAACTCACAATCTTCCTACATATGTTCCTGTAGATGTCGGCTAGGCAATTACGTGGAGGTAGAAAGTCAGGAAAGTCAAACGAACGCTTGGCCACACAAATCGCTAAACAAATGGCCGCTGTACTTCCTGACATCATGCTTCAAGTTCAACAAGCTCTCATCGCTAATCCCATCAACCCTCCCAACCAAGAAGACCAGAGCGTCGCCAACCCTCCTTCCAAAACCCCCAAGTGCACCTACAAACACTTCAAATCCTCGATCCCCCAAAATATGAAGGGACCGAAGGTGTTAGCGCCCTCCTTCACTGGTTTGAAGAAATAGAAAACACTTTCCTCAATTGCGATTGTCCCAAGGACCGTAAGGTACGTTACGCGACTGGAAGAATGTTTGGGGTAGCCCTTACCTGGTGGAACACGGAAAAGGGTAAGCGAGGAGTTGAAGATGCCATGGCCTTAACATGGGAAGAGTTAAGGGAACTTATGACAAGACGTTTCTGTCCAATAAGCGAAATCAAATAGCTGGAAGACGAATTCCACGCACTGAAACAAAAGGAAGGAGACCACACTTCATATAATAAGAGATTTCTAGAGTTGAACCAGATGATCCCCAATTTGTTCACCCCCTTGTACCGCTTAGTCGAACACTACATTCGAGGCCTCCCTCGAAAATCCAAGATTCAATTTTAAGCAATTCGCCTGCAACACTTGAAGCCGCAATGGAGTTAGCCACAGAACTCACTGAAAATCGCATACGAAACGGCAAGTTCAAAGATGAGAAGAAGAAAGCACCCATTGAGACCCCAACTCCAAACCACCTCGTCTCATCCTCGAAGTTTGCTGGTAAGAGGAAGCGAAATAGCAAGAATTTTGCTGTCACTCAAACCAACCCTCCTATCACTGCTGCACCAATCACCCAAATTGCTCCTCCAGCTGCACCAATTCAAAAAGCCATATACTGGCCCACACCCAAAATGCAACCGCTGTCAATACCATCACCCTCCCGAAAACCCCTGCCAACATTGCACAAGTTGTGGCCATGCGGGTCACACCATCCAAACCTGCCGTACCCTTCAACGAATGAACCGCAATCAACCTCCAACCCAAACCCAAAATCAGATAGTGGGCCAAGCCCAACAACCCTTACTTCTACCACCTGCACAACACGCAGCCCAACCTTACTACCAACCCAACTACCCCATGATGCAACCCATGCGAGCTTGTTTCAACTGTGGGGACCCAAACCACTTCAGGAACACTTGTCCACGCCTAGTGAACATCATCCATGCCCAAGCTCAAGCAAACCCGGTAAACCAAGCTAACCAAGCTCCCCCACCTGCCAGAGGGAGAGCTTTCAATATCAATGCCAACCAAGCCAGGGCTGACAACAACGTGGTCAACGGTACGTTTCTCATCAATGGTAGTTATGATCCATATTATTCGATACTGGTGCGGATAAGAGCTTTGTGTCCTTAGAATTCGAACCTATTCTCGACTAACCTCGTGTTAATCTCATGGAATCTCTAACGGTGGAAGTTGCTGACGGAAAACCCACTTCATTAAACTCTATTATAAGCAATTGTACTCTCACTCTGAACGATCACGATTTCCCAATTGACCTCATTCCTATGAAGTTGGGAAGTTTCGATGTTATAATCGGTATGGACTGGCTCAGCCAGCATCACCCTGAAGTGGTGTGCCACGAAAAATTCATTCGCATTCCTCTTGCAGATGGTCTGACACTACGTATTTTTGGGGAAACCCCTTCGAAAGGACTCAAATTGATGTCCTGCCTTCAAGCCCGAAGTTATCTCCGCAAGAACTATGTCGCATTCCTAACTCACGTCATCAAGAAGGGAAACAAGGAGAGGAAACTCGAAGATATCCCAATTGTGAAGGAATTCCCACAAGTTTTTTCCGACGACATTTCGGGACTTCCTCCTGTGAGAGAAGTCGAATTTCGCATCGATCTTGTACCTGGCGCTACGCCGGTCGCAAAATCTCATTATAGGTTAGCCCCATCCGAGATGCAAGAGCTGGCCAGTTAACTGCAAGAACTGACTGAAAAAGTATTCATACGTCCTAGCTCATCGCCTTGGGGTGCACCTGTTCTTTTTGTGAAGAAGAAAGATGGAACGTTTCGCATGTGCATTGATTATAAAGAACTCAACAAGTTAACGGTTAAAAATTGCTATCCACTGCCTCGCATTGATGACCTCCTAGACCAACTTCAAGGCGCCACCTGCTTTTCAAAAATCGACCTTCGTTCTGGTTATCATTAGCTTAGAGTGCACGAAGAAGATATCCCAAAAACCGCCTTCCGGACTCGTTATGGTCATTACGAGTTCATGGTCATGCCCTTCGGTTTAACCAACGCCCCCGCTGTCTTCATGGATTTAATGAATAGGGTATGCAAACCCTGCCTCGACCGTTCGTCATAGTCTTCATCGACGACATCCTTATCTACTCCAAGTCTAAATCCGATCATGAGCGACACCTTTGACTCATCCTTACACCCTTAAGGACTGAAAAACTTTACGCTAAGTTCTCAAAATGCGAATTCTGGTTAGGAGAAGTACAATTCCTTGGTCATGTCGTCAATGACAAGGGAATTCATGTCGATCCTTCAAAAATCAAGGCAGTACAGGAATGGCAAGCGCCACATACCCCTACCGAAGTTAGGTCATTTCTTGGTTTGGCTGGTTACTATCGACGCTTCATTGCCAACTTTTCCCGTATCGCTGTACCACTCACGGCCTTGACTCATAAAGGAAAACCATTCATTTGGGGACCTAAGCAAGAAGAGGCCTTCCAAACTTTAAAGCAAAGGCTTTGTGATGCACCTGTCCTTACACTCCCTGAGGGTTGCGATGACTTCGTGGTTTATTGCGACGCGTCAGGGCAAGGACTAGGCTGTGTATTGATGCAAAGAGGAAAAGTGATAGCCTATGCCTCTAGGCAACTCAAAGTTCATGAGAAAATTACACCACCCACGACCTAGAACTTGGAGCCGTTGTGTTCGCTCTCAAGATATGGAGACATTACCTCTACGGTACCAAGTGTGAAATATACACTGACCACAAGAGTCTCCAACATATCTTCAACCAGAAAGAGTTGAATATGAGGCAACGAAGATGGGTTGAACTTCTCAACGACTACGACTGTGAAATTCGGTATCATCCTGGCAAGGCAAACGTGGTGGCCGATGCGCTCAGTCGAAAGGTTATGCGAACTCCATTCGTTTTCTATGTTCGCAAATCATAACCGACATCAAAGATCGAATCCGGGCAGCTCAACATGTTTCTGTAACAGAAAACGACGTACGCGATGAGCTGTCATGTGGAGCTGAACTCAAAATCGAAACCAAATCCGACGGTATTCTATACTATTTAAACCGCATATGGATTCCTGATCGCGATAACCTTCGTGATTTCCTCATGAATGAGGCGCACAAAACACGATACTATGTACACCTAGGAGCCGACAAGATGTATCAAGACCTACGATACACCTACTGGTGGCCTGGCATGAAAAAGGATATCGCTGTTTTTGTTTCCAAGTGCCTTACCTGTTCCAAAGTAAAAGCTGAACATCAAAGACCTTCAGGTTTTCTAGTCCAACCCGAAATACCTGTATGGAAGTGGGAAAACATAACCATGGATTTCATTACCAGGTTACCTCGCACCTCCAGTGGGTATGACACCATATGGGTAATAATCGATCGTCTTACAAATTCATCTCACTTCATTCCGATTCGCGAGGACTTCAAGAACGAGAAGTAAGCTCGTATCTACATCAGCGAGATCGTAAGCCGTCATGGTGTACCATTAAGCATCATTTCAGACCGTGATGGTCGTTTCACTTCACGAACATGGCGAGCCGTACAAACCGCTTTGGGTACACGATTAGACCTCCGTACCGCTTTTCATCCTCAAACTGATGGTCAATCTGAACGCACCATCCAAACCCTTGAAGACATGCTACGAGCATGTGTCATAGACTTCAAAGGGAACTGGGACGCTCACCTACCATTAGTTGAGTTTTCGTACAACAATAGCTATCATTCAAGTATCGGTATGGCTCCTTTCGAAGCTTTATATGGTCGTAAGTGCCGATCTCCAGTATGTTGGCACGAAATTGGGGAAGCGCAAATCACCGGACCAGAATTAATTCAAGAGACAACCGACAAGATCCTTCAAGTTCGAAACAATCTTCTAGCGGCTCAAAGTCGTCAAAAGAGTTATGCTGACAAACGACGAAAGCCCTTGGAGTTTGATATTGGTGATCAAGTACTTTTAAAAGTATCACCGTGGAAGGGAGTGGTACGTTTTGGCCAGAAGGGCAAGCTAGCACCACGCTACGTAGGACCTTTCAAGATACTCGAAAGAGTAGGTCCTGTAGCATACAAGCTTGACCTACCAGAAGAGCTCAACAGAATTCATCCCACCTTCCACGTATCAAACTTGAAAAAGTGCCTCGCCGATGAAAACCTCCATATTCCTCTAGAAGACATTCAAGTCAATGAATCGATGCACTTCGTTGAAAGACCAGTAGAATCATGGATTTCGGAAAGAAGCGTTTAAGGCGAAGTCGTATTCCAATTGTCAGGGTACGTTGGTAGTCAAAACGAGGACCCGAGTTTACTTGGGAACGTGAAGACTTAATGCGCGAAAAATACCCGCATCTTTTTCCGGTTACCACTACTGCTTAAATTTCGGGTCGAAATTTCCAAAAGTAGGGAATACTGTAACATTCGTCATAAAACGGGTTTCGAAACCCGCTCCGCCTAATAATCAAATAATCGGTTGAAAGTTCGTTGCATATTTATTGTGCCGGTTATTTTTATTCATAACTAATAAATATTTTAGAATTTAACCATAATTAATAAATAATAATAAGAAGTAAATCAAATTAAAACAAATAAAATAAAACAGGGTAGCCGGATCTCGAACCCAGAAGTATCATTTCCATGGGTTGGCAGCCGGCTTTGTCCCCCTTCGTCTTCAAAGCATGGGCCAATGCAGCGTACATTCTTTGTAGCCCTCAGCATGTCCATATTACGTCCCGCCCCATCAGCCTGCCACTTCTCACCAACTCTTTAGATTTTTAAGATGGGTTGGCAATCTGTAAACAAGCGCATCGTTTAAGATATGATAATATGAAAGACTGTATATTTCAATATAAGGTAGTACTCCACGATTCCATGCTCGCGCAACCAGGGGTGAGCTGATTCATCAAAGATCTGCCAGGCTTTTTCTCTGTGGCACGAGCGACCCCCGATTGTTAATTTTATTCTGCCTTCAGTTTAATGGCGGGTAACTGGCTTCTCAGTTCTTTGAAGGTTAATGTCCTTTTTCAAGGTATTCAATCTACCCTGCAGTCGCGCCTGATCAAATAACATAGAGGAGATCATCAAATCTTTTATTCTTTAAAGAGGGGAGATATTTAGGTCGCTACCTAATTCTATCACTCCTCCTCTGTTTTAAACGAGCCTCTCCCAAAACCGCAGCAACCGATATCTTTCCTTTCTTGAGCTTCTAAAAATTTTTTCGTTGCGCAGAGAAATTTTTTCTTTATTGTCCCGATCACAAGCCCCCCAAAAAGCGCTTGCGATGTCAGCATGTTGTGCGGCAGCACAATTATTACTTACGCTTCCAGCAAGGCAACACTCCTCGTCTTTTCTTTATCAAACTTGCTTTTCAGCCTCAAAATCCACATCTTCTTCAGCCCTCAAAATCCACAATCATCTTCAGCTTCTTCTCCCTCAAAATCTATAAATAATTTTGTAATAATTAACTTAGGCTTCGCAGTATATAGACATTACCAGTAGTAGCAGAGGGTTTACGCGTTCAAATCTTCTTTCTTAGGGATTTCAAAATTTCCCAAGATCTGATTAAACCACGGTTCTTCATTCTCCTAAAAGCAGGCACAGCAGCCAGTTTTTCCATTGTCTCTCTTAAAAGACACCAAGTACAATGGCGTAACTGTTTCGTGAAGCACAACAATAAAACTTCATCAATATAGAATATTTATGGAACACAGTTCTAGAAAATCATGAAGTTACTTACCAACTCCTATCTTCGGTGTAAACCGGCTTTTCTCAACGTTCCTTCATTCCACAAAAATACTCATCCTACAGCAATTAATGCCCTCTCTGGCAGAATAATATTGGGCACATCTTTTATATTCTGGTACCACACTTCGTTGGTCGGAATGGCCAACGTTTCAACTCTATCTCTTCCTCGGCCCTAAACGTCATCGCCATCGGGACAACCGCCGCTTTCACATAAATAACTTTTGTTTCCAGTACGTGGTAAGATTTGGGTGGCACTAACAAAAACCGTTTCGCTTGCACACGTTGTTGGAACGAGTAGAATCCCAGAGAGCAGTGCCAACTGATAGAAGACCCGGAACTTCTCCACCGTCGGTATGATCTGCATCGACCGGCAAATAAACTCGAAGTGCCGGATCCTCACCATCCCCATCGGGTTCAGTTGAGAAATATGAAACTTGTAGTAGTCAAGGATTTCCAACATGAAGTGGGTCACCGGAAGTCTAAAATTGCCCTCGGCAAAGTAATCGTAGAATAGAGTTATGTAACCGGCCGGAGCATCCGCCGCCGTAGCACCCTCTTTAGGGTAAAAAGCTCCACAGGACTTGGCAAACAGAAAATTGTCAACAGGGCATCGAGGGGTTTCTTTCCCCCACTTTAATGGTGGAAGTATAGACGTCGCCGGTGCCTCGACTCTCCAGAACTAGATCCAGTCGCCATAAGAATCTTGCTGAAAGAACTCTTGAAGAAAGGGATTTTTTTCAGAAAAGAAGAATATGATCGGAGTTTCGCAGTCCAGGAAAATATGAGAGGATATATGTTGTTTCTCTCTCTAGAGTATCATCTGGTGAAGAAGCAAATGGAGAGCCATTTCCCTTTATATACCAATCGTAATTAATGCTCGATATGACAACAGCGACTTTTGCGACCATCACACCTCCCAGGTAACTAAAAGGGCGAGTGGGGGAACATGAATTACCCTCACGCTGCAGCGCGTGTCGCTGAATTATCATTAATGCTAGTAAGACACGTATTGTTGACACGCCTGTCAACAGTATAACCACGTCTCAGGAACGTGTTGTGTTCACCAACTACATTATCTACATTGAGCGACACGTGTCCAAATATATTTGAAATTCAAATATTCTTCAAAGTTCACATATGACACGTCACCAGGAGAAAAAAAACCCCAAAGGGGCCAGCACCCAGCAGCGCGCATACTTATCTTAAGCCAGTGCTCCACCTCTTTTTACTTTTACATGGAGCAAACACTGGCTGGTGGCTTGAAGGGGTATGGTCCCAAAAATCTTGCCCAAAGCAAGGAAACCAAAAACCCACTATTAACTCCCAAAGGGAAACCCTTGCGCAGGCTTCTCTGCAAAAGAAAGACTCCTGTCTCTGTGCCAGTATCAAAAAAGGGAAAATTTTAAATTTAACCACCTTGCGTGGGCTCGCGCAAGGTTCAAATTTAAACCTTGATAAAATTCCATGGATAACTTTTCATCATAAACCTTGAGCGGACTTTTTTATACCAAAGCAAGAGTCAGTAAAGTTGCGCCAATAGCAAGAAAGGGAAACGGGATCTTAACTACCTTCATCGCTCGCGCAAGGAAAAGTTAATCCGAGAAGCTTTGCCTTAGCAAAAATCCTTGAGTTGGTACAGAGGAACAGGAATCTCTTCTGTTGTAACAGAATGCACACGGGCACAAAAGATAGGTTACAGTTTTGAGAATGTAGAAACCACTAATACCCAATCGTGCAAGCATCTTTCGGTTTAACCAACCCCCATGTGGCAGCATCTAACACCAAGAAAGATCAGGGTGATAGCATGCTCACATCAAAAAATATAGTGATCTCATGATGACACGTGGCCCTCCCTAACCGTTGATGAGCTCAACGATCCGGTGCACTAAGGGATAACCAAAACTTAACGAATGGTGAAAGATTCCGTTAAAGATTAACACTCTCTTTTGATCCCCAAACCCCCCCCGGCTATAAATAAGTAACGGGACTACAATTTGGGTATTCACTCTCAATTCTCTCTCTCTTACTTAATTTTACTTTCCCTAGCTTTATTATTCCACGTCGGGGGTGGTCCGGAGGAAAACCCCCCTTCTCCCCGTGGCGAGCTGAGGGTGTTCTGTTTGCAGGATCAGTCGGAGTTCAGTTGAACCTTATCATCACGAAACAAAAACGAAGGATTCCTTTTTATAAAAGGAAAAAAAAAACCCCTAGTTTAAACAGATTCCGGTCCGTGAGATCTACGTTTCTTCCCCTTTTTTTTTTTTTTTTTTTGGAATTCGGGGGGGTCTATACGGATCGCATGGTCTTATAGTCGTTTAATGGTCTTAGGGCCCCAGTTTTTTGCCCTTACGAGGGGTTATAGGGGTAAAATAAAATTATAATTTTTGGGGTTTTGCCTATTTTTGCGTATAGGGGCCGTATTTTGACGTATTTTGTATTACGTGTCCTTTTTTTGAAGAATACCTTTATATTGTCGTGGTGAGTTTGATTCCCTTGGTATCGTATTTATGATTAGTGTAATTTTATTTGTAACACGTAAACAAATATACAACATATTATATGTAGTTAAATATAGATGATTTTAATCAGTTTAATTCTAGTCATAGATACAACTATAAAGAATGATGATTAGTTTTGTGTTTTTATCCAATACTATAATGGTTATAAAGTAAATCAACCTGTTGTTTAGCAATCCTGTCATAAATGATGTTGATGTCATCAGTGTTGGGATATCATTAAATATAATCAGAGAGGATATTTTGCCTATATAATTAAACATCTCAGTTTGTGATGTGAAATTGTAATATTGCTATTACGATCTAGATAGCAATAATAATACTTTAGTAGAATCAAACAAAAGAAAATTATTTTAGATTATTAATCAACAAAGTAACTTTTCAAAATAAAAGGTTTTTACTTTCTGGTATATTTAAGTTGATATCTAAAACAAAGTAAAATCATCATGTATCCTTAAATAAATGTATTGTTTTACTAATGTCTGATTATGTTACATGAAGTTATTTATTTAAAATTTAGTACAAGAACTTTTTGATTAAATAAATTCATATTTCATTTATGATTTCTAAGTATGTTTAAGCAATGCTAACTGAGATAATATTAACCTGTGATTCTACCTGTAAACAGGTTCCTCATGTATTTGGTAGCATGAAGTTGAGCAGAGATGTGTGAACCTTAGGTGTGTTAATTTTCATACTTTATTCCGTTTATCATATAGGTTGTAGATAAACATCACTTTCAAGGATTTGTGTTATTTTTGCTTACAATTCCCCTTATAATACCTTTCCATAAAAGGTTTTGAGATAACACCGTTTGTCATATGTCGTCTATAAACCTGTTGTTAGGATTTGAGTTTGATCCTGATTGTGTTGTTTTAAACAAATTGGATACAATTTAATAAGATAAAACAATAAAAACTTGCAGGGAAACAATTTAAAATCTTTATACACATTAAAGAGGATTAACTTTCATCACACAATGTTTTTCATTTACTACTAGACTGAAAAGAACGTTCAGGTATTAGCATGAGAATCATTGTCGTGAGCTTGAGTTATATTGAATGTAAAATGATCATGTTGATGTATGAAAGGAAAATGCAATCTAGTTAATGAGTATATCCAAAACTTCTCTAACATTTTATGTTTGACATACAGACAAGTGACATCAAACTTCCTAACTAACTAACATGACTAAGGCTAAATTAGAATACATTATAAATCTAGTTTATCAACTAGATTGCTAAAAGATGTAATTTGAATGTTGATTATGTTAATCAACATTGATGGACATTAACGTTATAAGATTGTCGACGACTTCAATAGTCGATGGTTTCTCTCAATCTGTGTTACACCTATGCCAGGCTTCCATGATCCATGTTAGGGTGACATCATTTTCTTAGATTACATAGTCAACTTGAGCGTTGTTGTGAAACCAAAGCATGATATATTATCTCGTGTACATTATAGCAGAATTCTGTTACATAATTGTTATATATAAATCTATATACTTTTTAGGATATATACAGATAAATGATGTTATGGATGTTTACAGGTCAAAAGTTTCCCCATGGTTAAATGAATTTCGTCACGAATTCTGTTAGTAATCTGACTTAATGTTAGTAATTCTTTAATCTCAACAGAAAGTTTTTGACTTTTCAGTTAGTTATATCACGTAAGGTTATTTATAAATAGTAGTAGTGTAATATGCTCATAATCTACATTATTGTTAAGATGTTAGTAAAAACAGTTGAAAGTGGGGAGTTTGAAACTCACATATAGTAGTCTAGGTTAGCACATAAAGAGAATTAAGCTAGTGTTGGCTTATCTCACGTATCATGCCAAGTAATTACATTTCAGTTTAATAGTCGAACGCCTATAAGTGAGGGGTTGGTATGTTTGCATATCGACATCTAGTATCCTGGTTGTGTGGTTGTTAGGTTAATATTTCGTTTGCTGGTGGGCGACGGTTCCGTGCAGTCAAATGGGTATCTTGTGTATAACGACTAACCGATCTACAGTGCCAAACTTTTTTTAGAAAATATTATTTATAAGAATGATTTAAGAATCAGAGAAACGCTTTTGAGTTTAGTCAGCCATAAGGGAGATTCCAACTGTGAACAAGAATGTCCAACTTACATCATGGTTTCCCGAATACTCACCAGTGTCGATTAAGTCAAGTATATGAAAGTTCGGTACAAAAATTCCAGGTTAAGGTTTGGGACTGCCAGTTTGTAAACTTTATGTCTTTCAAAAGCGAAAAACCCATTTAATAACTTATTAAAAAAACTCTGATTTATTTGTAATAATCGTAAAAAGTTATATAGATAAGGTGTACCACAAGTAGTTTTAATTATAAACCAGTTCTAGAACTGTACATATCTTTTAGAAATGATTTAACCGAAAAAGTTCTACGCCAAAGTACACCACGATGCCCTAATTCTTGAAAAATTCCAGAAGTTGCAGTCTTCTTAAAATCAAGGAACATCCGAAAAGATTTAACGGATATTTCTCCGAGTTACACTACCCCGCGTTACTGTTCTAATGAATACTTAATAAACAAGGAATAATCTTTCCCAATGTCCGAAAGATTCTATGCAAGCAAATGGCCCATAAAATATGTCACAGATTGTTTTCACACTTGACCATTGTAGATTCTTTGGTTTTTTGAAGTCATTTTCTTTATTCCTCGAACTTTATTTTTAAACAGTATTAAATTTCCCTCTTGAGACATCCGCCATCGATAAATAGTTAGAGTTGTCATAAAAACTGTTTAGATTGGTATATATCAGTTGGTTTTTATGAAACCACACAAAGCTCAATCCAATCCGAATCGGGGACATGTTATGTAAACATTTCCTTGCTCATTCCTAATAGTGATACAAGAAGGCTTGGGCAAGATAGTCGTTGAGTTTCTCGATTCCCTTCGATTTCCGGTTCTCGGAGGGCCAGAAAGTGCTGTGGAGTAGTACAGTCCTAAATCGAACCGCAACCAAATTGAAATAACATGTAAGCCTTGTTTTAAGAAGTTTGGATGAAACCATATCTTTAAGCGACTCTGCGGCGAAGATACGATTAGGGTATTAAAGCATTGATGCAGTGTTTTTGGGGATCTAAACCAAACACCGAATTTACCTTTTAGGTTTTGTTCCAAATCAGGCCCATCATATGTTGAAAACTCCCAAAAACAATGGTGAAGTTCATTTTTCTTTTTGTATATAATATGTTTGTATCAAAAACCCTCAAAACCCTATTGAATAAAGTTAATTACCCTTATTTGGTCGGATATAATTATAGGTTTAAGTTTTCCGCAGGTGAGTTAGAAGACGCAAAAGAAAAGTGTTTCAAAAAAACTGCTTTAAATAAGGAGGGTTGGTTCCACCCCCCTTTACTTTGTGGGTTCCTATCGTCTTTTGTGGTAAACACATGATTTATTATTTATAGCACATTTAAGATTCATTGTCAGTCTTTTAGGGAGCATAAGAATTTTGCCAAAACGAGAATCGTTTTCTCGCGTTTCGTATTTAGTATCAATTTAATCGGATTAAAAGAAAAACCAGTTGAAACCGAACCTCAGGACGTTTTATTAAAATGTTCCCTGATTAGTGTTTTCCTCGTATATCAAGGCCTTTTAGTTACATTTGGTTGCAAAGGTTGGTTGATCGTTCACATTGACTCTCACAAAACAAGTGTTCCCATAACCGCCGAACATTCTATTTTACCAATAGCACCATTACAACCGAAGTTTCAATATCCCCTTTTGATCATAATCTATGGTGTATAAAGATTTGCTCTCGAAGTTTAAGAAGGGAACGGGACATATGTGTTCAGGGTTATTATCATAGAGTTGAGTCAAAATTTTAAGTGCGGTTAAACTGAGGCCCTACTTTAAACAATCGCAAAGGACTGTGAGTATCTGACGCGGCAACCGAAAGGACCCCTGTGATCCCCTTAATGTCTAAACATAACACGCCTCTTGAATTCATCCAAGACTTAATCAGTACGTTTTATAAAGAATTCAGGTTGACCCCCTTAATGGATTGGGCATCACTTTTTATTTCTAACAACCGAAGTGTGAATGGTATGTGTAACTGATTTCCTCAGGACTGTTGGACCCCCCTTTGCCATCCGAATAATACTATATGTGTCACTAATAAGTATTACCCAGAAGATCCGTCAAGTTCATTAAGGACTAGTTGTAGACTAACCGCTACTCCAAGCTCGTACTCCTCGTTACGTTATAGGGGAAAACCCGGATTTGGATATAAAATGTTAATCTAAATACCGCTTTAATTAGATTATATCGATAATTTTCGCCCACCCCAAAAATTCACTCATATCGCATTTTGTTTATATAAATTGCATAGAAGTAGTTCGACGGGCTATCGCCCTTCAACTTGTCAACTATACATTATCGCTAAACTTAGGAACAAAAGGGATGCTATGCTCGCTTATCTATCATCCTAAATAACCGTAATCCATAATACGCCCTTTAACGCATTTTATAAAACGATATTACAAATTAGTCTAATACGAACCGAACACCAAACAGGTTTAAGCGAAAAATATGAACATGAAATCCTTTACTTCAGAATACTTTGCAACTAGCGCCCGGACTGCCAGCCAACCAGATTCCATTTGACACCTGGTCCGCCCGAATAATTTGTTTCTATACTAAAGAACAATGATGCTATTCTAGAAGTATTATACAGTTCGTAGACAAATGATGTCTCCAGCCTATTTTCTTTTTACCCAAAAATACTCCCCAAAACTCCTTGTTGCACTTTGCTGCGAAGTTTTTCCATGAGTCCCCAAAATCCCCTTGGTTTTCAATAGATGCATACCGTTCCTTACAACGATTTGACAAGTTTCGAACCTTCGATTAATGAAAATACCGTTTAAAGAAAAGCTTCCACTTTCGAAGCAAAAGTTTTTGTTTTCATTCTAGGTCTATGCTTAAGATGTAAAGGTGTACTTTTGTAAATCGTTTTTACACAGTTGGAGTTGGGGAAAACGTATGTTCGTTACAAAATGAAGTGCAAAAAGTTCAGTCATGAATCGCATAACCGGAAACAACGACAAAATTTCATTTTTAAAACTGGGGTAAAACCCTTCGAATTCAATCGCCATGTTTAGTCGTTTCTGTTTAAAAATTAAATTCTCAGCACCAAATGCGTTTTCCAGCCTAAGTTTTATCAGTTTAGCTATTAAAATTGGGGAGTTAAAATCGAATTTTCACAATAGATGACCACGAAAATGCCACGAATTTGACCAAAAACAAGGTAAAGTTCTGCTCCCCGATGGTGCAGTCCAAGTACGACCGACCTTTTAGAAAATTATTAACAAATTAGGTAAGAGTTCCGACTATAACATTCTAACAAAAAGGGCCAATTCCCTCCGATGATGTCCAGTAATTTGTGACTTTGTCCTTCAAACCTTCCGGTAACTCAGAAAATTCGCTAAATTGCTGAATTTGTGAAACTATTTTCAAACCGTAACCGTTTTCCAAACAATTCGAAAGAGTGATGCATTATGTTCGTTAAAGATAATGGCTACGTCTAGATACTAATTCATGTCCCGTAAAACTTAACCTTAAATGCAAACTGTGAGTATACTTCCACCCTATTTTCATTTAATGCCTTTGTTCGGGTGTACATACGTTCCCATCAAAGCACGTACACGCAAACTGATCTATCACCGAGAAATTGTTTATAAATATTTATACGTAATTGCTTATAAACATAACTCTATCACTTTTCTATCTCTACCCTAGGTTCCTAAAGGAAAGGATAATATAAGCTATTAGGCTCACCTCACACCATACCGGGGGGGCTAGCTAAGGAAAACACAGCTCCAAGTTGATAGAAAATTGTTAGTGAGTTAAAATATGTTGATGTCATGGTATGAGATATTAACACATGCTTTAAACAAACTAATGTTATTATTAAAAAAACTTGTATGCTCGCCCTAATCGTTTGATTTACAATTTTTTGTATGCTTGCAGGTTTAGGATTTGCATAACTCGCTGCAGATTGAACTTATGGGCTTTTGTATTTGAAACTTCATTTATAAATCCATTTTATCAATTGTTGGCTTAAGGGTTGTAATTTTGTAAAAGGTTAATTTGAAATGCACTATTGTATGTTGGACATGTAACGTTTTATATTGTCACTATATAGTCGTTATGGGTTTTGGCAATCCTGGTTACCTACACGCCCGATGATTTCCCCCAATCGGTTTGGGGTGTGACAACTTTGTATCAGTCAAAATTTTAGGTGTCATAGCGCCAAACGCAACTTTTTAACTACCCCAACCTCCATTAATGGTGTAATTATGTATACATTCGACTCAATTAAAAACCCCAAATATATGGTTTTCACATTCCCTCCGGTTACCGCGGACTTAATAACGATTTTAAGTTAGCCGATTTTTTAAGTTGTCAACTCTCCCCTGGTTAAAGAATCTTGTAATTGTATTTGAAAAATCTTGCATATTCGATTTACTATCATAACAGATTTTTTTTTTTTTTTTTTAAATTTTTTTTTTTTAATTTTTTTTTTTTTAATTTTTTTTTTTTTTTTTTTTTTTTTTTTTTTCTTATTTTTTTTTTTATTTTTTTTTTTTTTTTTTTTTTATTCATAAAATAATAAAAATTTTTTGAATTTAACCATAATTAATAAATAATAATAAGAAGTAAATCAAATTAAAACAAATAAAATAAAACAGGGTAGCCGGATCTCGAACCCGGGTCTACCGCGTAGACACACACACATCACACCGCTCCGCCACCCACATATTTGTGTTTAATACTTATACAAATAACACTTATGGTAAAACCGAAAATCAAACCTGTAAATCAGCAAAAACCAGAACCCGAAATCGCCGGCAAAACTGAGACTCCGCAAATGTTGCTACTTTCCCTTGATTGAAACGCGTAAACTTGATTTCGACATCAGTTATAACCGTTGCTTAACACACAATTGAGTCAAAACCGTTTCTTTTGAGAATTGAAATCATTGACCATGATTTTGGTCTCTAAATACCGATCAGCCTGTCCACTATATAAATACTCACCCAATTCCTTGTAAACATTTCGCTCAGAACCGCACTCTCTTCCTGAAACTTTATTTCCTTTCAAAGCACGTTGCCGGAGACTTTCGCACTCGCCGGAATATCGCCGGAATTTCTAACCAGAAAACCGTAGTGTTCTCCAAACCGGTATAATTATCTAAACCTCCTTCTATCTTTTGATTAGTAATTTAGTAGCTCAAAACAGCAATCAAAACTGTTTAATCAGTTTATTCAGTTGGAATCATTGTCGGGTTTTTGAATGGTGAAAAAGATGAAGTTGAGTTAGTGTTTTAATATAAGTAAAAACGGGTATTTAACCGGGTTAGACACACAGTCCAGCGGTGGACTGTGTGCAATTACAAAACACACGTCCAGGGTTCGAGTTGTACATGTTTCGATTTTCTGAAATAAAACCAACACTTTTTAAAACTTAATCAGATCAACTCGTAGCATATATATAAAATTAATTTAATCTAGTGTTTATGCAGATTAGACACACAGCCCAACTGGTTGGGCTGTGTACACTCGAACCATAGGTCCCGAGTTCGAGTCCGGGTTCTGTAACCAGTTTCGGCCATATTAAATCTTTTTTAATAAAAAACTAAATAAGGTTAAAGTTAGTTAGTATATATATATAATTAAAACAGAGAATATTTTGGGTTAGACACGTAGCTCAGTTGGTAGAGCTGCGTGCACGTATACGGGAGGTCACGGGTTCGAACCTCACTCGCCGCCTGAATTTCATGCTATCCGACCGGTCAGACCCGGTCAGACCTCACAAGGTCAACATATTTTTTTTAAATTTTGTTTTCTTTTTTTTACTTATTAAATTGAAAAATTATTTAAAAATACTTAAAATAAGATTCCTAAGGTTAAAAATTTGCAATAAACTCATAAAAATAAATCTAAAAATCTCATTAAGAGCACTAATTAAAAATACTAATCCCAAATAAAATTATTTATTTATCGAATTATTTCGTTATTATTTAGGTTAGTTTTCCCTCGTCGGTTGAATCATAAATTCGTGCGCATTCATCATTATCAAGGAACGCACCCACTGTGAGTGAATCTCTACCAATTTCCCGGTTTAATCATGTTTTGGGGTGTATCATGTGTCGTACTATTCTTTTATTTTATTTAAACACTTGTGCATACATCATATCCGTGATCAAATGTGTATAGATTGTTGTGTGAATTATATGTAGATTAAATTTATCATTTCTGTGCACGCATTACATTAGGCCCATCAGTTCCTCGTGGGATGCGGGTTGAGCATCAGGAGCCTAATTAGATCGGCTCCGTTTGATTGAGCCTTGATCTCAAACACATCATCATTCATGTCATATACTCATCCAAAGTGGTTTGTGATTGTTTACATGTATATGTTTGCTCACATGTGATTAATGCACGAATTTTCTTTAATAAATAAAACAAGAAATTAGTTAAAATGTTTTATCAAGGTTCACTCGCCAACTTTTGTTGACCCAAAATCTCCCCTGTTTTACACATGATACAGGTGATCCAGTCGAGACAGGAAACACTTAGGATGACCTAGAAGAATAAACAAGTTAATGCTTTGGAATAAATATATAGTTTCGTTTTCCTTTGTAATTGTATGAATTTTGTTATTGGATATTTAAGTTTGTAATTTGAATTTAATAAATATGAAACATCTTAGTAAATATCATGAGATTTGGTGATAACCCAATTATGCCCCGACTTTTATTCCGCTGCGGGTCGGGATGTGACATGAAATATGGTGGTGACACTTTTCTAACTTTGTATTCATTCATTAGGTAGTTAGGTTGTAGATATAACATGCTACCGAAATTTGAAGGCCATAAGTGTGTTATCTCCACGTATATGCATTAAAAACATTCATTAATATGTAATATGTGATATGATGTGTCTAATGTTTTGAAATGTGATATTGTATATGTATTTAATTAATACTTGCATGTATATATCTGACTCCACACGGTCACTTAATCCCTTGAAATCAACCTTTAAACTTCTGATTTTTTTATTTTTTAAGAAAGGCCATTTAAATAGTACAAACATGAAAAGCATATCGTTTTGGTCTCATTTTTGTTGCAAGCATATTTGCTTCTTTAGGTATTCTTTTAATTTTCTGTAAAACCCTTTTTAAAATAATAGTAATAATTGTTTTTTTTTTCATTTATATATGCACATAAATAATACTAATTGCATTTTTTTTGTTATTAATACAAGAAATAAGGTACCGAGTGAGTTAAATCCACTCTGCACACAAATGCATGCAATGTTTAAATGTACGGACACCAAATGCGAGGAAAAGTGCAATGAATGGGGTCAAGAAGTTATACATAAGTGTGTCGGTCCCTATCTATGTTTATGTACTAAAATACAATGTAGTGGACCTCAATCGTGAACAAAATAAAGCTAAACAATTCATATGGTAGTCAAACAATAGAGATGATCTTGTAACGTCATTAATCTTGTGTTATTGCTACACACTTAAAGAATGATAATTGTTTTGTGTTTTGTTTTATGTCAATGGGTTAAGAACTAAATCACACATGATGTGTTTACCGGCAATTAGTCATACCATTGGGACCGTGTTTATAAATCATTTGGCGCTATAAATAATAAAAAATAGAACTATATATGCCTTATACAAAATAAAATATGAAATACTTTATGTTTTGATGTGAATTTTCAATTATAAAAAAACTATTACGATTTAAGTAGATAAATACGTAGCTTTGAGTGTAGAATGAAACATAAAATCATGAATGAAAAACATAATAAAATTACGTATTAAAATACAAATTAACTGTATACAAATAATATTGTTTTTATTATTGTGTGTCTTTTAAATATATATTATTAAAAGTAACGAAAATAAATTTATTTGTATGTCCTGAATAACATTTGTTATTTTTATTAATAAGTGTTTTGGATTTATTTAATGGTTAATTATTATAAAATTTATGATCTAAGTTAATGGTTTATATATGAATCATAAAATATATTCATAATTACAATTTACTATATCACAAATGAGTATAAAAAGAAATTAATACTATTAAAATGAGATCAAGATATTATTTCCTACTTGATAAAACACAGTTCTTATTTTTGGGCCATGGAAGGATTCGAGCGAGAAAAAAACGGTGGGGTGAAATATGGTGGTGACACTTTTCTAACTTTGTATTCATTCATTAGCTAGTTAGGTTGTAATATAACATGCTACCGATTTTCAAGGCCATGAGTGTGTTATCTCCACGTATATGCATTAAAAACATTCATTAATATGTAATATGTGATATGATGTGTCTAATGTTTGAAATGTGATATTGGATATGTATTTAATTAATACTTGCAGGCATATATATGCCCCCACACGGTCACTTAATCCTTTGAAATCAACCTTTAAACTTCTGATTTTTTTGTTTTTTTAAGAAAGGTCATTTAAAGAGTACAAACATGAAAAGCATATCCGTTTTGTTCCTCATTTTTGTTGCAAGCATATTTGCTTCTTTAGGTATTCTTTTAATTTTCTGTTAAAACCCTTTTTAAAATAATAGTAATAATTGTTTTTTTTTTTCATTTATATATGCACATAAATAATACGAATTGCATGTTTTTTTTGTTATTAGTACAAGAAATGAGGTACCGAGTGAGTTAAATCCACTCTGCACACAAATGCATGCAATGTTTAAATATACGGACACCAAATGCGAGGAAAAGTGCAATGAATGGGGTCAAGAAGTTATACATAAGTGTGCCGGTCTCTATCTATGTTTATGTACTAAAATACAATGTAGTGGACCTCAATCGCGAACAAAATAAAGCTAAACCATTCATAAGGTAGTCAAACAATAGAGATGATCTTGTAACGTCATTAATCTTGTGTTATTGCTACACACTAAAAGAATGATAATTGTTTTGTGTTTTGTTTAATGTAGAACTAAATCACACATAGATGTGTTTACCGACAATTAGTCATACCGTTGGGACCGTGTTATAAATCATTTGGCGCTATAAATAATAACAAAATTAGAACTATATATGCCTTATACAAAATAAAATATGAAATACTTTATGTTTTAATGTGAATTTTCATTTTTATAAGATTTAAGTAGATAAATATGTAGCTTTGAGTATAGAATGAAACATAAAAGCATGAATGAAAAATATAATGAAATTACATATTAAAATACAAATATGACTGTATACAAATAATATTGTTTTTATTATTTGTATCTTTTAAATATATTTTATTAAAAGTAATGAAAATAAATTTATTGGTATGTCCTAATAACATTTGTTTTTTTATTAATAAGTGTTATGGGTTTATTTAATAGTTAATTATTATAAAATTTATGATCTAAGTTAACGGTTTATATATGAATCATAAAATATTTTTATAATTACAGTTTACTATATCACAAATAAGTATAAAAAGAAATTAATACTGCTAAATAGGATTAAGATATTGTTTCCTACTTTATAAAACGCATCTCTTATTTTAAGGACCATAGAAGGATTCAAGTGAGAAAAAATTGGTGAGATGAAATATGGTGGTGACACTTTTCCAACTTTGTATTCATTTATTAGGTAGTTAGGTTGTAGACATAACATGCTACCGAAATTTCAAGGCCAGTGCATGAGTGTGTTATCTCCACGTACATGCACTAAAAACATTCATTAATAAACTAGTGGAAATGCGCGCGCATTGTGACGGGTGCGTTTGTTTTGTCACCTTATAGTTGTTGTTGGGGTTTTGGTTCTAATACTGATGTGGTTGGAACGATCGGTTCAATTTGTCACACTAAAGAACTAATAATCAATTATATCTGACATTTTCGCCTTTGTGTATAGGTTGTCGAAACGTAGATAAAAAATAATCATGTTACATTATATTATTATTAAAATAACAGAAAATCGTAAACGCTGTTTGTTTATACATATATAAAAATCAAGACCGTGACGTAGGTTTGATGACATTCATTTGTGCTTTGATCATTTGTATGTTACTGATCACAACCGATTTTGAGTAAAATATATATTGAGATGTGGATAAAAAAAATAATAAGGTCATAATGAGATGGTCCAAAATTTATAAAATTACTTATTTTAGTTCTAAAAGTAACCAGAGGAAAACAAAAACTTTACAAAATAATTATAATAATAAAACAATAAATAAATAAATAAATATAACTACAGTTGTTACTTCTGTTCAAACAAGCTAATGTTTAATTTGTATGGGCATGTTACCCAAACAAGCTAATGTTTAAGTTGTCTGCACGACTGCGACATGTTGCTCGACTTGTTACATACTGCAACCTTGTGTTAGTGTACACGTGTATGACACCCATAAGTTTCGGTTTGGCCCATCTACCCTTGAACGACGACACCCATTTAGCATCCTTAAAATTCTCACATAGGTTGCAGTCTTGCAGATTAATCAAAGAAACACAAAAGAAAACGATATAATTCATCTCCAGTTACCATTTACTTGACTTATGTTTTTAGATGAAGTCAAAAGCTTGTAATATTACAAAATAAACCTTTAACTTAAAAGCCTTATCATGACTGTTTTCTTGGAAGTTGAAGTCAAATAAAATGCTCACAATTGTTTTAACTTCCATATGTAGTATCTTCCTTTGGTTTTAACTTCCATATGTAGTATTTTCCTTAGGTTCCCTCCAACAACTATAACAGTTTCTTACCATATTTTGTTTTATTCTTGATGAGCCTTAGGTTATGTTTAAATGTTAGGGTGATATAACTGCTATAATTCCTACCTTATAGTTAATTGATTGGGTTAGTAAAGAAACCAAGTTTACTGAATGGCATCTTCGTTAATGTAACTTATAGTTGGTGTCCGGTTGCCTTCCATGGAGATGGGATACAAGAATTTTCGTGTATAAGCCGACTGTGAAGTTGTTCATGGAGATGGGGTGAATCCAACATGCATTCAGCCTGATAATTTCTTGAATTATGATAATGTGGTATATTTATTTATGTTAATTATTTCTGGAAAATATTTCTAGACAAGGTTGTAGGCTCGGGCCAGTGCTTAGTGGTTAGTGCTGCACATGTCTTAGAGAAGCACAGTTATGAAATGAAGACTAGATAGATAACCATATAAAATATTATGGATTAAACAAAATAGTAATAGTAATTGTGTTTACTCAAATGATAAATTTTTAAAAATGTTTTTTGTTTAAAAAATAAAAGAATTCTTTTTATTAAACTTTGTTAAAACTGTGATTAAATGTATACAAAATTTGTAAAAAAAGTGTAGTATATAATACTGCTATAACATAGTATAATAAAACATGTACCAAATCTATATTACATATTAAAGTTTTACAAATGTTTTTTGTTTAAAAAATAAAAGAATTCTTTTATTAAACTTTTTTAAAACTATGACTAAATGTATACAAAAATTTGTCAAAAAATTAATAAAAAACCAAGTCAATACGACCCGTATAGGCCTATATATATGTCCCGTATTAGTGTAACCAGCCGCCAGACAAGAACTGACACATGCAGATTTGACTTTTGAATCTATACGACCCGTATTGAAAAAACAAAGTGTGTTGATAGTTTGGCTGGTGTGCCAATAGAATTTTCCTAATTTAATATTATCAGTCGTAGTTACACTTTCTCTCTCTAAAACAACTTAGGGTTTTCATTGTTATTTCTTATCTGAATCTGATTTAAGAGATATTGATCTTGTTGTTCTGTGGTGATTATCTCATTGATAATCATCTGGTTCGTTGTTAGATGGTATAAGTGTCTGTATCATTTGTTATCGTCTTTGGGTTAATAATTAGGGTTTGGGTCTTTCTTGTTTAGATCGTCGAATCGATACTGCGATTTTTCACAGATTGTGTCGATGGACTCTTGGCCTAGAGGAGCCTGTTAAAGTGTCATAAAGTTAGTAATAAGTCGATTTTAGGAGTAGGTGTTTAGGGGGGTGTGTGTTTGACGTTAAGAAATCTTGGTGTTTGTTTGAATTATTGCTCTATATTTACACATTTGTTTTCTATCTTCCCAACGTTTACATCGTGTAACTCAGGTTCGTCTCCGAAAATCTTCGAAAATGTGTAGGCCCTGTGCGAAGATAAAATACGGGCCCCTAAAATATAAACTTCTTAAAAAGAATATACAAAAAAAGTTTTAAATTTATGAAAATGAATTAAAATTTTGTGGAATCATCCGCACGTTGCGGCAGACTGCTTTTTTATGTGAGAACGTAGATAAAAAGCACATCACACGCGCATTTAGACAACGAAACGTAGAAAGAAAACACAGTGTAAGAGTAAATTAATAAAATGTGGAGTAGTTACGTCGTAACTTTAAAAATCGTTATTTACGATCATGTAAAACTATCGTAACCTATCCAAATTTATTTAGAATATACACAGAGTTGAAAGAGAAAAAAAAAATTAAAACTTTTTTCATAAAAAATGGAACACATAAAACTAATTGTAGATTGAATAATATTTTAAAATTTTAACACAAATAAGCATTTTTAAACTAGATTTGAGAAATAACTAAGATTCCCTTTTTTATTTAATGTATTAGTCAATTAATGTCATTTGCATCTAATGCACAGGTAACAAACATAAAGAAAAAATCAACTTAAATGAAGTTATCAAGATTAAAACCCAATGCCTACTTGCTAATAAAGTGACATAGAATCACTAGACCATGGGCCTCATCTTATTATTTTCCAATTCAGTACTTATATATTCTAAGTTTTGTAGCATAACTTTATTTAAAATAGTAAATTTCTAGACACCTGGAGGATCTGGACCCTGAGCGGTCGCCCACCCCGCACCTCCTCCGGGCCACCCCTTGTAACTCATGTACTAGAAAGCCGAAATACTATTTTGAGAAATTATATTATGCTACTAAACACTTATGTTTCCATATAAGTGTCCGTAAAGTTGCTTGCTACAAGTAAAAGTAACTCTCATGTTGAAACTAACAGTTGTTAACTACAGTCCTGACAAGCAATGTAGAAACACCATTTAGCTATTCCATCTAAATTGAACACATGAATATTAATTGCAACTCTCAGATGAACCAAGTGAAAAGGGGTCGCCGAACTTTGAAGGAACCTTAACAGTCGTGGCCGGAGGTGGCGACTGCGCTATCGGAACATATCGCCTGGGCTACCGGACGCCGGAAAACGGTCTGTGCCGCCCCCTCTCTCTAGCATCGTAACAAGGGCCAGAAAAAAATATGGGATAAAATAAGATAAAGGGGGACTCGAGCCCACACACTTTCTGTAAAAGGGTTCTCAGAAACAACTGCTACAAGAGTCTAAATGTATCCAGAAAACAAAGTTGAGGATTTATATACAATAACAATAACAGAGAAAAAAACTGCCAATAGCATCTTGCCACATGGATAAAATAAGATAAAGGGGGACTCTGCCCACACACTTTCTGTAAAAGGGTTCTCGGAAACCACTGCTACAAGAGTCTAAGGTAGAGTTCGTTTCACAGAATTGAATGGAATCTTGATGGAACTGGAATGTTGATTCCGTTTATTATTTCGTTAGTTTCAACAAAAAAATAAATTTAAATTGAACAAAAATCATAAGGAAGAGAATCTACATTGCAATTCCATCCGGATTCCATTCCGTTATGTGAAACAAACACGCCTAAATTCCAAAACAAAGTTCAATTCCCGCGCAAATTCCGATTCAATTCCATTACAATCCATGAAACGAACGCTACCTAAATGTATCCAAAAAACAAAGTTGAGGATTTATATAAAATAACAATAACAGGGGAAAAACAGCCAATAGTATCTTGCCACATGGCAAAGTTACTATTCCTAAACTTCTAAATTTAATAGATTATGTAATATGTAATGTAATATAATATAATATAAAAAATAAATATAATTGTAATAACTAGAAATATATTCAACTTTACACACAACTTATTATGTTGATCAAACTTCATATTTTACCGTTTTATGTAATGGGTGACATGAAACCAAGAAGTTGCTTGCTTATGTGGCACCGATGACTGCAACCAAAACGTCCTGAACTTGATACTGAGTGTAATTACGTGTGTATCCAAATTCTTACCATTCAGAAGCATAATAGTTTCAAAAAGAATTATACTTAATATTAACAATAATCATAATATGTTTTATATTTATATTTTTTTTTAGAAGACGCTAAATGCACTCCTAAGTTCCTGTCTCTTATGTTAGATGAAATGATAAATATCAATTTCTTCATATTTAAAGATAACGAATTTATATAATATTTATAATAGATATACATGTTATACATTTCAAGCTAAATATGAAAAGAAAAAACATTTGCATAAACTATAAGGTGACATTTTTATCCATAAATTATTAATTACATTAAAGTAGAAATTTACTTTGTGCTATTTGGTCGTGTAATCACTGCATCCGTGTGTCCACACGTATATGTGCTCGTTACTGTTCACACATACTCAATAGCACAACGTCCAACGTGCGTGTTCACTAACCCAGGGTTCGCTAACACTTGTCCAGGCATGTTAGCATAACTTATTAAGAGATGACCAGAATATAATAATAGCATGAATGTCGAAGAAAGACTGGCTGCTACTCAAAAAATTATCTACGCATAGTAATTAATAACATAATGATTTTCACACTCAAATCTTGATTTTTAAAAACCCTAACCATCAATGATTTAATTTTAATGCATATAAAGCTTCTTCATCTAAGTTACGGATATTTTCTATCAATTACTATTTTCCCATATATACAAAATGCTCACTACCTAAAACTAGGCTGAATCGCGCCATCATAATTCCATTTTCAGCTGGTCTGTATGCAAAGAAACTGCAGAAAAAGAACATACGGTCCAAATAAGCACAAAACCTTTTCCAATGACCATGTCTCCAAACCGATTTGGAGTTGTAATCTATGATGCACGGAAACGCCTATGAGGTGCCGTCTCCCGTCCCGGGGACTGCTAGGGGACGGAAACGGCACGGGGACGGCCGGGAAACGTCCCCGGCTTGTTGGAGACGGCCTGGAAACGCGCTGCGGATGGGGACGGGGTTTGGGGACGTGCAGGAAACGTTTCCCTGAAGTTTCGGTTTATTTTTTTTGGTTTTTATACTGATTAAAGTTCTAACGGTGAAGTTTATTGATGCTTTGACCCATCAATTATCGTCCTAGTTAAAAGAAAGCAGAAGAGAAGAAGGTATTGTGAGTGTTACCTGATTCTCCGGTGGTGGGTGACGGTAGTTCAATGAGGGTGCTGGCCGGTAAAAGGTATTTTTCCTTTAATTACCGTTTCGGCCTCAAACGCATCGAAAGAGTTGAAAAAGATTGAAGAAGACCCTGCTGAGAAGACCAGCAGAGGGGGGAGATGACGTAAGCAAAGGAAAAATAGAGTTTCAGTGGAGCCCTTGTGAACGTCAACAAACCTGCCGACATAAAATCAGGTCGTCTTCTCCGTTAACGCCGTTAGAGAGAGAGAGAGTGGGTGGGTGTTTTGCAGGGTTCAGAAAAGAGTGATTAAAAGATGAGACAGAAGATAGATATAGAAGATGACTGAGAAAATGAAGGATATTATTATATTATTATTAATATAATATAATGTTGATCTTTTGGTATGAGGGATGTATGGTTGGGATTTTTTTGGTGTAAAAGAAGATGAAAAAATGGGGAAATTGTACCCACTTGGGTGAAGAAGAAAAGAAGGAAAGCAAATCTTAATAAAACAAAGGGATTCATTAATTTATTTATTTATTTATATTTATAAATAAAAACATTGAGAATTGCATACACAAATGTGTCTGCTTTCTCTCTCTAGAACCCTGCCTACTTACTATGTATCAATCGGTAAAAGGGTCTAGCTTACATTATCTTTTATATATATTTATTTTTTATATGTTTTTATTCCCGTACCCGTCCCGTCCCCGCTTCTTAAATTTTTTAGTTTTGCCGTTTCCCGTGCCCGTCCCCGTACCCGTACCCCGTTCCCGTACCCGTCCCAGTGCAACATAGGTTGTAATAACCACATAATCAGTTGTTTGAGTGTATGACGGTTTAGTGTTCACGATTTAGGGTTCATGAACTAAGTCTTGCAACTAGAGGCGATGCCCTGACATGATAATTTGATCCCGTTTACTTATAAACATGTCTAATTATTGTTTATCTCAAACGAGTCTATTATAAAAAAATCCAGCTAAGGATACAATGGTCGTAAATTGTTTTATTAATTATATTAATATTACATACTATTGTTTATTAGTAATCATATTTTTAAGATCAAATAGTATTTAAAAATATATAAAAAAAAACTGGACCAAAAAAAGTGTTAACGGGTCGACCTCCCTGTTTTGAACCTCTAATTGCAACTTTAAGTCTCAATAGACTCGATAACCGGTTAAAAAATATGATCCAAAAAAATAGGATTTACCTGAACTGCGAGAAGAGTCGTAACTTAAAAGCAAGTTTTCTGGTGTGATGAAATTAGGGTTCATCTCTTCGACACCCCCATAGTGGTTGAGGAGTTAGCCCATCAGGTTGCCATATCTGGTGGCTCATTGGTGGTGAAACCATACCAGTAAAATTACCATTACCATCCATAAGTGACCCACTCTGCAAGATTTCAGACGAGTCAAACATATTGACCCGACAGAGTTAGACCCGGACACGGTGTCACCCTTCTCACATACAAGAACCAGGCCACCGACCCTGACTTATCATATTAATTGCTTATTCATACAATTAATATATATGCAACCATTAATTCTATAGTACACAATTGAAGCAATTGTTGTCCCACAAGAGTAAATACACGGTGGTTCCAATTCCTCTAATCAAAGTGAAAATATTTGACATTTAGGAAATTATAATTTATGATGGATGTTTATTAATTTCATATAACGGAAGTTACATGTAAGTGCTTATGCTGAGTACCAGTAACAGTATACCATTAAAGGTGAAATGTGCGGTTTTTCTAAAGGTAAAAAATGAATGGGAATTAAACGAATGATAGCATAGCATGTGAAATTACATATAAATAGGCAAAAGGACTGATGAATTATTACCTCTGCAGAAATTATGCTGTCTAGGTTGATATTGATGTTAGGGTGCAATGCTGCTAGTCTCATTGATAAAAACTGCAGAAAAACGTGTCTAGTTTTATGATTCTTGACTACACTTAAATGAAACTCTCAGTTGAGAAAAATGTTAGATGGTTCCATATTTGCGTAATTGATAGTTTGATACAACAAGGTAAAACAAATTTGACTTGGATTTTATACGACTTTTATCTCCTAATATGTTTTATAACCATCCAAATGTTTAAAAATAATGTTGGAACTAACCTCTACTTGACGTTGTAGGGATTGTACATGATTAATAATCTCATCAAGCACCATTGCTGTGCCTGTAATCTGCAAGAAAACGGTAAACTCATTCCTAAAACGAGTAAAAAATATTTGCAGACCATGGGGGTCCCTATAAGCTCCTTTTGAGGGTTTAACTAATATGATTATTGAAGAAATTAATACATAGAATGATCAATATCATTCAAAACAGAACATTCATGTGAAAAGTTGGAGATTCATGTGATAACCAGGCAATTTCTTCGATAATCAGTTTTATTGCAACTGATAAACTAGATATGTTTATACAAGCATTAAAAACTAATTATTACTATGACATATAATCAGTTTTAAAATACAAATCAAAGCACACCCAATGTAAATCTTGACCTATTAAACTAAAAGATTTTCTAGAATGTGACTGTTCATTGAGATGTCAAACATTCATGTTCCTGATTAACAGCAAAGATGGATACTAACAAGAGGAGAAACCAAGTTGGCAAACTACACAAACCCTAATCAAGTAAAATTTATAGCATTTCATCCAAATCCCTAATCGAGAAAGCCTGATGCTAGTCAGATTAACAACACCACCAGGTGAAAATGAAACCAGCAATGTGAAGTACAAGTAATCAATGACATTCAATACTGAATTTCAACATAACTAACCTTGCTACAACCAGGTACCAGCTCTTGAAGAAGCTTCATTCTAGCATTGATTTTCTCTCTTCTTGCCTGCCAAAATCGGTTATAAAAACCAACCAATAATTACGACCACTAATATTAACTAATTGCACTAATTTTAAGAATATTCAGATCATTACTCGTTCTGCTAAGCTATGGCTATCTGTTGCTTGACCTCTCCGTGCCCGAACATGAACGTACGGAAGCTTATCACCGTCAGTCTCATTCGCAACGCTTTTATTCTTCTTCACAGCTGATTTAACCTATTTTTTTTTCAGAAGTGATGAAATTAAATTTTAAACAGAATTTGAAGCAACACCTAAGTAGAAATAGAAATGGTGAATAAAGTCCCAAATTGATACGAACATTCTTCTCTCGCTGCTTTCGCTTGGTTGATTTCGAAATGACCGGATCTGACATATTCGGTAACGAATTATGAACCGAATCTGAATCAGCTGGCTCCTGTTTCACCAAACTGAAGTTATTAGGGCTCGAATTCGGTAGAATTGAGTTCGTTGTCTCTAGAAACACCGGCGAGGCGAAATTATCCGGTGCGGTTTCCTCCGGCGAGTGTAACAGCATAACCGCCTGGTTTGGCGGCAGTTCTAGAAGCACCGTGAACGAATTACCGGTCTCTGGCGGTGGTACGACGGCCATCAGGCTCTGAATTTCGATTTCCTCGCCGAATTGAAACAGTTCGGTACATGTTTCTTCACGATTCTCCATCCGTACAGTCGAAACTTGAAAAAATCGAAGTTACGAACCTAATTTTCCTACGAAAACAGCTGGTGACGGAAAATGACGTAAGCACAACAACTTTCAAAGGCAGAGAAACGACGTTCACCTTTCTATTACTTCAATCAGAACCAGTTGATTGATGTGTAAACGTGCATCCTCCAATGGCGGATCTGCGTGCGTATTCAAATTTATCACAATCTGTTAAAAATTAGGGCTCGAAATAGCAACTAGAGTACACTATACGCAACGCTGTTCAAAATCACACACAACAGGCAGTTTTAAAGCAAATTTTCCGACGAAACTACTAAAACCTAAAAGCACCAGCGGCGACGGAAAATGACGTAAGCACAGCAACAGACGGTACTTTTAACGGCTGATAATAGCGATTGGATGCATTGTTGTTGAAAAGTGTTGGGAACTAGGGTTTGTGAATAGGAATGTGTGGTTGTTTAGATAAGATGGTGGTTTGGTGGTGATGTGTGTGAGAGAGAGAGAGTGTGGTGGTAGGGCGGGGACCGGTGCAGGGGGACCGAATCCGGCAAAGTATTAAAGATGAGCCGTCATTGTCTTCTTCAATTTTACGGCCACGAAAATATACAGATTGAAAGTTTATAAATTAAAACCCACACTTTTTATTTTTTTAATATATATATATAGGGATGGGTAAAATAAGAGAACACAATTTGTGATAACCGTAGGAACAATATAAGTCATTGATCAAAGTGTTTTAATGGATGAGATTAAAAGACAATAATAGTTGTAATCATTGTACTTTAATTAATGAGTTTTTGTTTTTATTGAGATAAGGTAAATTGGTATTTTTACTAATCTCTTTAATGATTAGTAATTAAAGTTGTAATTATTGTGCTTTAATTAATGTTTGTGATTTAATTAATATGATTTAATTAATATTATTTTTGAATCATGCAGTAAGAAAATTATTTTACGTAGAGGGTTCAAACTTTTTTTGCGCGTCGTTTTAAACATTTTTACGCGCGGTTTCAAACTTTTTTTACGCCCGATTTAAACTTTTTTTACGCGCCGGTTTTAATTTTTTCACGCGCGGTTTTAAACTTTTTAAGCGCCGTTATAAACTTTTTTAACGTGTCGGTTTAAAATTCTCTTTGCACGCCGGTTTTAAACTTTTTTACGCGCGCTTTCGAATTTTTTTACGCGCGGTTTTAAGCTTTTTTTACTCGCGGGTTCAAACTATTTTTACGCGCCGTTTTAAAACTTTTTTTACGCACGGTTTTTAACTTTTTACGCATCGGTTTTAAACTTTTTTACGCGCCGGTTTTCAACTTTTTTTACGCATCGGTTTTAAATTTTTTTTAGCGCCGGTTTCAACTTTTTACGCGCGTTAACTTTTTTACGCGTGTTTAAAACTTTTTTTACGCGCCGGTTTAAAAAAAATTTCCGCGTTTTAACTTTTTTTACGCGCTACGCGTCGGTATAAAAGTTTTTTTACGCGCAGTTTTAAACTTTTTTTACGCGCCGGTTTTAAACTTTTTTACGCGCGGGTTTAACTTTTTTTAAGAGTGGTTTTTAAAATTTAAAACAATTTTTTTACAAAAAACATTTTTACGGGTTTAAACTTTTTTACAAAAAAAATATTTTACGCCAAACAAAAATATGTTATTTTTACAAAAAACTTTTTTTACAATTTTTTTTTTCAAAAATTTTTTTACGCCAAACATCTGTTTACGCACCCGACCCCCCGATTTCGGGTTTATGAAATTTGAGGATCTTACCAAACGAACTCACCAAAAAATCACGACTCAATAGATATCTCATGTTGAATTTTAAATAGAAGAGGGAGAAAAGATTTGACATGTTAGGTTTTAAATAGAAGAGAGAGAAAAGATTTGACATGTTGACTTTTAAATATAATAGAGAGAAAAGATTGACATGGAAGTAAAAGACTAAAATACCCTTTTGATTTAATTTGGTTATTGGTGATGTGTAAATATGCTATTGGATGATAGGAGTTCTCCTGGTTCTCGCAACGGGGATTGGTTCTCTCTTGAACCGAATCCATATATATATATATATAATATATATAAAGTAGAGGATCTTGTAAAAAAGACTAAAAATGTGAGAAGTGTAAGAAGGAATTTGGTGGTGACAATGTCCTTTTATATTTTATTTGTATAAGGGTATCATGGTAATTTCACTAATTAATCATAATTAAAGAAGAAATCCATGTAACTGTTTTTAATTAGTTATTTTAGGAATTCAAATTTTGATTTATTCTGATTTCACGTAAGAGATTCGCCAACCATATCTCCACACGAACAAATATGTATAACATCTTCATCATATTCTTGTCGTGGTTCTGAGGTTGATTTTATCGTATTTGGGTATTCCTTAACATCTTGATTGATGGATAACGACGATCCAGGTAAGCATGTTATGGTGTCTTGTTTGTTTATGCAGTTGTTCGTTACAGGTTTATATTGTTTGGTAAAGTTTTTTTTAATCATCAGTTGTGTTCATATTAGTGTTTCATATAATCGGGGTGGGGTTCTGATCAATATTTGTTTGTGATTTTTGATGTTACAGATAAGGGTGTTTTTTTTGCATGGTTGTTTTTATTACATTATTTGGGTTTTAGTGATGCACGCTGTATGATACGGCCATCATGTTTTATTTTATACATGGTGTTTTTTGCACAATGGTATATTGTTTTCTTCATGTAGTCTATCTTTCATGGTGTTTTATTTTGTACATGGTGTTTTTTGTACAATGGTATATTGTTTCTTTTATGACGTCGATCTTTCATGGTGTTTTATCTTTTGGTAGTTGAATCTTTCATGGTGTTTTATTTTGTACATGGTGTTTTTTGTACAATGGTATATTGTTTCTTTTATGTATCTTTTTGGTAGTTGCATGGTGTTTTGTCCACATGTTGTTTACTTACACATGGTGTTTTTTTATTGTACATGATGTTTGTATTGTCCAACTTTACGTATATGGTGTCTTTAATGTATATTTTTGATAGTTTGAATGTTTGTTTTCTGTATATATTCAATGTTTTTAATTTTCAATCTGAATTTAATGACTTTATTATTTAATTTAATTTTTCTTTTTTTTGTAGGTTTTCAAACTTACCAGCCTGTTGGTCAACTACATCTGTCTCCAAACTCTTGTAAGAGGACCTATATACCTGAGGTGGTGATGATGTAGCCGTTTGGGAAGAAGTGGAAGAAGCCATAAAGGAAGAAGATGAGGATGAAGAAGACGGGGAGGAAGGAGACGAGGATTAGGAAGTTATAGAGAGATGTATAAACTGATGTTTTTTAATGACTTTTTTTTGGTTTCGATACAATTTTTTTCAAAGGGTATTTGTGATGTGTTGAACACTTGTAGTTTGATTTGTTTGTGTTTGGGCAACTTTATATCCCTCATGACGTCCTAAATTTTTTGTTACTCTTTTACGTATCACTGCTTATGACAAAGTATTCGATAAGTAGGGAATTGTATAATCTAGTACATTATCTGATGTTATGATGTGTTTGTGTGTTTTATCTGTTTTATAAGGTGTTGTGTTTACGTCATACAATTTGTTTCCAATTCATATTGACGATGCACTTTTCGGTAGTTCATACTCAATATCGGCAGACGACCAATCCATATAATCATCTTTGTAACTTCCATATTCACCTCTAAAAGACATCATGCTTTTTTGCCTCAATCATTCTATAAACAACCATTGCATACATACCATCTGGTCTTGGATGGAATACAAAGTTCATCTTCATCGACATGGAAATTACAGTTTTTTCAACCACAACAATGTTTAGACTTGGTGTCTAACTAAATAAAATAACCAAAAACAGAACATATAAAAAATACACAGTTTATGAAACAAAATCAGCCTCCACATAGCTAATATATACCAAGATGATCTTGCTAATAAACAGTGTTCAGTAACTTAACTAGGGTGTTTTATGATCCATAAAAAAAACAAAAAGAGCGACCAAACGTTTGATGTGAGTTTAAACCTCAAAACAAGAGCATCAATATGCTACGACATGAGAAAAGATAAATATTCGTAAAATTTTTGTTCTAACATGATGAAAATATTGTTTGTCGTCCACCTACGGGTGACCATCCAACCGTTGACAAATCCTCCACACTGCCTTCTCTTCAAGTTTCACCCTGTCATCCTCGTCTAAACATGCGAAATCTTTCACTTCCTTCTCTATATTGAACCGTGCGGTGTTCACATCACTTAGAAGCATTTTAGAGATATACTTCGTTCGCAGATCTGCGATTTCCTTTGCTTGATTGCCCAACACTTCTCCTTTGATGTTTCTCTCAGCCGGGAAACCACACCTCCACCCTTTCACACTTGTCCCTATTCAAGCCAAAAACACGATTTTCATAACCAGACATAGCAGATATATTCATATGTATTTCAGGTATTTTTTCAATATAAGGAGTAAATTGTAGGTTACCATTGTAAGTTTCCATGTGACGCATCAGGAAAATTCCACAGTCGATGTCGTTATATATTGTTTGCCATGGGAATTCACACCCTCGTTCGTTCGAACAGACACATATGTGGTATTGACAACTGTTGATTATAGGTCTAATAGTATCCATCTATAACATAAACACAAAACCTACCATTTACGCATTTAGTTGCTTCATTGCCCGTATTTGTCACAACATCCATAACTGTTGGATAATATGCAAGCTAAATCTTTTAAGTTATGAGGGATATGACTATAAAATTAAACAAAAAACATAAACGATTACCATCTTCGCTTGCTGCTGCTTTATCGCCGACATCCTTACCAGCAGGCACATCTGTTGAATTCGAAGCAAGGTTTATCGTTTAAAACATCATATTATAAATATAGTTGCACTTATGGTTAAATTTATGTAGAAGCCTATTGTTTACTACACTCCAACTACCATTGTACTCCCTTTTTTCAGTATCTGAATTGGTACATACGAGTGGTCTTTCAAAGGTGTTTTTATACTTCGATTTGTACATTTTTCCTTTAAGTCGTTGGCTTGACCTGACTATAGAAAACATTAGAACACTAGATTTAAATCAAATTGCCATATTCCATAAACAACTATAAATAAACCAAAACTATTTTCAACTCAAGCATTCTACCAAAACTCTATGTTTTCAACACTAACAACACCATCTAACACCTTAACCATAATACATTCTTTAAACATAATGTTCCAACACCCTAACACCATAACCATCATACTACCCTTTTACACTGACAAACATTCTACTTCCCCATAAAAAAATAAAAATAAAAACATCATATTCACATCAGAACACCCTTACTATATAAAACATTAAAACACTATATTTAAATCAAGTTGTCCTATCCCAATGATTTCTATAAATACTCAAAACCATTCTCAACTCAAGCATTCTACCAAAATTGTTTGTTTTCAACACTAACAACACCATCTAACACATTAACCACATTACATTCTACAAATATAATGTTACACAAAAAAAACACCATAACATAATGTTATACAAAAAAACACCATAACCATCATACATTCCTTTTCAACCACTGAAAAATAAAAAAAAACACCTTATTCATATCAGAACACACCATATCTATCAAGCACATTTATAAAAAAAAATAAAAAATAAAAAAAAAACACCCTACATAAATCGATAGTACATTCTGTAAACACAACCATCATATCATCAAATGATAAAAAACCATTATCATCCACCCATTTTACAAAACCTTTGATTTATAAAGTTAATCAGCACTTATTTAGTTCGGTTTGGAATAGATTCACAAAAAAATCTTTAACAAATAAAAAACACCATTATACTCCCAAAATCATCAAACTAAATAAAAAATTATGACGCACCTCTTCGATTCGCAGTTAGGGTTTTTGTTTTATACTTCGCCGGCGGTTTCCTTTGGCCATCTGTAGTGTCTTTCTGGCTGGAGGTAGGAGCATCAGTGATCTTCTTCATCCTTTTTCGCGAATGAGTACTCAACCAGATAAGCACAAAATACGGGGGTAAACACCATAATGAATCTTTAAGGAGATTAGTACTAGAACACAATGATCTTAGGGTTGATTATGATCGATTTCTGGTAAAATATCTGATCAACAACACCCTGATTTTTCGAGCGAATTTGTCGCAACTTCTGGAGCTTTTGGAAGTTATTGAAATACGGTTTTGATTTTGAATAATGGTGAAAGCCCTATATTACCCCTATTTAATCAAATCAGTCATAAAATACCACCGTATTATTTACAATATTGCCATCAAAATGTCAACCATTAGATTAAAGATCTAATATGTAGATTCTTTTTACAATAACCTTACCATATATATATATATATATATATATATATATATATATATATATATATGGGGATGGATCATGAGAAAACCAAAAAACTAACTAAAAAGCCAAAAAACATATCAATTTTTTTATAAAAATTTGCTATATACATTATATAATTTTTTTTTAAAAAAAGCATAAAATGCACATGCGCAACTTCTGGAGCTTTTGGAAGTTATTGAAATACGGTTTTGATTTTGAATAATGGTGAAAGCCCTATATTACCCCTATTTAGTCAAATCAGTCATAAAATACCACCATATTATTTACAATATTGCCATCAAAATGTCAACCATTAGATTAAAGATCTAATATTGTAGATTCTTTTTACAATAACCTTACATATATATATATGGGGATGGATCATGAGAAAACTAGTTTAAATGAGAAAACCAAAAAACTAACTAAAAAGCCAAAAAAAAATATCAATTTTTTTTTTATTTTTTTATAAAAATTCGCTATATACATTATATAAAAAAACTTTTTTTTTGAAAAAAATCATATAATGCACATGTGTAAAATATACATATAATGCACATGTGTAGTACACGTGCACATGTGCAGTACAAGTTTTTTTTTTTGAAAAAAAAGTTTTTTTTATACATAATATGCTACGATTTTTTATAAAAAAAATTGTATGTTTTTTATGCTTTTTTTTTTGTTTTTTTAGTTAGTTTTTTAGTTTTCTCATTTATATCTAGTTTTCTCATGATCCTCTCCCATATATATATATATAGGGATAGATAAAATTGAGAACCACCTCCAGTTGAGATAACCGTGAGAACCACTTTCTAACCATTGGATCTTTGAAGATGGATGGATAAGATTAAAAGTAATTAAAACTAATATTATATCATTTTTGTCTTATTATGTTTTTCATATTTTAATCTTAAAAGGGTAGTTTAGTAAATTTGTTTTTTTTTCTTTTTGTATTTATTGTTTTTTATTATTTTTTTGTTTTATTATATAATTGTTTTTTATTAAAATCAGATATTATTTTATAAAAACATTTTAAAATCAGAGTTTTTAACAAAAAAAAACAAATTTTTTTCAAGATTTAAAAAAAAAAAACATTTTTACATGCATTTTTTTACGTCAAGTTTTTTACGCGCCGTTTTTTACGCCCCCGTTTTTTTTAGCTCCGTTTTTACATCCAGTTTTTTAGGCCCGGTTTTTATACGCCCCGTTTTTTCACCCCGCTTTTCTACGGGCTGTTTTTATACGCCCCGTTTTTAGCGCTGCTTTTTACGTCCCGCTTTTTTACACCCGTTTTTTACGAAGTTTTTTGTTGTACAGACAAGTATTTTTTACGAAAGACTTTTTTTACGAAAAAACTTTTTTTACAAAGCAATATTTTTTACAAAAAAAACTTTTTATTACTCGTCCGCCGTTTACTCGTCCCTTCTTTCAAATTTTTTACGTCCAGTTTTTTACGCGTCGTTTTTTACGCCCGGTTTTTATGATGCGCCGTTTTAATACGCCCCGTTTTTACGCTTCGTTTTACGCCCGTTTTTATAGCCCCGTTTTTACGCGTTGTTTTTTACGCCTAGCTTTTTTTACGCGTTGTTTTTTACGCCTAGCTTTTTTTACGCGTTGTTTTTTACGGCCCGTTTTTTACGCTCCGTATTACGCGCCTTTTTTTTACCCTTCGTTTTTTACGAAGTTTTTTTCTTTACGGACAAGTTAAAAAAAAATTAAACTTTTTTCCACCAGTGTTGTAAACTTTTTTTCCACCACGATTGTAAACTTTTTTTAAACATTGTTGTAAACTTTTTTTACGCACCCCGGTTGTAAATTTTTTACGCCCCTGTTAAAAAAAATTAAACCTTTTTACGCACCGCGGTTGTAAACTTTTCATACACAGTTTTTTCGTGTATAATTTTTTACAGGTAGCGTAAAATTTCTAAGTAAGGTTTTAAAAAAGTTTTTTACAGGTTTTTTATTCTTTTTATCACATCTTTTTATCACGGTTTTACGCGCGCATTTTAAAACTTTATTTATGCGCAGGTTATAAACTTTTTTTACGAGCCGGTTTTAAAAAAGAGGTAATCTTAACAAACAAATTCAACCAAGATTATGACTCATAGATGTCTCAGATAAAGTTGATACTTATCATCATCGAATGAAAAGAAATATAAAAACATGGCTGCAAGTGGGTTGCAGGTCAAAAGTTTGGCTCAAAAAACACGGTTTGCTCAAAAAATTCCATAAAACATGGTTTTTTTTCAACTCTCACCGCCAAAGAAACAATCAACAATCAAAAGGCTTGAACCCGGAGATGGCGAATCAACAATCAAAAGGCTTGAACCCGGAGATGTCTCGGGTCGCCGGACTCATCAAAGTGAGTTGCCGGGCATCGGTGAAAAGTCATCGGTACAAAAGTCACCTCGTTTACTGCCAAGTCCAACACAGTTTCAAATAATAAAAAACTAAAGAATGGCGATTCACTGATGATATAAAAAAACGGCATCACCGGCACCATCGTGAAAAGTCATCGGTGAAAAACAGTTGCGTCGTTGCCAAACAAAAATCAAAATACACACAACAAATCAAAACAAAAAACCAACTTAAAAAGGAAAATGAGGCTCAGGTCTGTTTTACAACAGGGACAAGAGGATTAAACCACCATGGCTACAAACAGAGGTTGCATGCGCGCTTGCCTTCCTCCGATTCTGCCGCGCCAAGCTGCGCAAAATCTCAAATCTTGACCCGATTTTGACTCAGATTAGGTGAAGTCATCACGGCCTCTTGGTGAAAAAGATGTTTTCACAGTTTCAATGAAAGTATGAAACCATATCGCATAGCATAGTTAGAGAAACTGCACCAGGAATTAAAACAATTTTTAATGTCAAAAACAATAAAATACAGTTAACATTTTTTAATGTAAAAAACAATGGAGTACGTCGATGTATTTTACGCCGCCGACGATCAGAGGCGTAAAAGACATTTTTTACGTCTAGTGTAAAAATGCCAAAAACAATAAAGTACGGTTAAAAATATCATCTTCGACAAAAAAAAAGGGCCAACAACTATCAACACAAAAAAAAACGAGTGTCGGGATATTGATATTTTACGTCTAGTGTAAAAATGTCAAAAACAATAAAGTACGGTTAAAAGCGCGGGCACAAAAAAAACTTTTACATTCGAAAGCTTACCTTTTTTTTACATCCCTACCAACCGACACCCCTAAACAAAAATAACCCTTCAAAGGTTTACAGAAGTCAACTTTTGTATAAATAAACTTTACAACCGGCGCGTTAAAAAAGTTTACAAGCGGGACGTAAAGTTTAAAATCTTTTAACAGGGGCGTAAATTTTTTTACGCCCCTGTAAAGATTTTACACTTATAGCATTGCCACGTAAAAAAAATTTTACACCCCTGTTTAAAATATGTTATCATTCTTTCCCCAAACCCTAGTTGTAAATTCTTTTTTACGCCCCGATTAAAAAAAATTACACCCCGATTAAAAAAAATTACACTCCTATTAAAAGATTTTAAACTTTTTTACACCCCGGCTATAAAGTTTTTACGCCCTGGTTGTAAAGTTTATTTACACAAATGTAACTCGTCAAAAAACTAGCATTTACTTTTAAGAAATGGGTTGGGGAAAGTTGGGCCGCATACAAACGCAAAGGGGTGGGGAGAGTTTTCAATATTCATGCATGTAATATAATGCAAAATACATGTTGGGGCCATAAAACTTGAAATAGGTGGGGGCAGTCAACTTTTTTTTTATTTGTTAGTTTTTTGACAATTATAATCAAATAAAGTGCAAGAAGATGATATTGTTAAAATTTTGTAACAATTATAACAACTTGAAATTGCGCTAATTTTGATACGGAGTATGGTAAAACATTAGAGACTATAAATACTGAAAACTTGCATAAAAAATATGATATTGTTACTTTGTTAGCAAATAAAGTGCAAGAAGAATGAGTAACAAGCCTACCATCATCCACCTACACCTTAGGGCAACATCACGAACAGTTTTATCACACGCAATGTAGCAGCAATCTTGATATACTTCATGATGTTGGATTCATCTGCATATCTACATATATTAAATAAAAAAGTTATCAAATAACCATTCATGGTTAAGGTATTAAAGCAACGGCAGTAAAATATCTCAGATTAGGTTAAAAGAAAGGCTAATTATGTGAATTAATAATAATATCATTATGTTACAGCTGGTATGAACCTGAATAACTGGTTATCATAAGCAAAGATTCAAACATGTCAGAATAATATGATAATCAGTTTCAAGACGCAAAGATCCAAACACTCCATGAGATCTAAAAACAATATATCACAACCGACAAACAGACAAAAATCTATGGCTCTTAAAGGGTGCATAATATTTCCATCTGGTCCAAAAAATTCTAGGAATATACAGGCAAAAAAGCATGTAGGTCCTCTACCTCTATGACCTCACACAAGATTCACAAATACTAGACAACCTTTAAAAACATTATAACCACAAGAACAATACATACAGAATAAGCACACTATAATATAAACTTGGAACAAGATACCTACATGGACATTCCCTCTTCCAACTTAAGTTTTTCTTCAACCGACTACTCGACAGCCAAACCCGAACCCAGGAACAACCTCCGACCTAACCAAAGCACACAAATTCCCAATTCGACCATATCCCGGCGAACCACTATTCACCATACCAGAATACACCACACCTGCCGCCGGATCATTCATCCTATAGTAATCCCCCACCACAAAACGACCAGCCACCGCAAAGGGAGACTTCTATTTAAAGAGATCTGACACATCCTCATCGGAAGGATGCCTTTAAAACCCTAAAAAAGAACCACCACTGCCACTATACACCCCCACACCTCCACGATCACCACCGTACAACCCCCACATCGACCCCCACCCCACACCTCCACGTCGTACTACCTAGAACCACTGAAGGTCACCACCACCGCGGGTTTAGCCCAGATCTGCAAAGGCCTTGAACTACCCAGTTTTTGCGTTTGAGATGTGGTGGTCCGATTGAACCCAAAGACGAACTCAGGCACCTGATTTTAGGGTTTGGGGCTTATGAGCAGTGGATATGGCGGTGGTTGGAGGTGGTCATCATTGGGGTGGAGGGGGAAGAGAGATAGGGATTTTGGATGCAGAGAGATTGAAGGAGAGGAGGGTTTTGAATTTTTGGAGAGGGAGATGTGCCAGATCTTTTTATACAAGGAAGAGAGAGAATGATGTGATAGGAATACAAAAAGACCAAATTTTCCTTTCGAATTAATTTTTGTTTCAATGAGGTGTTAATTTGCTATTGATTTAGAGGAGTTCCTATGGTTCTTGCAACTGAGAGTGGTTTCCCTTGAACCAAATCTATTTATATATAAAAAAGATTGGTTCCGGTATACGACTTCCTTAACTTAAGATTTGTAGGAAATCGAGTTAAATGAATTTCTATTAAACTCATTTAAGCAAAATTGGAACCGAATTGTCGAACCCTAACTAGAAACCCTAAACCATAAAGCTGAAAATTAAGCTAAGCCCTTAAACCCATCTTAATACTAAACCTAAAGTTAAACCTTAAAACTTAATTGTAAAGGTAAACCCTAAAATTATAGTGAGTTCAATCAAGATTCGTTTGATTTGATTTCTTACATTTCTTGGATTAAAATCTAGTTAACTTAGGTGAAATTTGGTCAAACACATTTTCTTTCTCTTTTTGAAGGTGCGACGGTATAGGGATGATGGTGTGTCGATTTACAGTGAAGATAATGGCGGTGGTTGCTGGTTTACGATGATGGTGGTGATGTTGGTTGATGAAGTGGGTGCCAAAAAGTGGTCGGTGGTGGTGGAAATGATGGGTGGTTATGGTGGTAGGGTGGGTGGTGACGGTGCATGCAGGTGGTGGCGATGATAGAAGGTTGTGATGGGACTGGGTGGTGGGAGATAGTGGTGGTGGTAGATGTAAATGATAAAAGTCAGGGACTAAAACAGTTAAAAAAAACTATTTGACTAAAATGACAAGAAAAAAATTATTAGCACTAAAGTGGCAATTTTGGTCAAACCTCAAGGACTAAAATGACAATTTACTCTTTAAGTAATGATAAAACAAAAAATACCATCTTCTGTCATCATCTTAGGTCACTTTTTCTAGGTCATCATCTCTCTTATTTTATTGTTTTTTTAATGGTAAATGTTACTCTTACTTTACATCAATAATCCTAAACTACTTTTTTGTCTATGTTTGAATCTTGGACCTCCTATATCGAGGCATACACTTGATTCATGCCACACCTCTTGGTCTCCATACCCACGTCTCCATGCAAACTCCTATTTTCTTTGATACATTCCCTTTATTTATGTATTTGTTTCTTCATTATATAGTTAGTGGGTTGGTTATTTCATTAGTGTAGTAAGTGGGTTATCGGTGTATTTTCTATCTTTAGTTGTAAGGCTATATAATAGCCCTTCGTATTTTGGTTTAGGATATGAAAAGAATTATGAATTAAGTCTCAACATATCTAATTTCTTTCTAGTTCCTTTCTGGTTTCTTTTGGCCAACGAAACCATTGGAACCGCATCAACTTTATCTGAAGTTTAGTGGCGCCAACAAGTGTGAAAAACAATGGCAAGACATGAGTCCCAACTTCAAACCATCTTGACTGGGATCCTATCGATTCAGACCGCATTAGAAGTCCTCTACACCCCAACACCTCCATCACCTAGTTCCAGTTTCGCACCACCAACCTCGTTACTCACTTCCACCACACAACCACAAACCTTTTCCGCACCGTGGCCAAAAATCACATTAGTCACCATACTAGCACCTCCACTCGTGTTGTTTCGACCACCAAACCAACACCTTCATTTGTGTTGTTTGCGACCACACCGAAAACACCGCTACATCACAACCCACATCAGCCCAAAACTTGCATCATTGACTCCTCTTTTAGCACCCCTGCCTGCCCTAAAACGAACCCCACTTATGGCACCGTCTCCACCAGCTCATTATCTACCGACACCTTTTTTGTTGTTGGGTTTTTTCTCCACTATTGGGTTTTTCTTTGGAAGTTATTCAAAAAACAACCCATTGTCATCAAGTTTTTGGAGTTCAACAATATCATCAAGGGGGTTCATACTGCCCACCCAAGATACAATAACGTGAATACAAAAAAGATGAACCCGTATGACGACTACCGTGGCGTTGCCCGACAGATCCAAATGCCATTGGACGCCTCAAATGGCAGCCTTCGTGGAGCACTGTCGTGACTTATTCCGGTTACATCCTTGAGGAAAAAGATTGTTCGAGCATGGGGAATGATACGTGCCATACCCCTTGGTCTCCATACCCAGGTCTCCATTGTGACATCCCAGAAAAAATCAGGTATAATTTCCGTTTCGTTGTCTTATAATTGTATATTATATTTTATTATATAAAATATAATTAGCACACGTCGCGTACAATTAGTAAGTCATAAATTATAATTACAACTAGAAACCGAACCTAACACCGAAACCCAAACCATAAGCATATTTACTCTCGGCCCGAAAGCAAATCAACCCAACCCACCACCCTATCCCCTTGCGGCCCAAGTAAACCAAACCGCCCCCACCCCCTTTAATTCATAAAATAGGTATATGTGTATGCATGAGAGGGAAAAAGAAAAAAAACCTAGCTCTCCCCTTGGTGTGCGACGACAGTGGAAACAGCCCCCCCCCCCCTCGTTCGATCGCTACTCCCTCTTCTCTAGTTCTTCTATCCTTCTTCAAGGTTAGTAAAGTCTTATGGTTATGTGGCTGCATTTTTTATGATAATGATGATATTTACTTAGGGTTCTGGTGTGGTTCTAACATGACTATGATGAATATGATTGTTGATGGGTTATTGTTATAATATGTTGCATATATGTGTTTAGATGGACTTATTCGCTGAAATCATATGTAAATACTTGAAAATCATAATTAGGAGGGGTATAATATACATGTTACTGAATATGGGCTGAATGGAATAAGTTGTTAAGTTGTATGATCATTAGATTCACTAAAAAGAATGACTAGAACGCGAGTAGAGCGAAACAAAATTGTCCGGAGTTCTGCAGCCAACTTCCGTTGGCTGTAAACAGGTCTAAAAATTGAAAAGTGGATTTTCTGAAGCTTAAAACGTGTATTTTCGAAAAACTGCTTCTAATGGCGTTGGAATGGCAATTTTTGGACACCGTTTACTATTTTAAAAAGTCGTTTAGTACAGCAACTGAAGCTGCGTTGTTTCTCAGAAAATTCACGTAATGTTTTCTATCATAACATGTAAACCGAAAAGGGTTAAGTCACGAAGTTTATACATAAATACTCCTAGGTGTTCAAAGAAATCCCAACTGGAATTTCGTCAATCGGACAAACGAGTATTTTTAAATATATTTTTCCGTGAGCTACAGTCAGAAAGTGACGAATCTGGCTGCAGCTTAGTAAATGATTTTTTATAAATAACTGGTAATGATTAGGTCTTGAAAATTTTACACAAGGTTTTATGGCACGTTTGACACGTTCTGTAAATTAGTTGGAATTTTTGGAATATGGGAGCTATTTTATAAAAATTCCGAAAAACAGTCCAGTTTGGAGTAATAATTCTGAAACATGATAAGTTGAAATTGTGTGTTCTAGTTTTTGTATGCGCCATTTGAGAAGGGTCGAACCTGATTTATGTTAACTTAGACATTATCGAATTTGTCGAGTGCTGTGATCATATGTCCTTATTGTCACACCCCAACCGATGGCGGAAATATCGGGATGAGACGAAAACGAAATTTGCAAGAGACTTCATAACACTAATTGTGACAAGTATTTAATAATTACTATTTACGTTCTTGAACTAGGAACACCACAAGTTTAAAATGAATAATGTACAATACGTATTCAAATAAATAAATTTCATTTCGTCAAATGATTTTTGTACAAGTATTGGAATCGAGATACAACAGGATTGAAAATAAATTACAATACAACGAACATTAAAATTTAAATGTGTTTCTAGGCAATCCTACTAGATTCAACTGTCACAATCCTGCAACATGTAATAAAAGCATTAATCAGTACAAAAGCACTGCGAGCATACAAGTTTGAATATAAGTATATGTATAAAAGTTTGTCTCAAATCCACATGGCATTTTATATTTAAGTTGAAAAGACATACATAAATAACTTACACATAGCAAATGGTATATAATTAAAATCTTTAACTAAGCATGCATAACAACCTAAGCATAACAATATCATGAGAATACAAGTTAAACTAACAAGCATAAACTACCTAAGCATAACAATGAATGTGTTCGATGGCTTGAGTATTTAATTATAATAGATTGCGTAAAGTGGATTTTGTATACATGTTGCACCCAAAAATGCGTTAAAGTGTAAAAAGGGTCGAGTATGCTCACGGTTTTGCAAAGCTTCCTTTGGTGATTCCGTGAAGAGTTGGAGGTTGGTGCTTCAAGCTTCCTTTAAAACACTTAGTGTTTTCTTTTAGAACTCTTAGAGTTCTCTTCCTTGCTTGATTTGAGAGAAGTAGAGAGGTTGAGAGAAGAATGGTTGGAACACTTAATGTCCTTTTAGAATTCTCGATTTAGAGAGATTGAGAGAACTATAGAGATGGAGAAAAGAATGGTGTGAAGAAAATGGTAGAAGGAAGTTGGTGTTTATAGGTAGAGAAGGTGGAAAAGGGTGAAATATGATTGGTTAAAAAAGTGGAAGAGGATTGAAAAGATGATTGGTGGAGAAAGGATGTGGAAAAGGGTGAAATATGATTGGTTAAAAAATATGAAAAGAGGATTGATGAGGTGGAAAGATGATTGGTATATTTTTTGGTATTTTTTGAGTATATATTATGTAATTGAGTATATAAAAAGTATAAATGTATAATTCAAGTGTTGAGGGTGTGGCGATAAGTATTTATACGTATAATTGTGTCGGTTTGTGTATAAATACGTATTTAAATGATCGGTTGTGTGAATAACAAAAATATGTATAAAATATGAATTTTATTATGATTAATGCCTCGAATTGTGAGATTGAAATTAAAATACGAATGTAAGGTTTCTAAAATTAGAATATGAATACGAACATTTTTAAAATAGAAATACGAAGATACGAGGCGAAAAACGATTATATATATATATATATATATCACATATAATATATTTTATTATGTTTTAACGCCTCGAATTATGATACAAATATTTATTTTCTAAAATAAGGATGCGAAAAAGCGAGGCGTTACACTTATATGCAGATATGTAAAATATATACAGGGAATACATATAAGTTGTCAACGTAATTTGCATGATATGTGTCAAGATATGTGTATGAATGTCGTGTCTTACATGAACATACTGATAAACTAAATGATAATCATATTAGGACGTGATTGACCAACCTCGACTTGTAATCACCTTAAAAGTCTAACCGAGCAATTAAAAGTGAGTTCACGGCCCCTATTTCTTTAAACGTTTACTAAACACAGGGGGAGAAAACATGTACACGTTACAGTGATATATGGGTTGATTATATTACGGTACAATAACGCCTTTCTATCTAGAGTTATGTTATACGGTTATGGTCACAAGGAAGCATATATCACATGTTAGTCCCCTTAACACTTACGATGCCGTTAGTATTGGATTATAGCGAGGGAATTTTTAGTAGTACTACTGGGCCCGACAAGCCCACTCGAACTGGTTGCGCCAGTTAGACCGAACATTGATGGTCACGAGTATAGAATTTGCCTAACTTTTTAGCCATGGTTGTTGATAGGCCTGGCACAACAGGGGCAGCAACGTGAGCTTCGGATCGAACACTTTGTTGACATGACCTAGGCTAGCTACCTAAACATATGACATGAACTGCTAAACTACTTAACTTTTATCTGATTCGGGTTGGATCAGGGAAACTCATGATGCACTGGTTCGGGGTTGAACCAGTGGGGAAAAATGTATGTTTAAAATTGTGAACTAAAACCTGTGAACTCACTCATCATTATTGTTGACACTTGATTTTACATGTTTTCTCAGGTTGCTAAGGTAGCACACATCAGGACTAGGATGCATTATGGTGTCGCATTGATTTCATCAAATATTTAGACACAACTTTAAATTACATTAGCTATTTTTGTTTTGTAATTTTTTACGCTTCCGCAACTCAATTGTATAAATAGTATTTTCTCTTGAATGAGCAAATAGGAAAATTTTAAACTCATATAGGGGTCGTTCAATATGACTAATGACTGTGATCCTGGTTCGTCGCGCGCCTCCGGTAAAACCCGCAAGTGGATTTTTGAGGGTATGACAAATTGGTATCAGAGCCAATAGTTATAGTGAACTACGTTTGCATTAGAGAGTAAACTTAGTCTATAGCCTTAGACACTGCATTAGTCATACACCAATACAGACACTTATACATGACATACAAGAACACTCATACATGATATGCCTACGGACATGGCATCAATACTTACATTGAAATTTCGGGCATGTCGACATCATCCACTTAACCCTCAACTGACGAGGAACACACCAAACTCATTGTATCTTCATCCCTAGTGGCGACGTCCGTGGGATCGCCAACAATCAGTTTCTACTCTTGTACGAGGTCCGTGGGACGGAGCCTCTGAAGGAGCTTCTCACATCACAATCATCTGCACCTCTTCCTAACCATGGAGCAGAACAAGACATAGGCTTGAGTCTACCAATGGTACTATCAGGTACTGTGAGCCTTCTCAGGTCCATGTTTGGGACGACATTCAACATTCACCCATATCTCTTGGGAGATGGGTTCATGAAAGCAAGTCCTTTCTTCACCAACCAACAACAACACCCCGACCCCATTAGTTTTATTTTCCTTCAACATGAGCACGGGGGCTTCACGTGAGGCACCTGTGTTAGGGCAGTTTCTTGCACACGTTATTGCATAAATCCATTGACACCGAGATGTCATCATTTTTCCCGAGCCACGAGTCTACATCTTTTGGTTGATATTCTTCGAGAGAATGGTTGACCACGAAGCTAAGAACACTTTGCCTATTGCACACCTAAACTCTAACCTGACTCGGATGGTGGAGCGGTTGCCTTGCTTTTTCTAGTAACCTATGTTAATGAACCAGTTTTATCTCTCGAAGACACATTTCATGTGCATGTTTGTTCCATGCGCACTCTTACCTTTACGACCCGCTGGATTGGATTCTTATGGTGTGCTTCAACTTAAGTAGATCCTCAGATCAATTGATCCCAGATTACTCTCTCTGATATAACTCCTAGTTGATCAACATTGGATGATTGACCAAGCTTTAGATAACCCTATCATTCTGACAACACTTTGCACTCGAAAAATTCAATCTGAGGGACATTTTGACACAAGATAGATGGAACTCGGGTGAGCATGCAAATCAACTTATCATTACGGGTGCACACGTAATAGTAATTTGCGATGCATGTGAATCCTTATGAAACCCTGTGTGTGGATAAATTGTCTTAACCCGTGAATCTCATATTTAAAACTGCTACTATCAATATAATCTCTCGTAACTCATTCAACGGCTAACTGGTGTCGTTAAACCTGTCCAGCAGTTGATGGACGCAACTACTAGATTTAAGATCTTCTCGGACACATTGAGCTATCGTTAATAGAATCCCTCGTTAGTGAAAATAAGATTCTCACCAGAATTAGAACTGTTATCCAATTGAAACCCTATTAGAAATCGTAGGATGAACCCTTCAACATCAGCTTATAAACGAAATATGAAGAACCTCATACGCTTACACCTCATTCCTTGGGCTTAACTATAAAATTTCATTTGACCCCATTACTCGGTCCTGTTGCTAATCTTTGGTCTAATCTGATGTACATCGCGGCATATCCAACTCTGCGAACGGATTTCCACAAAACGGCCCCATCATCTTGGGGACATCGGAAGACAGAGATATAAGGTAATCAACAACCAGATACACATGACGACATAAACAATAATCTTACTCCTTGTATTTATAGAGAAGTTATTCCATACCAGTTTTCTGTTCTAAGCTGGTATATCCCCTAGTCGTCGCTCTGGCCAACGCTTACCGTTTAATGTAGATAGTTAGTTACCGTTGTCGACGTAGACAAATCTCTCACTCCATTGTCGTGGTCGCACTACATCTTTGAAACTTTATGCATAGACTCTCGTCAAATTTGTGCTCTAATTTATAAGAACTTGGTAAACTTGTCTTTTTTATCCTTAGTGATCACTTCTTGAACTTTGGAGACGGTGATGTTTTTTTTTCTTTCTACGACCGTACCATTTTGAACATATTTCCGCGTCATTGTAATGAAACCTATTGGCAACATATGTGATGTCCTTAATTCACACGTTTTAGTTCAACTCATCAACTTTGATTTCATACCGTTTTGACTAGCTCCACACACAATTAAATACATGTATATTAGTATATCTATTCTTTTTTGCTTATAGGCAATCCTGACGACCGTGGGCAATGCTTTGATTATATTAGGACGTGATTGACCAACCTCGACTTGTAATCACCTTAAAGTCTAACCGAGCAATTAAAAGGTGAGTTCACGGCCCTATTTCTTTAAACGTTTACTAAACACAGGGGGGAGAAAACATGTACACGTTACAGGATATATGGGTTGATTATATTACGGTACAATAACGCCTTTCTATCTAGAGTTATGTTATACGGTTATGGTCACAAGGAAGCATATATCACATGTTAGTCCCCTTAACACTTACGATGACCGTTAGTATTGGATTATAGCGAGGGAAATTTTAGTAGTACTACTGGGCCCGACAAGCCCCACTCGAACTGGTCGCGCCAGTTAGACCGAACATTGATGGTCACGAGTGTAGAATTTGCCTAACTTTTTAGCCATGGTTGGTGATAGGCCTGGCACAACAGGGGCATCAACGTCAGCTTCGGATCGAACATTTTGTTGACATGACCTAGGCTAGCTACCTAAACATATGACATGAACTGCTAAACTACTTAGCATTTATCTGATTCGGGTTGGATCAGGGAAACTCATGATGCACTGGTTCGGGGTTGAACCAGTGGGGAAAAACGTATGTTTAAAATTGTGAACTAAAACCTGTGAACTCACTCATCATTATTGTTGACACTTAATTTTACATGTTTTCTCAGGTTGCTAAGGTAGCACACATCAGGACTAGGATGCATTATGGTGCCGCATGATTTCATCAAATATTTAGACACAACTTTAAATTACATTAGCTATTTTTGTTTTGTAATTGTCTACGCTTCCGCAACTCAATTGTATAAACAATATTTTCTCATGAATGAGCAAACAGGAAAATTTTTAAACTCATATAGTGGTCGTTCAATATGACTAATGACTGTGATCCTGGTTCGTCGCGTGCCTCACGGTAAAACCCCGTAAGTGGATTTTTTAGGGTGTGACATCCATCATCATCATTATCATACTCAGTAAATCCCATGCTCTACCCGTAGGAATAGAGAAGGTGCTTCCAGTGAGACCCCCGGCTCGAATACCCAGTTCTCCATGCAAACTCCTATTTTCTTTCATGCATCCCTTTTATTTACATGTTTGTTTCTTCATTGTGTAGTTAGTGGTTTGGTTATTTCATTAGTGTAGTCAAAGTGGTTAATGGTGAATTTTCTATCTTTAATTGTAAGGCTATATTATATACCTTTGTATTTTGGTTTAGGATATGAAAAGAATGATGAATTAAGTCTCAAAATATCTCTGTATAATTCTCTCTAGTTCTTTTCTCGTTTCTTTTGCCAACAAAACTGTTGGAACCACATCAACTCCTCTACCAAGTAGGCTAACCCCACATTGCCCACCATCTCTCTCGTAGTCTTCTCAGATCATTCTTGTCAGAAAGATTAAAATCCAACCAATGAACCCAAAAACAATCGATTCGGTTAGTAGCTAGAATTAAGTTTCAGTTACTAGAATTAGAACCAAAAACCATCAATCAAATTAGAACCAAATGCCATTTCATGGCCATGGGATGGTTAAGAGATGTTTGATTCCATTGGAGAGGGACACAGGAGTATGCTAGGGGCGGACCTGTAGTATTACAGGGGGGAACCTCGTTGCCACTTGACGCTCCGACGGTAGTATAAATTTTGAAAAATTAGACGTTTTTCGATTTCGTTACCCCTTTTTTTGAAACGTTACTCCTATGCGGATTTTCTAGATCCGCCAGTGGAGTATGTGAAGGTTGTGAGGCAGCAACATATGAGACAGTCATGGAGATTGTATGAGGAGGGTTGTTCAATAATTTTAATAGCCTATTTAAATTAAAATAATATGACTGAGCCATAGAGTGAACTCATGTTAGCTTGAAATAGACTCGAAATTTATACTAAGAGAGCATCAAGTCGCGAGCTATTTAAACAGTTCTAAACCCTAAACAAGCCAGACACGCGTTTCACACACACGAGTTATCAAATAGCCCGTATATCATCATACTCATTTGAAATTACATAAAAAAACTCACTCAAATTTTGGATCTAAGCGAACTCAGTTGCTATCTCATATAATTACCTAACCAAAAAACCACCCTTTCAAAAGCATACATAAGAAACCACTGAAACATCTAACCAAATTTTCAGCCCCTTTTCTTGCTTCTTGTCACTCATTGAGTCGACAATTCTTTATTTGCTTCCTGCAAGTATTGTTAAGACGGTTACAATAGAGCTCTTAGTTGTAAGTGAGTCTAGATAGGGCTCGAAATTTCGGTTTGGCAAGAAGATCTCAAGTCGAGCCACGTCGACTTGTATAATTTTGAAGCTTGAGTTGAGGCTAGCTCAACTCAATTCGACTATGAGAAACCCTACCAATAATCAGAGGGTGTTCACAGCTCAGTTCAGCTAGTTTTAACAAAAATTTTGGGTCAGAGCGTTAACTATGACGATTTTAGAAATCACAAACCGAATCAGCTGGTTTTCACGGTTTGACAGTGCGGTTTTGACGCTTTGAAACAAAATTATTTTTTAAAGCCATAATTTTATATTGAATTTTTAATAATGACAAAGACTACTCATGAATATAATACACACATATATATATATACACATAACTTCAAATTCCTAAGATAAAAATAAATACATGTTAAACGACTGGTCATGTTTACAAGTCAGTTTAAAGTTCCAAATGTGAACTGTCAAACCGTTAAATCAAACCGTGAACCAACTTGTATATGTTTCAAACCGACTGTCTTTTCTAATTTGAACGGTTCAAATGATTTCAAAGATTTATGAACACCTATAAGTTACCAAGTTTGTTATAAAAGACCAAATAAATCAAAATGAAGAACGAAATCAAACACCAAATGATTAACGATTCAATTCACTTTTAACGATTACAACTAGAATTGACATGGAATTGAAAGAAAGACCTAAGTTAATCAGCGAAAAAGAAAACATTTCGTATACTACTAATTTCCTCCAAATTGCTCGTTAACAAACCATTAACAAACTCTATAAGGAATTTGTCAAGATCAGTCCCTCAAGTTTGAGTAAAATACTATAAGACCCTTAACCATCTTAGACAACTCTTACCAATGCCCTTTATTGCCATCCTCCAAGGACATATACATCATCGTACCCTAACAACTCACATGAGATCTCCTCCTTGGAACATGACCCCTCTTCACATCCTCAACTCCATCTCATATTTGGGTTACAACTTGTATGCGTGTTATTTTGGTTAGAAATTTCAATTAGTGTTGTTGAAAACTAGTTTTTAAAATATGTTTAGGTTAGGGTTTTTCGAAATCAGGTTCTAAGTAAGTGTTTGTGTTTTTTGAGAGTGTATTCATCAAAATTCTTGATTACTTATACTAGAAGTCCTAATCTTCCTTTACGTTATGAGTTTAGGTTTAAATTTTTTTTTCTCTTTACTTTATTTCGAGTCAACTACGGTTAACTCTTCGTTTCATCAAACAATTTTTGTCAAGAAAAGCAAGGATTTGAACATTATTGTTTCCATGGTTTTCAAGTTTTATAAAATCAAACCAAGCATGGCAATCAAAATTTCTTGATCTTTAGCCGAACTTCAGTAAAATTTACTGCCGGTAGTTGGGGTTTTGTATACATTGCTAGTCCACAGTCACGAATACAGGAACGTACTGTTGGATGACAGGGCCCAAAGTAATATGACCCACAATTCAGGATTGACAGTACTGATTGAGTAATGTGTAGATATAAACATTGTAAATGCGGATGATCTCAATAACTGTAAAGTATAATTACTTGTTTTGTTAAAACTGAGATGGATTCGCCAGTATTTCTTGCTGATAAAATCTTTTTAAAACGCGTTTCAGGTAACTTGATGTGAAGCTAATAGAAGCCAGCTGGAGAGCACTAAAGGTTTAGAAAAATGGCTATAAAAGTTACCTAAATAAAAGGAGTTTATGTTTTTCATAAATTAGGTTTACCCCTATGAATATATTGTAATGAGGACATGAGTTTTATCTCATTTGTTTAATATAAAAGTTTGGTGTATTGAAACTCTGATATTTATTTTCTAACTATGATCCTGATGTTTTAATTCCGCTGCCAAATTAATAAACACCAGTACCACCAGCTCTGTGTCTCGCGCCCCCGCTTCCGGGGTGGGGTCGGGGGTTGCGACAATGTGCAGCTAAAACAGTGACGAACGTAAGGCATGTTTGAAGCCCTCTCCACCGACAACGGTGACATTTTTGTAATTTTTTTTCAAATGAAAATTTAGTAATTTTCATAAAAGTGACACGTACCTAACATAAAATTTATAAGACTGGACGGTATGCGGAGCGGCCTAGGGTCAGCGATGCCCCAGCACACCGCCCCCTAGGTCCGTCCCCGTCTTCGTCGTCCTCCAGACGCCCTTGCGGGCCTCCACCTTTCACCTAAATGTCGTTTAACGGCTACTTTAAAAATAATTAATTTTTGAATTAGAGCCCTCAAACGGCTAGATTTAAAAAAATGATAATTAATTATTTTATCTTTAAATACACATCTTTAACCTAATTTTTAAAACCATTCCAATTCAATTCTCTCTCAATTTATGTTTTTTTTAAGTTATGTATTGCTTTTTTTTTAATATTAATGATTTTATTTTATAGCTTATTAAATCTTAAAAAATAGTGAATTTAAAAAAAATGTGGGGAGGCCCATTCTCCATCCCCTTGGTCATCCTTGGAGGGGCATCCTCCTTGGATGTTGACGTATGGGGTCCGGCCTAGGGTCGGCAAGGGACCGGCTACGGGCCTGAACACCGCCCCTAATGTCACACCCCAACCGATGAACGGAATCATCGGGGCGCTGAGCGAATCAGATTGCTCGAGAGAATCCATAACAATTACTATATGACAATATTTAACAAGGTTCAATTTCCCATAAAACTAAACAAATATTCATACAATAATTGAAATAAATCCAAGTTTCTCAAACAATAAAACAAAGTAACAACTTGATTTAGCGTGTATCTAGAGAATCCTAATCTTGATTCGATATAACCTGTCGTTTAACCTGCAACATACGTTAAAATAATGTCACTAAAAAAATGTATTGGCGGGCATACAGGTTTTGATATAGTAGCATAGTAGAGAAAAACGTTGCGAAATACCATATACAAAAACATGATAAACACATATAAACTAACAAGACAAATTTCTCATGCTAATTTCCTCGAAAAGGCTGGTAAGCGCGATTTGTGACTTCCTAGCTAGACCCCATCGGGTGTTAGCCAAACTATAGTACCATACTAACTAAGGTGGGAGTTAACGAAAAAGTGTCCTAGTATATATGTATCAAGCATCATGTGTAGTCATGTGTAACGGGTATTCACGTGTGATAATCAGTTTAGTTAGTGTTGTGTATTTTGATACGAACGTATGTTACACCCAAAGAGTGCGTTTAAAGCGAAAAGGGGTCAAGTATACTCACAGTGGGTGCGTAAGAGTGAACACCGAGAGTTGATGAGAGGTGAGAAGAGTATCGGTTTAGCCTGCGCGTAGAGACGGAAGTGCATCAGTATTCCAGAGTGTTGAAGCAGTTGAACCGGAGATTCGGTGCGAGGGAAACAGATATTTTTGTACGAAATTAGTTTTCGTGCTCGTGCGAAAATTTGATGAAATTTTCGTGCGAAAATTTGATGAAATTTTCGTGCGAAAATTCTAGTGATTCAACTTGCGAAATTATTCAACTTGCGAAATTTTCTTACAAACATTTCGTGCAAAAATTTTGGTCATTCAACTCACGAAATTTTCGTGCAAAAATTTTGGTCAAAATTTCGTGCAAAAATTTTGGTCATTCATCTCACGAAATTTTCTTATGAAAATTTCGTGCAAAAATTTTAGTCATCCTTCAGGAAATCATGTGTTCATCCCTCCAGTCTTAGGTCACTGATCGAACCTTGTGCCGGAGAGGTCTTTAGAGCGAGTGAGTCGTTTGAGGAAACTCGGACTAGGTCGTATGAACCAAAAGTGATTCGTATGAGCCAGTTCAGTTTGCAAAAGTGATTGTTCTTGCGTCTTTGTGGAACCGGAACTGAGATCTTGTCTGAAACGGATGTAATTTCGAGTCCATTTCATGACGGTTTTGATAACGCCTCGTTCCACTACTTAGTGAACGAAACATTAGTCGGTCTGATCCGTGTTTGGTGTAAAAATCGATTTATAAACAGTTTTGTTAGGATAAACACTTGGTGAGTTTGAAACAACAAGGTTTCGGGTCTGAGAAGCCAAGGCTAACTCAAACATGCTCGGTTAAGTGCTAAATCATTGAGAAAATCAGAAAGTTTCATGAAAAAGATGAAGGTTTTCGTAAAACGGAGAATTTTAGATGAAATCGGAGATAATCTCGTGCAAAATCGTTGTAGAAACGTTGTGGTTTGTGTGAAAAACGTAGTTTTCTCACTTGGAACAGAGAAAACGAGCTAGAGCGCGTTTTGGTGCAGAATGTCAGCAAGCAGAAATGAAATGACAAGTGTTGGTATTTATAGGAGGAGAGGAATGAGGGTGATCTGATGAAATTTTCGCACGAAAATAGCTATTTTCGTGCCAAAAGTGTCATTTTCGTGCCAAAAAGGCCATTTTCGCATGAAAAATCACATTTTTACCAAAAACTGAAAATTTTCGCATGAAATTTTCGTGTAATTTTTTTTAATTTTTTTTAGAGATAGGTTAAGTATGTTAAGACTTTTGGTGAAACATTAAGCGTTTTATTTTATTTTATTTTTATTTTATACTTAGCGCGATAAACTAAGTATAGCGAATTTAGCGAGCGAGCGCAGGAGTTTGTGTTGCGTTGAGCGTTTTAAGTATGCGTCGTAGTTCCCAAGTTTTGTGAGTGTCGCGTTGATGTTGTTAGCGATTGATAACTTGGAAACAACACGCAATTATCATGGTATAAGCGAATGCGTTGTAAGCATTGTGAGGCGCGATGTGGCGTGAAAATAAGCGATATAGTGCGAAAGTATGCGATGTAGCGTAGTAAGCGATATAGTTCACATTATGATCCGAATCTCTAGTGCTAGGCGTAACGAGAGTAACGAGCTGCGAAAATGCGGGTTGTTACAATCTCCCCTACTTTAGGAAATTTCGTCCCGATGTTTATTAGTGAGGAAGACTTGAGAATAGACACAAATATATAGCGATAAACGAGTTAGGGTAAGTTGATGAATGAGCGATCGATCGAGGATTGACTGGTGAAAGCGTCTCGGCGGCGTAGGGAATTGATGAGTAAAAGCGACTTAATTGACTCGTGGTTAATAACTCACGAGTTGGCGATCCAAAAATGTTTTTAAGTTTTTGAAATTTTTGTTAAACTATTACGAAAAGGCTTTTAATGAAAAACTTGATTTAGGAAAATTTTCTTACGATGCGGCATTAGGCTGAGTCGGTTTAACCCACGTTGTAAGAAATGTTTTTGTTGGTCAAAAGGCTTTAAATAATTCAAAAAAAAAATTGTAATTGGCCGAAATTTTTGTAAATACTTCAAAATTTTTAGAAATTTCCATTTATTTCCAAACAACGGTAAAAATAGGTTTTAACGATATCAAAAATTTTAATTAGCGTCGAACCCCATATGGCATCTTTCCACGAAAGTTTGTTAATACGGCTAAAACACTTATATATAGGAAGTACCAGCGGTGTATCCACCATGTTTTAGCCATATCGCCTCCATCTCATGGAGTGATGTCAGGTGTGCCGACATATTAAGTATAGATTTCGATAACCTTGGTCCAAGCGGCAAAAGGTTGGACCAAGTTTGAAAAGAAGACCAAGTAGACTAAGCGGAAAAACTGATAGCAAACTTGGTTAGAGATAAGAGCGTGCGGGGATGGCTCGGCGATTGGAATAGCGAAGCAGTAAGAATGAGAGACACGATAAGCGTTAAAGCGTCACGAGGTGAAGACGATAAGCGAAGAGATAGCGTTCGAGCGTCAGGGGGAACCGATAAGCGAAGCGATAGCGTTACAACGTCGAGACGGGAAGGCGATAAGCAAAGCGATATCATTAAGCGTCGAGAGAGGAAAGCGATAAGCGAAGCGATAGCATTAAGCGTCGAGAGAGGAAAGCGATAAATGAAGCGATAGCGTTAAATGTAGAGAGGAGAAAGAGATAAGCGATGCGATAGCGGTAAGCGTCGGGATGAGAAAGCGATAAGCGGTGCGATATAGATTTCATTGAAAACGAGTTCGCGTTTGTTGTAGACTTACGAAAAGTTTAGCGACGGTGCTATCGAGAAGTGATGAGATGTTATGCCTTGCAAAGGAGTTAGCGTGTGAAATAATCATCATAATATTAAAGGTCTAATAACATTCAACTACACATGGCACGTCACCACGGGAGTTTGTCAGTATGGCAAAACACTTATATATAGGAAGTACCAGCGACGTATCCACCATGCTTTAACCACACCGCTTCCGTCCCGTGAATAGATGTCACGCTTTGTCGACATGGTTAAGACGCTTATATATAGGAAGTACCAGCGGTGTATCCACCACGTTTTAACCACGTTTTTAACGTTAGGGCACCATTAGAACTCACTACGATCCCCATGCAGACACCAAGATAATCTCGTATACACCCGTGACTAACTTGTTGTTTGCATGTTTATCGTGACTTATTTTAAAGGCGCATAGTAGGGGTAAAAACATATTATATCATGATATACTATATAGGTTAGTAATAAGACTTAGTGTGTGAGCCTAGACTAAGTGCGATGACTCGAGTGAGAGAGAGAAAAGATGTCATCGTATGTTAAAACGACATCGTACAATCTGCTGCTGGGGCTGCGGCTGTTGGTGCTACTGGTGCGACGGCTGCTGGGGTTGCGTGCTGAATTAGCGGTGATGGAAGGGCTAGCAGACCATGTTGTCGTGGCCCTGTGCGGCAGTTGCTGGTGAAGTGACTAAAACAGTTGCAATTGATGCAATAGCGGCAGCTGGCTCTGACCTGGTGGTGATACGTACATTTCGGACACTGGGGATGAGTCCTTGTGTAGTTACGCCTTGGGTAAAATGGAACTGCCTGGAGAGGTTCAGGGTTGAGCGGTGCAGTTGTTCAGTAGTTGAGGCTCGAGCTCTTTCTCTTGCGGCTAGGCTCGGCAGTGGCTTGCGGTGGTGCGTCGTCGTCGTCTTCGTCGGATAACTCGATAGTAGCTTGGTTCAGCTTCTTGGAGAAAAATCTGGCCAAGACTCGCTTATCATTGATCTCTGCGGCCAATTGATAGGTTTCTTCAATGGTAGCCAGTCTTGCAGCTTCGACAAAATCACCCACACACTCAGGCAAAGCACGTATGTACTTTTTGATAGCCTTTTCAGGAGTGTCGACTTGGCTAGGGCAAGTAATGCTAAGCTGTTTCAACCTTGCTGTGAGGCTGGCGTTGTCACCTTCGACTTGCTTGATTTTCCAAAACTCATTTTCTAGCTTTTGGATTTCGTGGGGAGGGCAATATTCTCTCTTCATGAGCTCTTTCAGTTCTTCCCATGATAACGCGTAAGCTGCATCGTTCCCGCATTTGATGCGCTCAGCTGTCCACCAGTCGAGTGCTCTTGATTGAAATACTCCTGTAGCACACGTGGTATGAAGATGGTCAGGGCTCCTGCTCTGACTGAGGGTAACCTTGATGCATCAAACCACTGAAGCATCTGAGATATGCTTCCTTCACCTGTGAAGACCATTGGGTCACAGGCCTTGAACTGTTTGTAAGAGAAAGTAGACTTTGGTGCATCGGACTTAGAGTCTTCCGATGTCTGAGAATTGCTGAGGGCTTGAACTTGGGAGACGATTTGAGGAATAACCTTGGCCATTTCCTTGGCCACGAGCGATGCGATCCTCTTATCGGCGTTTCTTATGGCTTGTCGTCGCGAGTTGGAAGCGTTCGAAGACATCTAGACAAAGAGATTTGGAATGAGATTTAATCATAATGATTTTGAAATTGCGATGCGATTTAGCGCGTTAAAAACTTGTTATAGTTGATATAGTCACACGTATTTCGAAGATCACATAGGAAAACACATATTTCCTAGATTCTCACATTCTCACATAAGCACATGTAATCACATACTATTCGTATGTATATATATGTTTGTATATAATAAATAAATATGGCGTGAGGATGCGTTCGAGAGAGTCGTTACGATATAGTTTTCGTTGTGAGTATTAGCTCTTGTTTTGGATTGCGATGGCTGTGCGAGTTGTGCGTACGTTTATGGAGCGAAAAGCGGTAAATCGAGAAATCGATAAAGCGAAAAATCTTCAATTTAAAAACATATAAGCATAATAAAATTCGATGATGTGTAAAATCGGCGACTGCAGGCTTAATATTTCATGGAGCGTCCTGGGTTTTGAGACAGCGACTGCCCAAAGTGATTCGATCATTCGTTGAGTTTGGGCACACGCTTTGGCCTAATAGGTAAATGCTCTCACCGCCTCGCGGCTAACGACATTACCCTTCCGGTTACTACGTGCCCCAAATCATTGAAACAATCGAGACTTTGGTGAGATTGAAAATCGTTGAGTGGGACGAGTTTTCAAGGTTCGGATTTCACCCCTAACTTGATATCTTCGAATCCCTGATTGTGGTTTCCCTCCTGGACCCATCAGGAGGTTTCCACCAGATAGAATAGGAAATTCCGTTAAGATGTGGATATCACTCCTAACTTGACGGATAATTTCGTGCAAATCGGAATATGCGGAGTGAGTGATTCTTCGAGAGTTCGCGGTTTTCACACCTAATCTCGACAAATCGACTCGTTTGTGATGTACGAGTATCTTCGTAGCTTCGTGTGTTGTGTCCAAGTCTTAGGAAAGACTTCGTATAGTATGTTAAGTCAAAGATAATGTTTTGAATCAGATAAGCAAGGAATAAGCACATAGTTTCCTACTATAGACTAGGCAATTTACCTAATTCCCTATAGTTATGGCTCTGATACCAATCTGTCACACCCCAACCGATGGCAGAATCATCAGGGCGCGACACTATGCGAATCAGATTGCTCGAGAGAATCCATAACAATTACTATATGACAATATTTAACAACGTTCAATTTCCCATAAAACTAAACAAATGTTCATACAATAATTGAAATAAATCCAAGTTTCTCAAACAATAAAACAAAGTAGACAACTTGATTTAGTATGTATCTAGAGAATCCTAATCTTGATTCGATATAACCCGCGTTTAACCTGCAACATACGTTAAAATAATGTTAATACAAAAATGTATTGGCGAGCATACAAGTTTTGATATAGTAGCATAGTACAGAAAAACGTTGCGAAATACCATATACAAAAACATGATAAACACATATAAACTAACAAGACAAATTTCTCATGCTAAGTTCCTCGTAAAGGCTGGTAAGCGCAATTTGTGACTTCCTAGCTAGACCCCGTCGGGTGTTAGCCAAACTATAGTACCATACTAGCTAAGGTGGGAGTTAACGAAAAAGTGTCCTAGTATATATGTATCAAGCATCATGTGTAGTCATGTGTAACGGGTATTCGCGTGTGATAATCAGTTTAGTTTGTGTTATGTATTTTATATGAACGTATGTTACACCCAAAAAGTGCGGTTAAAGTGAAAAGGGGTCAAGTATACTCACAGTGGGTGCGTAAGAGTGAACACCGAGAGTTGATGAGAGGTGAGAAGAGTGTCGGTTTAGCATGCGCGTAGAGACGGAAGTGCAGCAGTCTTCCAGAGCGTTGAATCAGTTAAACCAGAGAGTCGGTGCCAGGGAAAAGATATTTTTGTATGAAATTAGTTTTCATGCTCGTGCAAAAATTTGATGAAATTTTCGTGCGAACATTTTGGTGAAATTTTCGTGTGAAAATTCTGGTGATTCAACTTGCGAAATTTTCTTACGAAAATTTCTCGTGAGTCAACTTGCGAAATTTTATTAAGAAAATTTCGTTCAAAAATTTTGGTAATTCAACTCACGAAATTTTCTTATGAAAATTTCGTGCGAAAATTTTGGTCATCCTTCAGGAAATGGCGTGTTCATCCCTCCAGCCTTAGGCCACTGATCGAACCTTGTGCCGGAGAGGTCTTTAGAGCGAGTGAGTCGTTTGTGGAAACTCGGACTGGGTCGTATGAACCAAAAGTGATTCGTATGAGCCAGTCCAGTTTGCACAAGTGATTGTTCTTGCGTCTTTGTGGAACCGGAACTGAGATCTTGTCTGAAACGGATGTAATTTCGAGTCCATTTCATGACGGTTTTGACAGCGCCTCGTTCCACTACTTAGTGAACGAAACATTAGTCGGTCTGATCCGTGTTTGGTGTAAAAATCGATTTAAAAACAGTTTTGTTAGGATAAACACTTGGTGAGTTTGAAACAACAAGGTTTCGGGTCTGAGAAGCCAAGGCTAACTCAAACATGCTCGGTTAAGTGCTAAATCCTTGAGAAAATCAGAAAGTTTCATGAAAAAGATGAAGGTTTTCGTTAAAACAGAGAATTTTAGATGAAATTGGAGATAATCTCGTGCAAAATCGTTGTAGAAACGTTGTGGTTTGTGTGAAAAACGTAGTTTTCTCACTTGGAACAGAGGAGAAAACGAGCTAGAGGGCGTTTTGGTGCAGAATGTCAGCAAGCAGAAATGAAATGACAAGTGTTGGTATTTATAGGAGGAGAGGAATGAGGGTGATCTGATGAAATTTTCGCACGAAAATGGCTATTTTCGTGCCAAAAAGGCCATTTTCGCATGAAAAATCACATTTTTACCAAAAAATGGAAATTTTCGCACGAAACTGAGAATTTATTTTTTAGAGTTAAGTATGTTAAGACTTTTGGTGAAACATTGAGCGTTGTATTTTATTTTATACTTAGCGCGATAAACAGAGTTTAGCGACTCTAGCGAGCGAGCGCAGGAGTTTGTGTTGCGTTGAGCGTTTTAAGTATGCGTCGTAGTTCCCAAGTTTTGTGAGTGTCGCGTTGATGTTGTTAGCGATCGATAACTTGGAAACAACACACAATTATCATTGTATAAGCGAATGCATTGTAAGCGTTGTGAGGCGCGATGTGGCGTGAAAATAAGCGATATAGTGCGAAAGTATGCGATTAGCGTAGTAAGAGATATAGTTCAATTATGATCCGAATCTCTGGTGCTAGGCGTAACGAGAGTAACGAGCTGCGAAAATGCGGGTTGTTACACCTAGGACCAGCCCCGTCTTCACCGTCCTCCCCTCGCCGTTCATGTCGGGCCTCCACCTTTCAAACATTTGCCGTTTAACGACTACTTTTTTATAAAAATATTTTTTTTGAATTAAACGCCTCAAACGGCTATATTTAAAAAAAAATTAATCATTTTATCTTTAAATACACATCTTTCATCCCATTTTTAACCATTCCAACCTAAACTCTCTCTCAACTTTATAAAATACTTCAAACTTTTTTTATAAATTTTTGCCATGGATCCATACAATCCAAACAACCCGACCCAATAGCGAACACAAACCCAAACCCAACTTGGTACTCGACTACTATCCAACGTGGATCCGAGTTGGTCGGCATCGCAATTTTCTTTCTCGGGTTTCCAACAAAACCCCAACGCTTTCGCCCAAATGAACCAAATGCAATCCATGCCACAAATGCTAATGCGTAACTCGTTCAACTCACAATTTAAATCGCAACCACAACCTTCACCGCCACCGGTAGAATCGTCTCAACTCGTAGAAGATGAAATTGAAGAATATGTTCCGGAGACGCAACCCCAGACCTCGAAAAGGAAAAAATGGAAGCAAGTGGCGCGTCCGCTGATCAACCTTCGAGAGCAAACCCACAAACTTGGTCAATGATCGAGTGGGAGGCGTTAGCTAAGGCGTGGATTAGCACGTCAAAATGCCCCATTGTTGGTTTGTAAAAGTGCATAAATTTTAAACTTTTGTTACATTTTAAAAATATAGGTAACAACCAAACCGGTGATGGTTTTTGTAAAGAAATACTAGCAAAATTCCTTGAGATTATGGAACAAGTTCCGTATTGCGATCTTCGATTCCGTCGTTTCGAAGTGGCGAAAGATGCATCCGGTCTTGAACTGAGTTTTGCGGGTATTATAATAATTTATATGTTAATCGCCTAAGTAGGTGGAGTGACGAAGACGTTTTTAAAGAGGCGATGCGTAGATACGAAGAAGAGCATCAGGTCGTTTTCCCACACGTCCGGGCATGGGAGGTTATGCGAACCAATAAGAAGTGGACGCCCGTTCTAAACGAGGTTGCAAGTGCTAAACGAACAAAAAGCCCGAGAAGTTATAGTGTTGGGGGTCGGACGCACGATGTCAGATAAATATAAACGACGAGCCGGAATTTGACAACGAAGAGCACGTAGTTCGAGAGCAGGCATGTCCGCCGGGAAGGGACAAAGCCAAAAAGGCTGCGACTGCAAAAAACAAACCTTGTTAGGGGGCGGTTCGAAAATGGACGACTTGATGGCCCAGTTCAAAGCATACAGACCTCCGACAACCCACTTCCGACGAACCCATACCCGATCAACCCTCCTCCCCCTCTTTCAATCTCACACCTGTAAACCTCCCCTCCCCTCATCACTGGTCGTTGAACGGCTGACCACTATAGTGGTGGCGGCACACGGCGGCAATCGTGAGAGTGAGAGTGAGATAGCGAAGAGAGAGACTAGATAGAGAAGTGATGGGAGAGAGAGAAGCAGACAGAGGAGCGCCGGCCTTTCCGTCACCGTCGATGACAACGACGGCGTATAAGCCGGCTGCGACAGGTTTGGTGGCGCCGACAGTGGTGGTTCATTTCAGGTCGGTTCAGTAGAGTCGATAATGATGACGACGGTGGTGGTGGCTCGGGTCTCGACTCATGTTTCTGTTCAAAAGGCTGGTCAACATCACCTTGGTTCCGGTCAACATGACTGGTTCATGTCAACGTCAGTTTTCTTTCATTCAACGGCAGTCAACGGTGGTTTAGTTCGAGTTTCGGTTGGTTTTCATTCAGCTTTGTTTCGGTTTGGGCTGGGTGTTTTGGTTCGGTTCGGGTCACGTTGCATCTCGGCTCGAGTTCAGTCAAGCAGTCAACGAGTTCGGCTCAAGATGCAGTCAGTTCAGTTATGAGTTTCAGTCCAGTTCGAGCCTCGGTTCGAGTTGTTTCAGTTTTCGTTTTTTGCGGGTGAACTCGGGCCAGCTTTGGTGTCAGGTCAAATCTGGTCAAACTTCTGGTCAAAGTTGTTGCCCGGTCAACTCCAGTCAACTGAGGTTAAACTCAGTCAACGCGAACTCGGTAACTTTTAACAACGTGAATTTTATATTGATACGTATATTGTTTATATTTATGTCATCTAGTTTAAAACTGAGTTCGATACGATACACTTATTGATTAATTATGTTTTGACACATCGATGGAAAATTTATATATATTTTGATATTGCGTCGATTATTGTTGCGTTTTGACAAATATAAGTGACAACTTGTATTGTCGGGATCCTCCACAAACAGAGGAAACTCTTCGATTTTCGTGAAAATACATATAAATACATATATATATTTTATAGCCGAACCACCAATAAAAAAGTATCGAAACTCTAATGAAGTTTGTAAGTAAATATAAACGAATATATTATTTTATGTCGACACTTTTATAACTTCCAACGCTCTAATTCTTTACTTATGCGATAACGAGACTCGTGTTCTTCAAGAACTGAAGGGTTACCTCGATGTCCCATCCTTCAACTCTTCAACTCTCCACGAGACATGGAATGCGTTGTGAACTGTGAGCATACTCGACCCTTTTTACACTTTAACACGTTTTGGGGTGCAACATGTATCAGTGAACAAAATTCACATTTTACGCATTTAAATATATTCAACCATTCGGTCCTTCAAACATGTTATTTGTGTTGCTTTGATTATTTACGCATGTTAGTTTCAACTTGGATATTCATGCTAATTGTCATGCTTAGATTATTTATGTATGCTAGATTTAACTTGTAAATACTAGCTATTTATTATGCTTAGATTGTTTATGTATGCTAAATTTAACACGAATGTAAATTGCCATGTTGAATTGAAATATACTTTTATACTTATACTTAAATACAAGCTAGTATGCTCACCAATACTTTTGTATTGATCCATGCTTTCAATACATGTTGCAGGAATCCTGATGATGCAAGGAATCTAGTAGGATTGCCTAGAAACGCATTTAAACCTTAATACTTGTTGTATCGTATTTTATTTTCAAACATGTTGTAGTTGTTTCCAAACCTTGTATTAAACCAATTATTATGAAATGAGATTGTATTTCTTTTAAACTTGCTGAAATCCAAATTTGTTATATTCTAGTTCAAACCATGTAAAATGTAATTATTAAATACTTGACACAAATAACATTATGAAGTCTTGCAATCTAGTTTTCGTCTCATCCCGATGTTTCCGCCATCGGTTGGGGTGTGACAGATTAGTATCAGAGTCATAACTATAAGGAATTAGGTAGAATTGCCATGATTCGACCTAGTCTATAGTCTAAGTACAAAACTCGACCATACTTGCTTTTTGTTAAAATAATAATTCCTCCAAATTGCTTTCACCTCTTCTTTCGTCTAAATATACAAAGTGCATTACTAAAACATCTACACAATACACACACTTAACGATACTCTTATTCCACAATTGAAATAACCCATCAAAATAGGGGTGATTCCCGCCTTTGGTGACAAATTTCAATCCACTTTGCATGATATTTTGCGCGAAATTCACAATCAAGTCAGGAGTGATATCCATATCTTAATTAGAGTTTCCATTTCATAATCCAGTGGATTCTTATTGACGATTTGAGATTCTATCTTGTTTCTTCAATAAACCACAATTTGGGGGACGAAATTGTCAAGCCAGGATTGACATCCATACCTTGATGACTGGTCCCGCTCTACGACTTTCAATCCCGCCAAAGTTTCGCATCTTCGATCAAATTACGGACATGTACTAACTGGAAGAGTAAAATACCGTTAATCGCCTGGTGACGAGAGTATTATACCTATTAGGCCAAAGCATGTCTCCCTAATTTGAAAGGACTTGCGATTCACTTTGGAATAGTCGAAGTTTATAAACCCAAAGCACTCCAATACTTATCAAGTCTCTCTTGTATATTAATTCAACTTTTACGCGATTTCATACTTGTTACCTCGTTATTTCAAAATCATCGTCATACAAAATAAATTAATACACGCATACTGATACATTAAACTTGATTCGGGATTACTGGACACTCTTTATGTGATAAACTGGTCATTAACTTCGGATGGAGCCACATCTTGACATATGTAGTGCTTGTGAAGCACTACAGGATTAGCGCACCACCACATGGATTTGTGGTAATGTCAAGACATTGATACATACTTTACGGATCTTTTCATAGCAACGAAATGATGACATGTGCTATGATTATACGATGCTAGCGGAATCGATGGGTTGACAACTTGTCATTAACTTCGTAAGAAGCCACACCTTAACATGTATAGTGCTTGTGTAGCACTATAGGAGTAGCGCACCGCCACATGGATTTGTGGTCATGTTAATTCATACACACATACATACATACTCGATCACGTATTTTCAGAAGCGATGGTTTGACAGCTTGTCATTAACTTTGTAAGAAGCCACACCTTAACATGTATAGTGCTTGTGTAGCACTATAGGAGTAGCGCATTGCCAAATGGATTTGTGGTCATGTTAAGTCATACACACGTACATACATACTCGATCTCGTATTTGTAGAAGCGATGGTTTGACAGCTTGTCATTAACTTCGTAAGAAGCCACACCTTAACATGTATAGCGCTTGTGTAGCATTATAGGAGTAGCGCACCGCCACATGGACTTGTGGTCATGTTATGCCATACATACATACATACATAATACATACATACATACATACATACATACATACATACATACATACATACATACATACATACATACATACATACTTGCGGACACGATGGTTTGACCGGTGATATCACATGCCAGTAATGCGTTAATCTAGTTAACCACATACCTAATTTTAATCATACTCATACCTATAGCCTCTCCCATACTTAAATACAGTCATACCTACATACTTAAATACTTATACGTTATCATTCACCCTTGTAATACGTTGATAAACCATGTTGGTGACACGGAACATAATATGGCATTGATTAGCGAAACAAACGTAATATGGTATGAACATGGTGGATACGCCGCTGGTACTTCCTATATATAAGTGTTCCTACCATATTACCGAACTTTCGTGAAAACGTGCCATGAGAAATTCGGTGCTCACTGCTATAGTTAAATACAAACTTTAATCACTCACAACCTATTACATGCTTCGAAATGCCATCTTTTCTAAGGTATTCCCCTTATATAAAATTCGGGACGAAATTTCCTAAAGTAGGGGAGACTGTAACGCCTCGTATTTCCGCACTTCCATACTTTTAGGAAATACGTATCGTTCACTAAAATTATCTATTTGTCTATTCTTATTATCATTATTATTATTATTTAATTATATTTTTTATATAATAGTAAGAAAATAATAATAATAATAATAATAATAATAATACGGCATTTTATTGAAACTCGTGTTCGAAAACAGTTCTCGCAGTCGCGACCGGGCCACTCAAAAACCCTCGTAACTAGCTAACGGGCCTCGGGCCCAACACCAAAACCCTACCTAACTAAACCCTAATATATAAACTAACTAACACACACACCACACTGCAGTCCAGCCGCCCTCACACTCTGCTCCCCTAGACCCGTCGACCGGAGCCGCATTTCCGGCAGACCTCCGGCAACGCCACTTCCGGCGAACCCACACCCGATCAACCCTCCTCCCCCTCTTTCAATCTCACACCTGTAAACCTCCCCTCCCCTCATCAATGGTCGTTGAACGGCCGACCACTACAGTGGTGGCGGCACACGGCAGCAACCGTGAGAGAGAGAGAGAGTGAGATAGCAAGAGAGAGACTAGATAGAGAAGTGACGGGAGAGAGAGAGAATCGGACATAGGAGCGCCAGCCTCTCCGTCACCGTCGACGACAACGAAGGTGTATAAGCCGGCTGTGACAGTGATGTTGTCGGCAGTGGTGGCGCCGACAGTGGTGGTTCATTTCAGGTCGGTTCAGTAGAGTCGATGATGATGACGACGGTGGTGGTGGCTCGGGTCTCGACTCATGTTTATGTTCAAGAGGTCTGGTCAACATCACCTTGGTTCCGGTCAACATCAGTGGTTCCGGTCAACATCAGTTTTGTTTTGTTCAACGGTGGTCTGGTTCGAGTTTTAGTTGGTTTTCATTCAGCTTTGTTTCGGTTTGGGTTGGGGGTTTTGGTTTGGTTCAGGTCACGTTGCATGTCGGCTCGAGTTCAGTCAAGTAGTCAACGAGTTCGACTCAAGATGCACGTCAGTTCAGTTGCGAGTTTCAGTCTAGTTCGAGCCTCGGTTTGAGTTGTTTTAGTTTTGGTTTGTTGCGGGTGAACTCGGGCTAACTTTGGTGTCGGGTCAAATCTGGTCAAACAGTCAAACTTCGGGTCAAAGTTGCTGCCCGGTCAACTCCAGTCAACTGAGGTCAAACTCAGTCAACGCGAACTCGGTAACTTTTAACGACGTGGATTTTATATTTTATACATATATTGTTTATATTTATATCATCTAGTTTAAAACTGAGTTCGATTGATTAATTATGTTTTGACACATCGATGGAAATTATATATATATATATTTTGATATTGCGTCGATTATTGTTGCGTTTTGCCAAATATAAGTGTCAACTTGTGTTGTCGGGATCCTCCACAAATAGAGGAAACTCTGTCAGATTTTCGTGAAAATACATATAAATACATATATATATATTTTATAGCCGAACCACCAATAAAAACGTATCGAAACTCTAATGAAGTTTGTAAAGTAAATATAAACGAATATATTATTTTATGTCGACACTTTTATAACTTCCAACGCTCTAATTCTTTACTTATGCGAGAACGAGACTCGTGCTCTTCAAGAACTGAAGGGTTACCTCGGTGTCCCATCCTTCAACTCTTCAACTCTCCACGAGACATGGAATGCGTTGTGAAACTGTGAGCATACTCGACCCTTTTTACACTTTAACACGTTTTGGGGTGCAACATGTATCAGTGAACAAAATTCACATTTTACGCATTTAAATATATTCAACCATTCGGTCCTTCAAACATGTTATTTGTGTTGCTTTGATTATTTACGCATTGTTAGTTTCAACTTGGATATTCATGCTAATTGTCATGCTTAGATTATTTATGTATGCTAGATTTAACTTGTAAATAATAGCTATTTATTATGCTTAGATTGTTTATGTATGCTAAATTTAACACGAATGTAAATTGCCATGTTGAATTGAAATATACTTTTATACTTATACTTAAATACAAACTTGTATGCTCGCCAATACTTTTGTATTGATCCATGCTTTCAATACATGTTGCAGGAATCGATGCAAGGAATCTAGTAGGATTGCCTAGAAACACATTTAAACCTTAATACTTGTTGTATCGTATTTTATTTTCAAACATGTTGTAATTGTTTCCAAACCTTGTATTAAACCAATTATTAACGAAATGAGATTGTATTTCTTTTAAACTTGCTGAAATCCAAATTTGTTATATATTCTAGTTCAAACCATGTAAAATGTAATTGTTAAATACTTGACACAAATAGCGTTATGAAGTCTCTTGCAATCTAGTTTTCGTCTCATCCTGATGTTTCCGCCATCGGTTGGGTGTGACATGGAGGGCATTGGATGTTGACATAGACGTCCAAAAACTTGCCTTCCTCCGCACCCCATAGTCTATTGCCTCTTAGGTTGCCTTAGGTCTAATTGGAGTTGAGTTCAGTCTTAGACCCACCTGTAAGACTATGGGGTGTGGTGGGCTTGGGTTAGGGGCATGGGTTGACATGTGACGGAGGTGGGGTCCAGCCAAGTGTAATTCTGTAATTTTTTTATGTTGTGATAATATAATTAACAAATTTAATTTTCATAAAACAACTTAATTTAGATTAAACAACCTAAAAAAATACACAAAAGTAATAACTTTTACATCAATAATCTTCGCTTTCGTTGTCTATGTAGTCGAATCTAGGAACCGTCGAAACATGCCCTACCAAATCAGATCAAAGATTTGAACTTATTTGTCTTGACTGGATTAGATTTTTGTTTAGCGCTCTCTCCTCGTTACTAAGGTCTACGTTATTTGGAGGAGTCTCGTCAGGATAATGTTCAACCACCGCACGCCCTTCATCTCTAAAATCATGTTGTGTAGAGTGATGCACACGTACATCACGTTTCCTATTTGATCATTTTCATATAATCGACAAGGCATGCTTAATATCTTCCATCTTTTTTGCAACACACCAAACGCTCGCTCGATGTCTTTGCGTACCCCATCTGAACCTTGTTAAACTTTATTCTTTTTGGATCTAGGGTGCCATATCGTGAAAATGATTTAACAAAAACAACCCATTCAGGGTAAATTCCATCAACAAGATATACCCGTACTTGTATTCAACTTCATTTACAAAAAAAGTTCCCTTAGGACCAACACGTTTATTAGATCAGTGACTAGGGGCGAGTGATGAAAAATGTTAATATCGTTGTGTGAACCCGGCATACCAAAGAATGCATGCTGTATCCAAAGATCTTGTGATGCAACGGCTTCAAGCATCATAGCCGGCGATCCATGATATCCGCTTGTGTGGGAGCCTTGCCATGCAGTGGGACAAAGTTCCCACTCCCACTTCATACAATCAAAACTCCCTAACATCCCTGGGAGGCCATGATATTCAGCATGATGTTCCAAAATTTGTTGCGTATCACTAAACGCTCGTTTTCTCAAGTATTTTTTCTTGTATAGTTCAATGATACACGCACAGAAATTGTGGAGACTTTCCCTAGCAATACGGGCCGACATTTTTAAGTAGTCATCCATTATGTCGGAACTACAACCGTAAGCTAGTTGTCTTAAGGCGGCCGTAACCTTTTGCCACGTGGTAACCTAAATTACCACGTGCATCTCCTATTTGGTGGAAAAATGTATACTTATCTTCTAAGTCCCTCGATATTCTAAAAAAATAAATTTTTACTCATACGGAAACGACGCCTAAACATTTTTTTCATCATATGTTGGTTCAGATGACAGATAATCGCTTACGAACAAATCGTTTGCCGTATCGCGTTCACGAACAATATATTTCCTCCGTTTAGGTGGGCGTTGGGAAGTCCCTTCATCTGAATCTTCAACGACAACTTTCAGCATCGTGGCCACCGTTGTTAACAATAATTCGACTCGCCCATCTGATGAGAACGACGATTCGCTAGAACTTGAAGAAGCCATTGCATAATAGAAGTTTGTATAAAACTAATTTTATTATTTGTTGGGTTTATATAATGAATTTTTTTAATAGTGGGCCGTTGGCCAAACGGCTACCACGTTTGTTGGGTTTATTTAGGCCAAACTACCACGCCAGTGGGTAGCGCCGCTGGTCATGCTGGCTCGGTGTAACTACAACGGCGTTGCTTGGCTAGCCACGCCACAATCCGCCGCCCACACCCGGCGGTCTAAACATAATTATCTAAATAAACCCTAAGAAGCTTCTAGAGGGTTCTAGCAAAGATGAGATATACTGTCAACTTTCAATTCTTCTTCGGACTCTTCAACGGTCAATAAGTACATTCCTCTTCAATTTCCCCCAAAGTTTGTACATTTTCATTCGTCTTTCACTGTGGATCTTCAAATCATCAATTAAACGGTTATCGATTAGATAAGTTCGATGAAGAATTAGGTTATGATTTATGAACATATAATTGCGTGTCGAATCTTCTGTCTACACCACTGATTTGTGATGGATTCATTGGATATATGCTTTGAATTGGAATAAACATGTCATTGTTGACCAAAGTTGCTTGTTATTTATGCTGTTTTTATTCTGATTCTGTCTGTTAGTTCTATCTGAATTGATAATTATCCGAAATTCATACATCTGGATGTGTTTTAATCTATGCAGGCCGATATTTGAGATATAGATTGTCGTGGTGGGATATAAGTAATTTTAATTTCAAGCAGAATTTATATATATACATATATAAAACGTAAAACATATATAATATTAATATTATTAGTAATATTAGAAGTCACAACTCAAAAGTGCCAATATGTCAAACATGATCTAATCGTAAGCCATGAACTCTTCCTGAGTCCACACCAACCAAGGTATCCAAAATAATGGTCAATGGCGGTCAATAGTGCCAATAGTAGCGGTTCCGCTATTCTGGACCGCTATTTGACACTGCTATTTTGGAAGGCCCGATAATCGCTATCCCACCGCGGCCTGTATGTTAAATTTAATATGGAGAATGATGAAGTTTTGATGTATTATTAGTTATATATGCCGACAGCTGCATAACATCTTGTTGTATAAAACTAGTGACATGTTATGTAAACAAGTATAATTGACTGTCTATGAAATTATGAGTTATGGCATCTAATATATGTATTTAACAAGATTATCACTAGGGATGTTCAACGACCGTTGAAATGACTGAACCGTCCAAACCGAGCTAAACTGGCCGGTTATGTTGTCGAAAGCCCAAGGCGCACTCCAGTCGAAAAGGTTGAGCCTGGAGCCCGGAGGCTGGGCGCTTAAAAAGTGAGGGCTTTTTTAAGCTAAGCGCGTAGTATAAAAATACCATTTCAGGGGTTTTAGACATGTTTTAGGCTTGTTTAGGTTGTTTTAGGTTGATTTGTCTTATTTAGGGGTTTATTACCATTTTCAAAAACCAGGTTTCACAATTCGTTTACGGTCTGGAACCGGCCGAGATTCTAATAAAAACTAAAAAGAGTTAACCTATATAGTTTTGATGATAATATAAATATAATAAATTATTTTCACTTATACGAATCTAACAATCATAACGCATATAAGTATTAGACCATATTATTAGTGTGAGCCCACGGGCCCAACTTAGGTTTCTAGGGTTTCATATATTCTCTATATAATGTAATCATATTGATTCAATAAAGCATTCAGTCTTTCATTATCTTACATGGTATCAGAGCCAACCTAGGCTCTATATCGTTTCCGCCGCGTCACACACAAATAACCAAACCCTGGCCGTCACCACTTGAGAAAAACCCTAGACAGGGCGGTGTGCCGCCACTGCCGCCGCCGCCCTGTCCAGCTGCGGTTTTTGTTCTTTCCCAGTTTATATTTTCTTATTTTCCGTTTAAATAAAGTCTCGGCTTCGATTCAAGATTTCAGCCATCTCACACGTGAGAATTTATTATTCCAATCGCTACCACACATATGATGCTACGGCCTCATCTTGTTGATTCCGCTTCTCCATCAAGCTGGTCCTTGCCGTCGCGCTGCCGCCGCTTAATGGACTACGGTCCCTCGCCGCGCCGCCTGCAGGACTACGGTCCGCCGCGCCGCCGCTACTTGCCGCCGCCGCCCTGCCGCATTGGATGCCTCTTTTAGGATTACAGGATCATTCTAAACTGTGGAGTCTCTTGAAGATTATGGATCGCAAGATTACGGAATTTTGGCAGAAGTTTTGACCGAATCTCAAGACCACTCTTTTTTTATCAGTCATAGCTTTCGGTTTCCTTCCGCTTTGACTGCGGGGGAGTATTAGACCATATTATTAGTGTGAGCCCACGGGCCCAACTTAGGTTTCTAGGGTTTCATATATTCTCTATATAATGTAATCCTATTGATTCAATAAAGCATTCAGTCTTTCATTATCTTACAATAAGTACTTTTAGTTATAACACGTATAGATTATATAATCAAGCGTTTAATGTCCGTAAGTTTTTTGTCCTTGCCCTTTTCTGTAAACCCTTTGATACTTAAAAGTAAAACGTTGGGTCTTTCTGTCATTGAGTACATATGTATTAATTTGCAGACAGTGAATAAATATTATCACTTTAGTCTGTTTTTACTTTTTACTTTATTTCCATTAATCTGAATCATATACTATTATCCACAGTGATCCAAGTGTCATTACCTGCAATTAAACCCCGACTCATTACACCATGATTGCGTGTTCTCCCATTAAAACCTGCGTAAAGCACATCATCGGTCCAAGCGGGCCCCACCAAAAGCTGATACCTCAATCTTTACCAAATGTATATCTCTCCCTTGGTTTTGCCAAACCAAATTACGCTACAAAAATAACCACCGGTCAGTCATTGACCATCAAAAGTGGTATGCATTTAGTTGGGCCCCACAATATGAATATGAAGTTTTTAATCCCAAAACAAAGGATTATTTCAAGAAAGAAATGGAGTTTGGTATCCGGATCATGGATGCAAGGATGTACCTCAGCGGGTCTTGTTATGGGATTATTTGTTTGTAACTCAAGTACTGAAGTTGAACCTGTACACGCTGAAGTCAACGAGGATAATAAACAGTCACATGGAAAGCAAGTTTACATTGACTATTCAGTTATAGGTGAGCTGGCTAACGGCCTAACGGGTCAAATGTCAAATTGGGTCGGGTTGGGTTTGGTCCAATTTGGTTTAGTATTTTGTGTTTTTTTTGTACAGGGATACCTGGGGATGGAAGATGTTTGTTTCGTGCTGTTGCTCATGGAGCTTGTGTAAGATCGGGGAAACCTGCTCCTAATGAGAGTCTCCAAAGAGAGTTAGCTGATGATTTACGTGCTAGAGTATGTTTTAAAAATAATAGTATTTTTTAATGTGGATCTACAGGCCGTTAGTATATTGAAACTATTTTATATGCCACCCAAGTTTGTATTCGGTTTCCTTTGTACTAACTCTAGGCAAAAATATTAAATTCCCTTGAAGATTATAAAATAGACAAAAACACTTCTGACAAGCTGCAATATATTAACATATTATACCTTACATATATTGTTGATTTTTTGAAAAAAAAATTTAAGGTCATTTTCGTCATTTAGCATGTTTTTTGATCAAATTGGTATAAATGAAACCATATATACATAGTTGGTGGCTATAAGTATGTTTTGTGCCTTTCATGAATGGGCAAATATAATAATATTTGGTTTTGTCGGCGTAAGTATTCGGCAAGAACATGTTAGATGACGAAAATGCCCTTTGAAAATACAAAGTTACTTCTGATGAAGGGTCAACATGCTGCCGTCTTTCGAATATAATTATGAATGGTCTCATTTCTTGTTGCTAGCAAATACTGTTATTTCTTAAGTAATACTTTCAGGGCATAGTATCCCCCCTCCCTTTCACTTGTGTTATCACATACTCATAAAATGGGAAATGCGTAATGTAGAATGTTGATACAACTAACAATTCTGATTCAGAAACCGTTTATATTTCTTGCGCACGCACCTGGTTTTGTTATACTTAATTAATATTTACAATTTTTTAGGTAGCGGATGAATTTGTTAGAAGACGAAAAGAGACAGAATGGTGAGTTGTGAAAGATTTTTTTTGCTTGTACCTTTACAATCATTTTGTTGTGCCATTCAATCTATATTTTCTTTTTCATTTATTAATTACCTGCACAATATGATCTAGTTCTAATATGGAGATTTTGTCTAAATACTCGTGGAAAAGGTTATCGGTGTTAATAAATGACTTTTCACTAAAAATGAAGAGATATGAAGGATTAGTTTTACTATACGCAGATTAAAATACTTTGGTGGTATGCCTGCATGTCATTTGTGAGCGGCAGCGCTCATATGAAAGATGAATTTTTTTTATAGGACTTGTATATAAGTAATTATTAATTGTATTTTCACATATTTCAGGTGGTGACTTCGATTCATATGTGTCAAAAATAAGGAAAACACATGTATGGGGAGGTGAACCTGAATTGCTCATGGCTTCTCATGTTTTCAAGTAAGTCTCTCTCTCTCTCTCTCTCTCACACACACACACACACACTTTGGGAAAACTAGCAGTTAAACCTCACACGTGTCTTAATACGCGAGAGCTAGCAATACGTATAAAAGAGCAAGAAAAAGAGATAACACATGATTCTTACGTGTGATTAAGCTACGTCCACACGGAACTAGATGGGGTTTTCTATTATTTTCAATTATGCTACAGGTTTACAGTTACATAGATATCGTATATATAGAGGCTTATTAGGGTAATCCCACGTAGTTGCTTGTTCTTCAAGTAACTAGCTTTTCTAGCTGCCTTGAAACCGACTTGTAGAATGGGGCCTAAAGTTCCTTATGGGTCAAGCCCGTAGTTCTAAACCAAAGCCACACACCCTTAGGACTCCCAAATTGTCAATATGGTCAACCCTTGTCCACAACTCAACAATTTCCACTTGGAGGCTGATTATCAAACCATCCGTCTATAGTTGTTAATAGCGATTAGCGGACGATAACGGCAAGTAGCCTATACGCTACGTAGCGATAGCGATGAAATAGCGGACGCTATTTTATGTTTTGTGATACACTAGAAGAAAATTTTAGAAATATTTTGTATGTATATTATATCCAAATACGGTGTTTCTTTTTACAAAAGACCTAAAATCCAGCTATTGTTTATGTATATTTTATCGCTATTTATATTAAAACAACAAAACCTAATATTCCACTATTTACTCGCTATTGAGGCGCCAAAATCAGATAGTGTCATAGCGATGAATGAGCAATTTGCTCGTCTGCTCTTAGTGCTATTAACACTCTTATATAGTACATATCCAACTGACAATTGTTCCCTTGATTGTGAACATATAAACTGTAGTGCTCTTACCCAAATTTAAACAACCACCAAAAATTCGCATGTGCAAAACCTTAATAAATAAGCAAATGTTAACAGTTAAGAATTCTAGACGTTTGGATAACGATTAAGCTAGACGACAATCTTAAGTATCCAATAAATTCAAGAATCATAAAAAACCTTGTAGAAATCGATTAATCAACTAAACAACTAAAGTAACCCAACCGTAATAAGTTATATATTAAAATCAATAGTATTTGTAAGATTTTGACGTTTTTTAGGCTTTTAGCGTGAGTCGATTAATGACCTTGTTTATGTGATTACCTTTATCATATATATGATATTGATTATTTTTGCCCAAGAAGGCTAGGAGTTGGCTACAAAGTCTAAATTTCCTAAAAAGTGTAAAAAGTCATAGAACACTATAATTTCAGCCAAAAAACACACACAAAACCCATAAATAACAAAATGAAGATTACTAAAACATCATATATGTGGGTTGTGGGTTGTGTTTTGGATGATAAGGCTCTGATTATCGAATGACAAACATTATTGTGTTTTATGTTGATTAGCATGTTGTGTTTTAGATTTATAGTTCTATGATTGTGTGTTTGAAGTTTTTATGGACTATTATGGTTTGAATATGGTGTTTTAGTAATCTTCATCTGTTATTTGTTGGTTTTAGGCGTGTTTTATAGCTGATATTATAGTGTTTTATGACTTTTTACACTTTTTAGGAAATTTGGACTTTGTAGCTGAACCCCACCCTGCCCAAGAATACAATTCACAAAATCAACATAAATAAGTAGAACCTATTTCTTATATGAAAGCCGAAAACGTTGAATTTGAAGCCCTAAATGAAGGATTTTACTACTACTACTGGTGCTGGTGCTGGTGCTGGTGCTGGTGCTGGTGCTGGTGCTGGTGCTGGTGCTGGTGCTGGTGCTGGTGCTAGTGCTAGCTTCATATAACTTATTATCAATTCAAATTAAAGAGTAAATTACGATTTTGGCCGATGTGGTTATATCACTTTTACCCTTTCAACCCAAAAAAGATTTTTTTATCATTTGAAACTTCAACGTCCTTTTATCTAACTAATTGCTAATGCTAATGCTAATGCTAATGCTAATGCTAATGCTAATGCTAATACTAGCTTCATATAACTTATTATCAATTCAAATTAAAGAGTAAATTACGATTTTGGCCGATGTGGTTATATCACTTTTACCCTTTCAACCCAAAAAAGATTTTTTTATCATTTGAAACTTCAACGTCCTTTTATCTAACTAATTTGGCCCCTGCTACTAACTACATCCATTACCATAGTTAAAAAGAGGTCATGTGCCCCTTACATGAAGGGCAATTTAGTCAATTCACCTACAACAGGTGCATTTTCTCTCTTTACTTGTCTGCAACTACCTCCACACCATTCCACCACCACTATAAGTTATATGCAGCAGCAGCTGCTGCAGCAGCGGCGGCAGCAGCAGCAGTAGGAGGAGTAGTAGTAGTAGTATTAGTATTAGTAGTAGTAGTATTAGAAGCAGCAGCAGCAGCAGTACTACTACGAGTACTGCATAAAACATTATTTTATGTTATAATATATTTGCATGTTCTTATGCAGGATGCCAATATCTGTTTACATGAATGATGAAGATTCAGGTGGCCTTATATGTATTGCTGAATACGGTCATGAATACGGGAAAGAAAATCCTATTAACGTCTTGTATGACGGGTTTGGTCACTACGATGCTCTACATGTTCCTAATAAAAATGGTTCCCGGTCTAGACTATAGAAATTAAACTGCAAGTTTTGTTACTAAATTGTTGTGTTAACCTTTATAGAAAATAAATGAAAAATAAAATAGCAGGTTACTACTGATCTATTTTGCTCTCAGCAAAGATTTATCATTTTTCGTATAACTGTGAGAACCCGTTATCAGGGAACTCAGAGGGCCTCATGTCACCTGCCATCGAGTGGGACCACCAAGCAGTCGTCTATAAAGGGTTACTAGATTCGAACCTGAAATCTTTGCTAGATCAACTTCAAATATAATGTGCATGCCTCTATGTTGTGGGCCCATAAGACGTGGTTGATGATGAGTCGGTTGGACTCTTAGAACTTGATTAGGAGATTTTGTCCCCGTCCGTTGTGTCGATGTTGAGGGAGTACTTATCGAAGAAGTTGTATCTATTAGGCTGATATGCTGTTTGTTTTGTAGTGAAGTTCAAGTGTGAAATCCGAACTAGAGTTGACAAAATGATCGGTCAGATGGGTTGGGTAATTGGTTAATACATGTTCAATTCGGGTTGAACCAAAGTTTGCTTGTATGTACGACAAATTTTATTAATATTTCTTTATGTATGATAAATCTGTTAATATGTTTTTTTTTCCAGGTTTTTGTGAGTTTTCCAGTAACAAGCTCTCATTAGGTATATGTATATATGGAATAAAATAATATTTTGTAGGTTTTATGAGTTTTTACGGTAATCCAAAAGTGGTTATTTTTGTTTGAGTCGGAATGAGTTTTGACAAAAATAGGTGCGGGTCAAAACGGGTCGTGTTAGAAAACAGTCGATGTGGTTCAGGTCTATATAATTGTCGCTGTACCACACCTTTGGAATGGAAAGATGACTATTATTAGCAAGATCAGGAGCTTAAAAAGAGTTTCTAAAAGCAACTTCTTTAGCTGCTATTACAACTTTCGAAATCTGAGGGCTTCATTATGATCTTGATGAAGCTTTCTGCAACTTCAATAGTCCATAAATTCACGAAGATTTCCGATGAGGGGTCGAAAACGTATATATCCAAAAATTTCGATACGAAAGCTCCATATATAACACTATTGAGCGAAAAGTCCGGGCTTCCCCAAATTGGTCAACGGTTCAATCCAACTTATAGTAGTTTTTACTTATAAAGAGTTTAAATGGGTTAGCACTGCGACAATTGTTTGCGTCCGCCACGTGCTTGTTTTGAGCCCGTTTAGACCTGAACTCATTTTGCTTCGAATCTATATTGACCCGAATTCATCTTGCTTTGAGCCTGAATCTACCCCACCCGTTGTGAGGCGAAATCGATAAAAGCCCATTGAAAATGTAAGAAATTTGATACTTAGAAAATATATTAATACTCATTATCATCTTGCACTTATTTATCTTGATTAAGAAAACATACACCAAAATCTTGATGATTCAAACACAACTTATATATACACTCAAAATCACCATACTGCAAAGTAAGCAACCATAATATCCACAAAACACAATACAAACACTAGTTTTAAACATCAGTAACGCCTCGCTTTTTCGCATCCTTATTTTAGAAAATAAATATTTGTATCATAATTCGAGGCATTAAAACATAATAAAAATATATGTATCTATATATATATATATTAATCGTTATTCGTGTAACGCCTCTTATTTTCGTATTTATATTTTAAAAATGCTCGTATTTGTATTCGTATTCTAATTTTACGAACCTCACATTCGTATTTTAATTTCAATTTCACAATTCGAGGCGTTAATCATAATAAAATTCATATTTTATACATATTTTTTTATTCACACGACCGATCATTTAAATACGTATTTATACGCAAACCGACACATTATACGTATAAATACTTATACGCACATCCTCAATACTTGAATTATATTTTTATACTTTTTATATACTCAATTACATAATATATACTCAAGAAATACCAAGAAATATACCAATCATCTTTTCCACCTCATCAATCCACTTCCACCTTTTTTAACCAATCATATTTCACCATTTTCCACATTCTGTCTCCATCAATCATCTTTTCAATCCTCTTCTACCTTTTTTAACCAATCATATTTCACAATTTTCCACCTCCTTTCTCCACCAATCATCTTTTCAATCCTCTTCCACCTTTTTTAACCAATCATATTTCACCATTTTCCACCTTCTCTACCTATAAATACCAACCTCCTTCTACCATTTTCTTTACACCATTCTTCTCTCCATCTCTCTAATTCTCTCAATCTCTCTAAATCAAGAATTCTAAAAGGACACTAAGTGTTCCAACCATTCTTCTCACAACCTCTCAACTTCTCTCAAATCTTCCAAGCAAGGAAGAGAACTCTAAGAGTTCTAAAAGAAAACACTAAGTGTTTTAAAGGAAGCTTTGAAGCTCCAACCTCCAACTCTTCACGGAATCACCAAAGGAAGCTTTGCAAAACCGTGAGCATACTCGACCCCCTTTTTACACTTTAATGCATTTTGGGGTGCAACATGTATAAATTACAAAATTTATTTTAAACAAAATTAAATGTGTTCACAATACCAAATGTGCCATCAGTTACGCTTATGTGAGTTATATGTGTTAGTTTAAACTCGTCTATACATGCTACTTGTTATGCTTGAGTTTGTTTATGCTTATTAGTTTTGACTTGTATTCTTATGATATCGTTATGCTTAGAATACTATGCATGCTAGTTAAGGAATTCGATTATATGCTATTGTTATGCGAAAGTGGTCTACATATTCGTGCGATTCGACTTGAATATATACTTGTCACAATCAAAACCAACTTTTATACTTATAATTAATTTCAAACTTGTATGCTCGCCAATACTTTTGTATTGATCTATGTTTTTAATACATGTTGCAGGAATTTTGATGACACATGGAATCTAGTAGGATTGCCTAGAAACGCATTTAAACTTTAAATACTTATTGTATTGTATTTGTTTCAAACATGTATTTCGTTTCAATATCTTGTATTAAATCGTTATCAATGAAATGAAATTATATTTGTTACGTGTCGGGATCTAAATTTTGTATTATTTGATTTAAACTATGTAAAAAGGTAATTATTAAACACTTGGCACAATTAGCGTTATGAAGCCTCTTGCAATCTAGTTTTCGTCTCATCCCGATGTTTCCGCCATCGGTTGGGGTGTGACATCATACCACTATAAAGTCGGTTCTTTTACACCTATGACAAATTCGCGCAAAAGTCGACATCTTTCTCTCATAGCATGCAGTCTGTTCTCGCGGGTGACCTTCGAAAGAAGTAACCGGCACCGAAGGTAGCTTGTGACGAAACCTCGGATGTCGCAAAACATAAAGCCCGATCAGAATAGCGATCACTTGAAAAGGCATAATGTAAAGAACAATAGCAGTAAGTAAACAAAATGTCACAAAAAGTGACGTGGCTCGCGGGTCTCTCCAACTTAATAGCGACTGAAACCGTTCTCCTTGAGTTGCCATATCACCAACCACGGTTTGCATCCGCCCCATGATACTTCTGAGCCGATCATACCGCATTCGGATGATATCCGGAGGCCGGGAAGTCGGAAACGTGTCGAATTCTTCGTCTAGTTCATCTGGGTGCGCATTATCAGCACATGAAATTCGGGTTTCCATATGAGGCAGGTTTCGGGGCCTCCATCGGTAGTACCAAATACCGATCAAGAAAAGATAAAGAAATACGGTCGGGAGAATGAGTTCGGGGTATAACACGAGTGTCACGAAAAGAACGTGGATTAGAACGGTCGTGATTAGGTTTTTCCAGTTGCAAATTTGATCGAACCATCTCCCGATCGCGACTAATCCGCCCAAAACCGACATCATTCTCAAGAAGTTTGCTTTACTTCTTCTCATACTCCACATATGTGATCCGACATCGAGCATATACTTGACAATCTCTTTTCGTAACGGCGGTTCAGCCCGACTTAACCTCATCGGCACAATTTGGATCGCTTGGTGTCTCAAGCTATCAAGTTGCATCACGGTTAACGGGTAAATGTAATGCATTTTCGTTAGTAATGGTTGCGAGTACATATGCATCATGTTCATCAAAGATGAACACGTAAACCGAACCGATAAATGAATCTCACCCATTTTCTTAACTCCAGACGGGTGCAAAACTAAAAGCGGGTACGAATGATTGTAAACCCGGTCCGTTTCAAGGGTCGATAAACGAATCCGAACCTTACCGATCCTTGAATCACGGTTCCCACCGGGCTTATCTTCTCCTTGTAAATGACAATTATCGAAAACCCCAATGGTTATAACCGTACACGGGTCGAAAACTTCCCATGTGTATTGCTCGTTCCACTTGGGTGTAGGACTATCGATTATGGTTCGGGTTCTGACCCATTTTGTACCGTACTTCGCGACACAATAAGCATCAGTTGTGGCCCGTCCATCTTTCGTTTTCATAGGCGAAAGCCCGTTCGCACTCAAGATTCCAACCTCGAGCACACCGATACTATATTTCCATAACTGCTTAGCAGTCGGTCTAAGATCGCTGCTATAATGAGTCGATTCATCAAGAACGTGATACCCGCCTTCCAAACAAACGCGCAAGTGAACCCGACTAGCGAATTTAACTTCTTTTTTCATTTCACCTTCAATCATAACATGTTTTTCGAGATTAAACCACTTCGAGTTAATCGCTCTATGGTCTAGTCTCCAGTCGACATATTGTAACGGGATCGCGCACCTTCCAAGAATCTCGTCCTTATTAGGCCCGACCCGATCCCCCACACTCAAAATCAATGGCTCTTCAAAAGGCTCAGATGCCACAAACATCAAATCTTCATTCCATAACGGGTTTATCGTCTTGCTAACCGAAACCCGAGTCCTCAAAACCTGATTCCCGAGCATAGCTTTTACATAAACCTCGGGGAATCGGGTCTTATCATTCGGGATCAAGTCTTGGGCCTCGATTACATTAACTCGAAGATACCAAAGTTTAGGTGATAAATACACTTTTGACTTGATACTAGCAAGCCCGTCCGCACTAGCCCCGACAACATCCGAATGCCACGCTTCCGGAAACGCTTCGTCCGCTTGCGTACCCCACCAAACCGCTAACATAAGCTCCCCTTTAAGTTTGTCCCCTTTCCGGTCCACTAACTTGTACCATTGTGGCGCTAACGGGCTATCGGGTGGGATCCGTTTTGGGATCTCATTAAGATCGAACAAAACCCCGCCTATGAAATCATCTTTTAGAGTCTTTTACCACAACCTCGAGCATAGTGGATTGGATTCAGTCTTTAGAGAACGAAAACACTTGGTTCCATTCCGGGTTTGTTTTCTTTTCGAAATGGCGGGTCGTACCCTTGTAGTTACCCATTCGGATCTCCACATACGGGTCACAACTACCTGTTAGATCTTTTTCGGGTAAATCTTTGGCCTTCACTACACGGACATATAAGTATTGCATTTGTTCAACAAGATCATAGGTGCTCATGAGCTTATTGTGTGCGGTTTTACCAACACCGATGGCGGGTTTGGTCTCTTTGAGCGAAAAAAACGTCATTCGTAGGGCGAGTCATCATCTGGGGTGGTTTATTCATCATCTGGTTTACATAAAACAAACAAAAAAATGATTAATTATAAAAATTGGAGGGAAAAAAGATCTAGAAATGAATTTCAAAATGTAATAAACAAATCATATAGAAGGTGTTCGGATATGCGTTTTGAAACCGGTTATTGATCTAAACAAGCATGTTTTTTTATCGGTCAAAAGGGTTGCGTTGGGTCGACCCAAAACACTGTTTTGTCCAAAAAGTTTAAAGCTTTGCATAACATGTTTGAAAAAAGATCCATTAGTTCTTCAGTAAGTTATTAATGTTTTAAATAAAATATTTTTTGGGTCATCTTCCGCCAGTCGACCGATTCAAACTGTTTGACCCGTTTTATATCTCTCTCCTTGTCAAAGCTGGAAATTACATAAATTTTCAAAACATATTTTAAAACAAGTTGTAGTTATTCACACACTCCTCACCTCTATCTCTCTCTGTATCTCTATATATGTAGATAGATATAGAGAGAGATAGAGTGAAAAAGGACGTGAAAATAAGATTTAGGGATGTGAGAATAGTATTTCGGTAAAGCTTGAGCATGGGTCATTTTGGTTATTGGCTAAAAACGAATCAAAACCTAGTATTTCAGCTTTCAGATTTTCATAACTGATCGATTTTTCAATTACATATCGGATTAAATAAATAAAATTCTAATCACTTTTTACAATGAAGAATCATCTACAACTAATACACGTTATTTATCAAAAAAATATATATATATAACAAAAATTTTCCAAATTATAACACATTTTACTTATAAAAAAATACAAAAATTAGCTTTAACGACAGTTTTGTTAAATTTGGTTTTATATTGATATATAAACCATTACCGAACCATAAAAATCGGTTATCAGATAACGAAAACGAAACCGTAGTTTGATTAATTCAGTTTTTATTTTAACAATATGTATATATATATATGGTAAATTGAAAACTAGTTTTTTTTTTCACTTACGGGAGCCGTAAATGCTGTAAAAAAGTGACGTCATGCTTATGTTATTAGTTTTTTACACATGCTGTAAGAGGCCGAAAAACACTACTTCGAAATATTTTTTATTTTTTTTACGGCAATCCTTTCTAACATTTTAATCTAGGGGAGTGAAAAAAATGGTGACAAAACTCGCATGGGAAGGCTGGGTTCTCTAAGTTCTCGCAACTCGGGGTTTACCCTTGATCTTGATACTATATATATTGTACCAAAATAAAGAAAAAAACATGTAATCAATTTTGAACAAAGTAGTCACTACCTTAAAAACTAAAAAGATAGATTTGGAATATGCAGAAATGAATGTTCTTCACCTGCTAGAAAACCATAAGAGCACAAATTAAAACCCTAACATATACGCAAATGAATGTATACACATCCAGATACATCATACATATATTGTTATATATGCAAATGGGCATGTACCTTTCTGAATGAGTGACAGGAATGAATAGAGATTTCTGTAAAGATTCTTACAATATTTGCATAAACGTTGAACAGAGTTGACCATAGGAGGTTTTAGAGAGAGAGAGGGGGGGGGGGGGGGGGTGGTGGGTTTGTGCAGGTGGTGAATAGTGGGGATGACTTTGCATGTGTGTGCATGTATTAGAGTGTGTGTTTTTGTCTTTATTAAGGTTACCTTTTCTATATATATTTATTTATATCAAATTTACCCGGTTGTAAAAGTTATAGGTTGTTCTTGAGCCAAAGCATGTTGTTTGGATTAAGTTTATGAAAATTGTGGGTTAGTAATGATTAAAAAAAATGTGAGGTTAATTTGTGCATGTTTGTTGTTTCAAAAAAATGTACATGTTTGAACTTTGATTTTATGGATAATCAAATTTTAAAATGTTACAATCGGGTTTTTATCAAGACCTAACATTTCGAGTTATAGTTAGGGTGGAGGGGGCGCCCTTTTATGTATCCTCACCCCCTCCAATCTCGCATGTCATATCATTTTTACCCATGCTATATTCAAATCATAAAAACACTGACAACACTGCTTTCAATTACCTTATAACCTTTTATATATTTTTTTATTAAAAAACAAATATACTTTCACTAAAAATAAAAATAACACATCAGTTAGATGTAACATAACTTAAAATTAATAATACACATAAAATTAAAATTACTCCAATAACAGTCCACAAGTCATCTGGGGTGAAAGAAGTACAACCGAAGAGTTGGAATCGGGTTTAAATATAGAAGATATCATAATTGGTGTTTAATTGCTTGTTCACATGTCGCGAGAGGCTCTATTCCTCTTTCGTGACTCGTCAGGCAGGCAAATAATTCTAAAATTAGTTGGTCAACGAATCTAGTACTGGTCAAACTCTTCACCGTATCGCGTGTTGCGAGGTATAGAAGCTTCCATCTCGCGACACGCCTAGACCTCGATTCTCCAGCATTTTAATTTTACTCCTCTATACTTCATTCCGTGCTCCTGGTTGCTCGTTTCTTGTTTGTTTAGGCTTGTTTTTGCTCATTTAACGCACCAAGCCTGCAAATACAAAACTAATCAAATAGAAGCTAAAATCTAATACAAACGACTCTAAAATTATCGAAAAATGTACAATTTACATAGGATAAATGCATGTGTTTTACAACATACATGGGTTTCTAAATTAAATCAGCGGGCATCATCATGTTATCACCATCCGTTATTTCTTGAATCAAGGCATCATCGTCACCATTTGTTACCAAATTGATTTGTGTGTTCAATTAGACGAATAGAACTGATCGACTTCACCCCTATATCAAGGCCATCGGAAATTAAAGTCGATTTCATAATTGATAACTAAAGGCCAAGTGAAGATTTATTTTGTTTGTCATGCATAGTCGCACAGAGCAAATGGCCAGTTGGATCTTTATCATATTGTTATTTTTGTTACTCTCCTTACCACATTGTTTATCCTTGATTTTCTTTGAAAGTTTGGAAGTGGAAGTATTATCTTTGCTTTTTCAGGTCTCTTTTTTGTGATAATTTTGTAAAAGTAAATTAGTTACTATTCTTTTCCTTCCTATTAATTGGTATATACTATGTGAAACAAGTTTATAAGTTCACGAATGAGTGTATCATATTTTCAGTTGTTGCTTCATACAGCTTAGATTTTGATGAAAAACAAATTATATACATCACAAATGTGCTTCTTGCTTTCGAGCCCAAGCCTACGTTTGCTTAGTAAGGTTGCTTCTTTTTACATCTCCTCAAAAAAGTTACTTGTACGACGATATTTTTCTCACGCATTCAATCTTTTACATTTTGATGTTTTAGTATGGATTATTTAATTCAATATACTTAATGTTTTAGCTCGAGGGCCATTAAGATTAAGATGTATAGTTGGCTTGTGCTTGATGTAGTCAGTTTGGGTTAGTTAGGAGAATTTTTAGCATTTAGTTGCATGCATGTAAGCAGACATAACTGGTATAATTGTAATTATGTTTGGTTACATATATAACATTGAAAAAATCAATCTCATTGACATATCATAATTACAAATTACATATGTGTAACACTGTAAGTTGCATATATGCAACCTTGTGTTATATATATGTAACACTTAGTAACATACTTGCCTTAGCTTGATTAAATATATGAAGCAAACAATAATATTACAAGCTACACATATGTAACTATACAATCTACGTATGTGTAATTGCACAAGCTACTTTTATATGTGTTACAAACGCCCCGTTTACGGTATGCGCATATAATGTATATATGTGTGGGCCTTCGGGGGGGGGGGGGGGCGAAAGTGAAAGTACATAAGGCAGTGGTTATCAATTTGGATTAAGGTGCAAGGAGTACGATCAACGACAAGGGAAGTTATCATTTTGCGGAGAAAGAGCGACAGGCATCGGTTGTAGAAATTATGATGGTGCAGGGGTGGAGCGAAGTGGGGATGGGTTTTATTTAAATATTATTTTACTTGTTAGTGTTTATTTAAACTAAAAATACTTAATTTTTTTTTATTAAGGTTTGTACATATTGCTTTAACATATTGTAAGTAATGTATAGAGACCAAAATAACATTTCATTTAACAATTGAGATGGACGAGGTTAGTGAAAGTGGGTCTAATTAAAAAGAAACTGAAAGTCCTTATACTATTTTGACAAGATTTAAACTATTAAACTCTTGGGTCCCAAGCACTGAACATGAGAAACAACAAATGGAGGAATTATCGGGTTGCTAATGCAGCAGCAAGTGTTTTCAGACCCGGACTGGACCGGCCGGTCGGACCGGTCGAACCGGGAACCGGAGGTTGAGCCGGTCCGGGTCATGGTATCGGGCCGAAAATGGTTGAACCGGAGTTGAACCGGCGACCTGACAGTTGGACCGGGAAACCGGCCGGTCGGACCGGCTTTTAGAAGGGTTGGACCGGTTTTTATATATTTTTTTCAAATTTAACCCTATTAATTTTTAATATTTACGATACATTCCGGTTCGTATGTCCGGTCCGACCAGTCGGACCATTGAACCGGTAAGAAGACCAGTTCGACGTCCGGTCCGGTTCTGAAAACATTGGCAGCAGCAGTTAAATAATCAAGGCGACCAGTGGGGTATGGGAAGATGAAGTCTGGTCTGGGCTCTCGGTAAAATGTGTGAGATCCATGCTGGCAACACAGTTAGATTTAAACATACCGGCAACTGATTTTTCCTAGAATAATTGGGCAACACAGAAATGTAACATATTCGTGTGGAAGGCAGCGGATGGCAAGATACGGACAATGACCCAACTGAGATTAAGGGGTGTGACACTCCCACGGTGGCATGCAACGTGTGTGGATGCTCAGATGAAACGCCGGATCATGTGCTAAGGACCTATGAGTTCGCTGACTTGGTATGGACTCAGATTTGTAATTGGACAAAAATACCCTTAGACTTGAATGCAAATACTCTGAAAGGTATGCTGAGTATGTTAGATGATCTCCAATGGCCGAAGGTGAAGAAAAAGGCAATACACACAATATTTATGTTAACGACATGGAGCTAATGGCGAACCAGAACACAAAAGTTTTCAAAGGAAGGAATGCTGTGGCATACAAAGTAGTGGAGGAAATAAAGGAAGCTTATTTTCAGTGGATAAAACACTAAGGACAAATATGCAAGTGTGTTCATGGAATGAATGGAGGTATTTATCATGGTGTAGTTAGAAAATTATTGTAATCTTCTCTACTTTTGTTCTTACTATTTTCCTCGAGAATCATTGTAATTCTTTGTACTATTGGCTTCCTTAGCTTCTTTCTATGGAGTCGTTTCTGTCTGTTTGCATTTGAAAGTTTCGTTTGCCATTAAAAAAAACTAAAATTTTATTTTAAAACTAATTTAAAAAAACAAACCAAATCATCATTCTTTCACTAATCCATCTTATTCCATCATTACTTGATAACCACACAAAAAAAAACGGTCTCCTGTTTGAATGTTTGACCCAACAATATTTCACATACACATAACACACTCTTTCAAATCACTAATCATAGCTAGGTACCAGTTTCCCCAAATTCCACCATGACAGAACCTCCACCGGAACAACCGTCGCAACCACCACCACTACGCCTCCACCCTCGCCGCGAACCATTCGAACACGGCCTCATTCCGCTACAAAAACTCATCTTCACCGACGGTACACAAACCCTAACTTCAATCCGCGACAAATTACTCCAATCTCCTAACACAAACAACCGAATTAACACCGCGAGTATTGCTGAAGCCCTACAGATCGCACCGGAACACGCGCGATTGGTTATTGACACGATTGCGTCGGTTTTGTACTCCGATTTGGATCCGCTTGTGGTTGCGAAACCGGATGAGGTGGATTCCGTTGGTGTTAATGTGTATGATTTGGTGATTTTTTTGTATGTACAGTCGTATAAGCGGTTGCTTGTTAAAGGAGGACATAAGGATTCTGCTGCGGTCGCGGATGTTTGGCCGTCTACGTCTGCGTTTGATGGATTCTTGTCAGCGCTTACGCAGTTGCAGGTGATTTGATTGTGTTTGTTTCATGACTTGTTTGAATAGTCTCATGTAAGGAAATGTGGTGTAGGTGATGATGTTTGTGATTCATGTTTGGCGAATTCGGATTGTTTTGTACATATTGCTTTCCCATAATTTGTTTATCAATTATTAAATAAATTCTAATCTGAGATCTTTGCTTACTTAGGTTGGGTGATTAGAAATTATATAATCTACAACAAAGAAACGTGGTGTAGCCGGGTAGGTGATAATGTTTAGATGTGCGTTTGTATTTGGGATTCATGTTTGGTGAGTCTGGATTGTTTCGTTCGTTTCAGAACCTATAATATGTTGAGAACTGTGAGAACTGCATAATGCATTTGTACTGTACACATGATAGTTATGTAATGTAACCACTCATGTTTCTCTCTTTCTCTGCCCTTAGTTATATTTTATGCACTATGTAGTATGTACGAGTGCATTATGCAGCTCTCAACATTTCATTGGTTCTAAAAAGAATGCATTTCTTTGGAACTAATATATAAAGTGACCAAAAAAAGACGTTATTGTGATGTGAAAAGGAAGGAAACGCCTCTTAGACTAGGTTAAAAGAATGGACACATAGGTAGTAATGTATTATAGTTTTAACATTTGATAATCGCATTTAATAATGATAGGCGAACAGCGATTATATAGTGAACGAATAGATAGTAGAACCACAAAGACATATTTGTGATGTGAAATGGACGAAAAAGCTTCTCAATGTAGGTTAATAGAATGGATAAATAGGATTTTGTTTTATTTTTTTGTTGTGCTGGTATGAAACTAAAATCTAAAACTGGATATATGACTTCTAAGTAATCACGTATTATAGGTTACACAAACATTAAAATTGATTAATATTTTTCTAAGGAGCATCGAAATTTGCTTATTTTTCTGGCTGTCTTTTGATCTGTGTCATAGTTGCGTATCTTTTTTTCTAATACAAACACAAATGTAATGTCGTTTTTATGCATGACAGATACACTTATATCAATTCCTTAATTGTTTTGAATACTTACATGAGCATGCCATTGCAATGAGCAGCTTGTGCGGAGCAATAGCAGGAGGTCGATGCCATCACAATCTGATGAGGAAGCTCATCAATTATCTTATTTACAAAAGCATATAGGCAACATAATCTCTCTTTTGGCTGACTCTGTGGAAGGTGAAGGCGAAGGATCTTTGGTTTGTCTTCTTACTCTACGAATGTTTCAAATTATTATGTTATATATTGATTTTTTTTGCTAATAAAGAACTTTTATTTGGAAATCTTTTTGACTAGCTCGTTGACCTGTGTGTCGCGTGACTCATGTCATACAGGCAGTAAATATCTAAACTTGCATTATTTTTATTCTAGGTATATATGACGTCTGCAATTAATAATAGAAACAGACGTAAATGACTAAATGGTAACTCTCTATAATATTTTTTATTAGAGTGGTGCATAAATAAAAATAATGAAAAAAATAAACTAATGATCTGTTTTTATTTTGTAAAATATATATTATTGTTAAAATATATTTTATTTTTAACAAGATGTGTTGCTTTTACTTGTGAAAAAAATGTCAACATTGGGCTCATTATAAAGGTTCTAAAGAGAACTTTTAAATAACATAATTGTAAAAGAGAGATTTCATTTCGATTTTTCATTATATATATCCATAAAATGTTTATACAGACTAATTTGAAATAATCGGAAATGATAATTAACAACAGTAAGAGGGTAATTGCCAATTGGTAACATTTTAGTAATGAGTTCATATAGGTGGGCTAACTTTTGAAAATTTAAGCATTACTTTGTAACAGGAAGGGTATTAATATTTCGTTAGTTAAATAGATGACATCAATACTTTCCAATTGGGAAACTGTAATTGAGTGACAGGTGTCCAGATTGGTGCTGCTGATGCATATATATTATACTTAAATGTATATAAAGATATACTGTTTTTCCTTTAATACAGATTTATTTAATCAATAACCCTTTTTTGTATTTTTTTTAATTATTTAAAAGCTTGCATCTTTTTTATGTTTGCTTCAAAGTTGCAGGTTATAACAATGGAGAAGTTTGAGCATCTTGCGTTTTTGATCTACTTTGGTGAAAAAGGATTGGAGAAAACTCCATTGAGCCAAAACGCACCGTTTTTTGCGAATTCAGATCCTAGTATGCCAGCTGTCCCTGTTCCTGCATCTCAGGTTCATGATTGGATTTTACAAAATATTTCTAATGCATTGGATCGAATCTCTGAAAGAGCCGCTGCAAAAGAAAACGGTCAAAGTCAAACCAGTACTGACCAAGATGTTTTAATGGCTGATGTCTCTCCTAACTTTAAAGCATCCACCAGTGGTAAGGGTCCCAGTTTTATCGAGGGAATTTCTAAACAATCATATGTAAGGCAAGCACATGAACTTAAGGGATCCTTTGTAAAGGTTAGCTCTTTTTTTAACTATTTTTTTGGTACCCATGATGCGCTTTTTTAATAATGTCCTATTGGTTGCATCTTATTGTCCTTAGGAGTATAGTTAAAGATGTCCTATTGTAACATCGTTAATAGCGACCAGTTGTTTTAGACGTGTTTTTAAATTGTTCGGCGTTCATAACATGGTTTTTTATCTATGTTTAAACTGACTTGTTGTAACGCGCGACCGACGTGCTTATTTTTTATTCATGTTTTGGTGTAAATTTTGTACGAGTAACTTATACTAATTGTAAAAGTGATAAAAATTTACCGTTTTTGTAAAGTAAGAAAACCAAATAATTTTATCAAACAACTGAAAACAAATAAATTACAGCAATTATGAAATAATTTTATAAAAGAAATATTTAACTAATTAATAAGGAAATTTTAAAGTAATCGATAAAACAACAATAATAAAAGAATTAAATAAAAAGAATGAAAAGAAAAAAAGTAAAGAAAAGAAAAAAACTTGATAACCTCAATATTTTGTTAAAATTTCAATTATTATTTTCTTATTAAAAAAATTAGTAAATCATTGTTTTTCTGAAAATTCATTTGAGATTTCAAGGATTTTATTTAACTTAAGTTTCAATTTTTCTTTACAATAAACCTATTTTTGTAGTGGTAAACGAGCATTTGTTTGACTATAATTAAATGTTTTTTAAGATGAATGCAAAGTATGTTACTCATTTCATATCTTGAATAGATCAAAGTTTATTTTCATAAAAGTTTTTGTAATCATTTTTGTCAACAAAATTTCATTAAGATGTTTATTTAATCATGAGGAATAATATGTTTGAACAAATCATTTCATTTCTGCAGGTCAACCAAACTTGACAGTGAAATTTGATGATTCATTCCATTCACATCGCTCCATAACTTTATCCAATTTATTTCATCGTCATTTAGTTCCATCATACCAAACAGACCTATAACTAATATTTGTATATAATAAGTCAGGTATTTTATAAAAAAAAATGCTATTTACTTGATAATACATGAAAACGAGATTATACTATGTCCATTACACTGTATGAGACTATTGAGTAGTTGCTTCATTTGTCATTTCGATCTACTTTTAGCAGTGAATTTTTTATGTTGTATTTAGCTCAAAAAAGTTGTATTTTTTAATTCTCTGCAGGTTATAAATTGTCATGAATCTGTGATTTATGTCTTGGCTCCTTTGAAATATGCTGCCATATACGGATGCTCTGATGCTACTATAGTCCTTGGGGCTGTTGGAAAGGTATGAGTAAAATTTAATACCATTGATTTTTAAGCTATCGTATCTATTATACCTCAATAATAGTTAATGTCTTCATATCTGAATTCAGTCTACTATCGAGTATTCTAACATGCATATATTATTTCTGAATGCTGACATGGTGTTTTTTTGTTACCTGTCAGGCTGTAAGAATTGAACACTGTGAAAGGGTTCATGTGATTGTAGCTGCAAAACGAATATGTATTGCTAATTGTCGGGAATGCATATTCTTTTTGGGAGTAAACCAACAACCACTTATTGTTGGTGACAATCATAAGCTGCAGGTATGTTTTAGTTAAGTGATCATCTATTTTCTTATCTACAAATTGAACAATAATACTAAACCTATAGTAGAACACTTCTAATTTTATTGTGAGAAATAGTATAATCTATATCTATATACTATATATATAATGCATAAGATAAGGGCATTCTAAGATACCCAAAAGTTAAGAACTTTTTTTTTGCTTTAATGCATAATAATGTACAACCTAAAATGAGGGTGAATTAGTCTTTCAAACACTAATTACACTTTAATCCCCTCCTTTTAATTACACTTTAATTTCCTTATCTTTAACAAAATTATAGATAATGATTTAGTAGCTACAGTTTATCTCCTTATAAACCAACTACCCACACGATTTTTAAACAGTCATAACTTTTTTGTACGTTAATATTTTCTTTTAAAAGTTACACCATAAAAATGAGTATTTTATTCTCTTTAATTTGGGTATATTATTGCTATATTTTTTTAATTAAAAAAATGATATGCTACGTGATTAATAATGTCTAACAGTGAGCAATAACTGAATTGTTAACTGAAACCGAACCGAAAATAGACGAAACCGAACCGAAATCAACCAAAAACTTAATTCACTGATTAACCGAAACCCTAATTAACCCAAATCGGTTATCGATTTTTTTTTGTACCCTCGTTTAACCAAAATTTAATCGAACCGAACCATTTATATTTTCATATATTTATAGCTTTTATACCTTCAGTTTAGGTATTTCATATTTTATACCTCCATTTTATGTATTTATACATCCATTTCATGTATTTATACCTCAATTTCATGTATTTATACCTCAATTTCATGTATTTCTAAGCAAAAGTTTTAGCCAAAGTTTGGCTTTGGCTATTAACTGAAATTAAACGATCCAAACCAAAGCTGTCTGATACGAACCCAGCTAATCAGCCAAGTGGGTTTAGTGGGTGAGTGGGTTAGTGGGTGTTTAGGGAGAAACTGCAGCTTAACTGCCCTTGTTCTTCCTATTTATTTCCTGTTCTAGGTTGTTTATTTGCTGTCCTTGTTTTATCTAAATTATCTAAGTTTTGTTTGTATCTGAGAATTGCCCTTCTCGAATCGGGCCGACTAGTGAAATTTCATTTTGTTTGCGTCTTATTTTCGGTTTCTATCAACTGGTTCCATTGCCGGGAAACCATGGCGCCTCAAACCCGGAGTAACCCAGATCTCAACCCATCAAGTTCTGACACTATGGCTGCTCAACTAGCGGCCATAGCATCTTCTATGGAGTTTCTGCAGAATGAAGTTGCTGCCCTCAAAACGCAGAACCAAAAGAAAGAGAAATCGCACAGCGGTTTCAACCACTTTGACGATGAAGAATCCTCTTGGGGCAACAACCGCCGTTACCGCCCCCACAACAAAATTGAATTTCCTAAATTCAGTGAAGGGGATCCACGGGGGTGGACACTTAAGGCTGAGAAGTATTTCCGGTATTATCACATACCGGAAGAGGAGAAGGTGGACGTGGCCTCAATGCATTTGGAAGGGGACGCATTAGACCTTTATTCCTGGTTATCCGCTGATCAGGAAATCGAATACTGGGAGGACCTTGTTCGCGCTCTACAAAAAAATTTCGGACCTGCTGAGTTTCAGAATCCAGACGAACACCTGTGCAGCATCCGACAAACTGGTACGGTGCAGGAGTATCGCCAAGAATTCGCGAAGCGTTCTTCTCAGGTCACGAATTGGCCCGAGCACTGTCTGTTGGGAGTGTTTCTAGACGGCCTCAAGGAGGAATTAAGAGCAGATGTGCGGATCCACAAGCCCAGAACAGTGTACAAGGCCATGAACATTGCTCATGAGTTTGAATCAAAGGCTGATTCCAATCGATCAGGACCAAACTCGAAGCAGACTGCTGTCAAAACAGCCCCTGTGACCACTGTTCCAACAGTTACCACTTCTCCGGTTCGCATTTCGGAGGCAGAAAAACAGGCTAGGTACATCAAGGGTGAGTGTTTTCGGTGTGGGGAGAAGTACGGGCCGGGGCATAGATGCAAAACTAGCTCGCTACAACTGTTAGAAGCGGGTGATCAGGATGTTAAAGAGATGGTGGAGGTTGAAGAAGAAGCTGAAGACATTGCCCAGATTAGCCTACACGCCCTCGTAGGCACGCCACACCACCCGACATTGATAGTCTACGGTTCTATCAATAATTTTAAGGTATCAATTCTGATTGATTGTGGTTCAACCCACAATTTCATCACAGCCTCCATGGTTCCTAAGATTGGTTTATCAACCCATGAAGTTGTTCCATTTGGAGTGAAGATTGGCAATGGGGATATCATCCGCTGCAGCCAAGTTTGTCAGGATGTTGTGCTGCATATAGCCGACCTCCAAATAACTCAAAACTTTTATCCATTCATGTTAGGAGGTGCGGATGTGGTCCTGGGTATACAGTGGTTGGCTACCTTGAACACAGTGCAAGCCAATTGGAGCGAAATGTTTTTAAAATTTACCTTAGGGGCCGGGATTATAAACTGCAGGGAATGATACCCGAGACTCATAATTCAGCAACGTTCCATCACTTGACCTTTGAGCCATTTGAGAAAAAATCTGCAGCAAGGTTCGGTGGCCGAGACTTGAGGGCAAGTCGCTTTTCTAGGGGGGATGTAATGATACGAACCCAGCTAATCAGCCAAGTGGGTTTAGTGGGTGAGTGGGTTAGTGGGTGTTTAGGGAGAAACTGCAGCTTAACTGCCCCTGTTCTTCCTATTTATTTCCTGTTCTAGGTAGTTTATTTGCTGTCTTTGTTTCATCTAAATTATCTAAGTTTTGTTTGTATCGGAGAATTGCCCTTCTCGAATCGAGTCGACCAGTGACATTTCATTTTGTTTGCATCTTATTTTCGGTTTCTATCACTGTCAATCTAAGCGAATAAACCGAACTGATTAACCAAAATCTGATTGGTTAATATAATAGACTAACCGATGACTTCGGTTTCGGTTGAGGATAATAACCCAACCAACCGAAAAATGCACACTCTCGCAGTGTATGTGTTTCCCACCGCATCGCGTGGGCACCCTTGTAGTATTTTATTATGTTATTAACCTATGCGATATACATGTTTAGACAGTTTTATCTTATTGACTTCAAAAAAGATGGAAAAAAATAAAGGAGAAAAAGGTGTTAAAGTATCCCTCTATTATCATTTTCTTCATTTATAACCTGATTGCCGCTTTGGTACCAGGTGGCACCATATAATACATTTTATCCACAATTGGAGGAGCACATGAAGCAAGTAGGAATTGACGTTACTTCAAACAGATGGGCCGAGCCCATTGCACTGGGCCTGGTTGATCCACATGATAATTTGTCTCATCCAGCTGGTGTATCTGATTGTCAAACTGAGTCAGCACACCACCTAGATCCTGATCAGTTCACAAACTTTTTGGTACGCATCTTGACAAACAAAAAAATATATGTAACCCACATTTATACAATCATTATAATCTAGGTTATGTGAACCATCTAAATTAATTGCATATACATATACACACATTTATATATAGAAAAGTAGCTAAAAATGGAGTGGGTCAAGCTCCATGTAACATTTATTTAATTTCTTACTTCATACGTTGTATTTAATTATTTTTTATTAATATTTAGCATTTAGTTGTATGTAATACATTAATGTAAAAGAAAAGGTGGACAAATGTGTTGGCATGTGAGCGGGTTTCCACGTCACTAACCTTACTCAATTTAACCCGTGACCCACTCGACCCGTTTCGCTATCCGCATTTTAGTGTTTATGTTATTATTTATTTTTCAGATTCCCAACTGGTTAGAGGGTCAAGCATCTGGACCCACAAAAGATAATCCGTTTCCACTACCTGATGTCTATTTGTCATCTCAACGGAGAAATGTAAGTTTTCAAGTTCATTTTTTCTTGGTTTTTTATTATCTTTTTTAATCAGTTTTTAATGCTGTTTATTTGACATTTTTAACAGGAAAGTAATCTGGTTGAGGTTAAGCAGATACTGAGAGAAGCACCCCTGGAAGATAGCAAAAAGAAAGAATTATCTAGTGCACTTCATGTGTATTTTAAAGACTGGTTATATGGTAACTATCATAGCTTTCGTTATATTTACATAGGTTGATGGAAAAATGTCACATAAGAAAAAAAGATTTACGAACTTTTGTCGAATTCACATATATACCCCTTGACTTTATTTTTGCATGGTTAAGAAAAAACTCTTAAGGGAAAATGCAAAAGAATGGAAAATTATGGACCTTCATTGAAATTGTAGATAAATCCTTGGACTTTATAGTTACGTGTTTTAAGTCCTTTTACATGTAAAAACTTTACAAAAAGGTTCTCTGACTTTACTTCTAACATATTTTTCTTTTTTGCATGATCAAGTTTTCATGCATATACATCCGCAACGATAGGGTCCTACAAATGACCTTGTTGAGTTTTATAAATTTAGGGATTAAAAAACCGACACACTCTTGTACAAATTCAATGAAAGTTCATTCAGTTTTCTCGACATTTGCAAGCTCAAAGAAAAGGTCCTTTATATAAACTTCAAGGAGCGGTACTTTATCATGCAAGCTCTTTTAAGTTTAGGGACTTAATTATTTAAAAGGAGTCCTTCAATCGTGCAAATAAATGTTTAGGATTTTTTTTCATATTTTAGTGAGTAAAGTAACGGATAGTCCTTGTGGGTTTTTAATATTTTGGGTTTGGTCCCTAGCTTTTCAAAAGTACATCATGGATGGTCCCTGACACCATGTGGTTTGTAGTTTGTAACGTATTTAGGGCCAACCAACAACCTAAAAGTTTTAGAGACTAAATACGTTACAAAGTGCAAACCACAGGGACCATCCATGTATTGTTGGAAAAAATTAGGGACTAAATGCGTTACAAAGTGTAAACCAACAGGACCAAGTCCAAAATTTTAGAAAACCACCGGGATTATCTGGGTACGTTACTCTATTTAAGTTGATGAACAATTGTTAGTAACTGATTCCATTTTTTTAAAACTATTTGCAGCATCTGGGAACATTAGACAATTATATTGTCTGCAAGGTGAGTAGAATTGTGAAAGTGTAGTTGCAATGCAATCAAGCAAAAGCTACAAATAAAACCCTCAACTGTGCCTGATTATCATTTTGCCGGTGCTGCTACAAAGTGATTTTTGTTGGAAACATGCATCTTTATTCCATTAAAGGGTGAACCTGCATTTTTTTTTCAATTTTTAGCAGTTTGTTGTTATTTTTGCATTATTATTTTGTTTGTTGATAACAAAGTCAAAAGTAAACTGTAATCCACTATATGCGATTTGCATATTTTGGGAGTGTTTATAAACCAACAAAATTGCTTAAACCGAAACAAGTCGAGCAGTTTGAGATCTAAATGAGTTGGCTCATGGTTCAGTTTGGTGGTTCAACCTGGTATTTTGTTATGTTTTAAGCTATCTTGCAACCCAAAAAGTTTAACCAGTTTACAAGTTAAAATGGTTTTACTTTTTACTCGATTTGAAAACTCAAAAACTGAACGCAAATCTGGTGTTTTTCAAATTCAAGTTTGGTTCAATTCGAACTTTGGTTTTTTCAAGTCCGATTCAAATAGGTATTAAATAGTAAATACCTTTGTTTCTTACGTGTACCTATTTGATCATATAGGATAAGGGGAAGTACCAACCCGATGCTTAACCTTTTCAACTTAAGGAGCGACGAAACTGGTCCAATTTCAGAGCCATATTTGCAATACGTATTTGAAGTAATCAACACTAAAAATACTGTTATGATCATGCATTCATTCTCATTTTCTTTTTCCATCATACAAGGTTTTTACTAACTTTTTCAATTTTTGTCCAAACCGAGGGGGTTCCTAGGAACCCAAGAAACCCCTGGATCCGCCACCGGTAAGCCATGCTGGTGGTCACATCCTACAACCACAACTTCCATAAATGAATATCTTGTCAAATGAGTTACAAGTCACAACTTCCATAAATGAATACTTGTCAAATGAGTTACAAGTCACAACTTCCATAAATGAATATCTTGTCAAATGAGTTACAAGTGCGGTCGTCAGACCTTTTTCTCGAGCAAATATAGCATCAAGTATATATTTTTTTTCTGATCACGAAACATTCATTTATTGAGGTTATACTTTATATATATACAAAGAGCATGCGGGGAGCAAAAGTGAAAGTGCACTAATTTAAACGTTATTTTACTAATTTTGTGAAAATAACGTTAAAAGAGGGGGATGGTTAATCATGCATCATGTGGTGGTGTTGAACTGTTGATAGCCGAAAGACAGGGGAGTACATGCACTAATCAGTCTGTCTTAATAGCTGAGTGTTATGTGTCTTATGTCCAAAGCTTGATGCAAAATTACTATCCCCGTGTGGTGTTACCAATTCACTGGGGATAAGTCAATCCATCCCGCTCTTGTGAGTCACTGGTTTCATCCTGCCTTGGATTCATCAGAAGAGCGGCGCCAGCTCTCGACGAGTGGTGCGTTCGTCGTAGACACGATTAGGCACATACACTTCTTCATTGACACCGACTCCGTCTCTGATAAAGTCCAGTAACCAAAGCGTTCAAGCACAGCCCATAGCATACCGATCTTCAAATATTTGGCCTGTGACATTAGTCCCTGTACTTTAACTCTGGTGGTATGTATATTTAGTCCCTCTACTTTAACTTTGGTAGTATACATGTTTAGTCCCTCTACTATAATTCGTTTTAGTATTCATCTTTTAGCCTTTTCCCCTTGTTATCCTGACAAACCAACCTGGGGGAATAGTAATTGTTTGCGTTTGGTGGACAACCGCTTCCACTCCTGGACTTTAAGAAACTTACTCTCCAAGTCCTAAAATTTATTAAAAAAAATAAAAAATCCTTTGACACGCATTTTTTGTCCACGTCTCGATGTAATTTTTATTGAGACCGTGTTAGCAATAGTATGTACAAGTAACCAAAACCCTAGTGTACATGCTATTAAACTGAGAAATATTCAGCTTAGCACACCATTTTCTATTTGTGGACAAACGTTACTACTCTGGACTTTAATAAAGTTACTCTACACTTCCTAAACTTCATTATAAACATTTCCTTTGACAATCGTATGTTTATCTACATGTCGATGTCGTAATTTTATTAAGATCGTGTTATGAGTAGTATGTCTAAGTAACCAAAACACAGATGTACATGTTATCAACTTGAGCGCAACACGGGCGGGGCATAAAACTAGTCCTCTACATAATGCACGCTAGCACATGTCGGGTTGACCCATGGGCGGCCCAAGACCGAATTCTAAAAATAAGTTGTTAATAATACTAGATTGACCTGTTAGTGACTTGATTGCAGATTAGATGCATGAAATACGTTTGATGATGCTCAACAAGTCATGAATTTTAGAATTTTAAATTAAATTTAGAGTAAAAGATTACAAAAAAAAAACTATGTATAAAAAACTTTAAAAGATGGAGGACCCTAATTTTGTGGGCCCCAAACCCTAGCTTAGGTTATTGACAATATCGGGCCATCCATGGTTGACTTGTTATCACTCATATTCTGTCATTTGTACATATAAGATTATACGGAGTGGGAGGGCATGAAGAGGGCGCAGTAAGTACCATGTGACAGTCACGTCAGCAAGGCGGCGTGGTTAAGAAAACATGAGTGAGAGGTGCGTGGAAAGTGACGTTTTTAAAACTAAAAGTATAGGTTGTTCATTACAACTTGTAGACTAAAAAACAAAGGTATTACTAAAACTTCTAATTTTTTACAACAAATAGACATAAAGAAATGTTGAGATCTTTCAAAGATATAAAGCTTCTACAAAAGCACCTCTTATAACTTTATATAGAAATATAAATAAAACTGAATGAGTGGTTTTTTTAATTTATTTTTATAGTAACAAAAATAAGAATCAAGATACAAACTTATGGTTTTGAAAGGACAAAAGAAGCTTCGTTGCATACAATGAACCTGGATTAATCTTGACTTAGGAAAATGGATTAATAAAGACTTAGAAAATGATAGCTCATGAACCACTTTATTGACTAAAATGATTAAAGATTCATCTGCTAAATAGCCCACACACATGACGGGCCTATCAAGTAAGAGGAAAATCAAATTTACCGATCACCTAGTGATGAAACACTGGTTAATACGAGGTTAACACAGCTGAGTTGTCTTGTAGAAGTGGGTTCAATCATTTTTCCAACTTGCCAACGGCTGATATCCTGCAAAACAGAAACCAGTGACTCGCCACAAGGAGGAGAATAGGGGGGTTCTCCTTGTGACCACCATCCGGTGTGAGAATAAGTACCATTATGAGGAGAAAATAGTGTGTGTTAATGGTAAGAGTGTGAGAGTGGAGATCCTTGAACCTGGGTATGAAGTCCTCTATTTGTAGCCGAAGGATGGGAGGAGGAGGGAGAGACCTACCAGCTGCCATCCGAGCACCAGCTGGATAGTGGGAGGAATATCCTTCTTGTCTCCCTTGTTACCGTCAGGGTAGTGGGTGACGTGGCGCATCCCCTTTCGTCCAGCTAGGTGTCGTTTTCCAGCCAATGTCGGCTTGTCCTCCTCGTACCTGCTTTATCCAGCTGGCATCCATCTATTGGTGCCATGTATTGTCCTTTATGTCTGGAAGAGCATCTTCCTTGTCTTTAGCAGTTTATTCTAGAAACTTCTAGAGCCTTCTAGGAACCTTCGGACGCCTCTGCTGACGTGTGGTGCCAAGCTGGAAAAGCTGGTTTGGTCCCTGCCACGTGTATATGTCTTTGGGACCATACCTCTTCAAGTCCCCCTAGTCCATTGTCTCTTCTGGGTGAGTTTATCATTTAAGGAGAGGTTCTGGACTCATAAAAAATGTTGGTGTGGTTTACATTTGGTGCCCATGGATGAGGTTCAACGGCGCATGGCGTATGGTCATGGCGTCCAGAGTTGATCCCAAACGGTGCATGGCGCATGGCGTATGGACATGGCGTGCGAAGTTGAGCCAAAACGGTGCATGGCGCATGGACATGGCGTGCGAAGTTGAGCCAAAATGGTGCATGGCGCATGGAAGTTTCTTCAGAGAGAAGATTTCTTGTGCTGGTCTGATAAGACGTTTGACTTGACTGACGTCTGTCTAACAACTGTCTTGTCGGAGGGGTTAAACAGTCGCCTTTTCAGGTGGTAGTTGTTCTTTTTCCTCTTTTGTCGGGCGCGTGCCTGTCACACTCCTTGAACTGCCGCCGTTTTGTTTTCTCTCTCCTGACGTGGCATGATTTTACTAGGTGACCCTCTGCCTTCTGCCCCATCGCATTAAATGCGATGGGTATATAAACCAGCGTTCCTTCCATTTCATTGTCATTTCCTCTTAAACCTCCTCCAAAAAATTCTCCAACTTATCTTCTATCTCCTTGCCTTCTTCCTACCTTCTTGAGAAAATGTCGACGTCTTCTAAACCCACAAGTACCAAGAAGTGTCAAACGAGGGCACGACACCCTCCTGGTCCCAACCAGGTGATTATTAACTGGAGGGAAGAAGAACTTAACAACCTTATTCAAGATCTGAAGTTTTCTTCCGACTGGGGAACCTAGTTTCCCACTGCGAACTGTACTGCCCTTGATGCCCTCCTGGTTACATAACCTTGTACGCCGCTTTCTTCAGAGAGGGGAATTTTCGCTTACCGATGTCTAAGTTCATCAGAGAAGTGTTGACAAATTATGGCCTTCATATCTCGCAGATTAACGCCTTGGGTTTGCCTCGAGTAACACACTTCGAGTTCATCTATCGAGCCAATCGAATAGAACCCACGTTCGAGGTGTTCAACGTGTTCTACTACGTCACCTACACTGGAGGTATTTACTCTTTCAATGCTCGTACGGCTGGTGTTCTTCCGTGTAGTCGAGATCCTCCAAAGAGTTTTCATGACTGGAAACATAAGTTCTTTTACATACGTCATGGGGTAATCCCGATAGATATGCACTATCAATCAGAAGATGAGGGTGTGCCCAAGGTTGCCGTTTCTATTGACTTTACTGAACAAGATTGGTACAAAACTCTCACCCGCAACCCTACCCCATCATTCAGCATGACGAAAGGTCTCTTGTTGCCGTCGGGATGAGTTTATTATGGGTGCCCAGGGATCCACGGGCTTTCCCTATCTACGTTCACAAGGGAAAAAATACGTCGTTCCAATCTCTTTGCTCCTTTATACTTGTTGAGTTTTCTGTTTACTCATACCTCTTTTATCTGTCCAATGGGTTTTAGCATGATGAACATTTTTGATCCCAAGGTCGCAGGAGAAGTTGGTACTGAGTTGCTACCTGTCGGTTCATTGCCATGGACGGAGAGGATTCGAAACAACTTTTTACACCCTACTGCTGAGAGTTTGGCTAATTTTGCCAACGTTTCCTTAGGTGCTTTTGTTGCAAATATTGACGCAGAGGTCGCTCCTGCTTGCAAGGAGACTATTGACCTTTCGAGTGAGGAATCTACCGGTTCCTCTCATGGTTTGATCCATCGTTCGTCTTGTGCAGGTCCACAGCAACGACCTGGTGTCACACCCCGACATCCACGTGTCTACCGGTGGGCCCGGTGGGGAGTATCATGACGTACAGTTGATATCATCATTACCAAACAAGATAAACACAGCGAAAGTCTTGAAATAAATAAACTTTTACAAACTGATAGTGTTCAAAGTTCAGAACAAATATACACAAACAAGGCTTGTAATAGGATCCACAGGCGAATCGCAAAACATATAAATGATAATCAGACTATAAACAGGCAACTCCCTAAGGTCGCAACTCCTTAGTTATTCGCCCCGCAGCTCCCGGCCTATTCCGTACTTGCAACCTGTAACTTAAGCTTTTGAAAATACGTCAGTTTACACTGGTAAATACGCTCAACCGACTCATTTTGAAAACCTTTTTGAAAATGGTTTTAGGTGCACATAGCACATTTTCTTAAATAACTTGGGATAGTACAAATGACCTTGTATACAAATTTACATGCTGGCTTTTACATATGAGGCCCGGTACAGAAACCGAGACATGATCGACTGACACACCACTCTGAACTTTCACACCGAAAGCAGGATAGCAATTACCCAGTGTATGCCTACACGCCATGCTATATTGTCGTGGCCACTACCAATTTAGTGAGCCAAGGATATCCCAGACACGGTCAAGCCCACCCCCAATGTTTTAGTTTCAGTCAAAACAGACCAAAACAGGGTTATGTAAGATTTCAGTTAATTATCACAACTGGATAAAACATTATCCCATACCCGACCAAGCGGTAGTAATCTACCGTATCCCAAGCCCGTATAGGGAAAATAGGTTAAGAGTATTTACCTGAATTGAAGTTCGCAAGTAATCCAAATTTAGCCGTATTCTAGAGCAAGTACAGGAGCAATCTACCGGGAGGCGTTCAGTCTGGAGTGATGGTAATTAATAACCAATATTAGAATGCTAACGGGTCCTTAGTTAAGTCCTAGACTTGGACCGGTTAATCTTACGCTAAACTGTGATAAGGTACGATACGCTAGATTAAGCGGTGATCGGAATAGAATGTTAATTGGACCCAACAAGTACATAGACTTGTATGATATGGGAAGACCAATAACATTCTGGATTTTGATAAAGAATGGACAAAGTTAAACCCGTTTTGGTTAAATACGTAACTAGCTACGTATGCTTACCGAATGCGTATAAGCGAAACCGGGTAACCGCAAGAGTCGTATATAAGTTCCATAATGAGATATGTTTAAAATATGTTATAAAATCAGTAGCATTTTCAAAGATAGGTCCGAGGTGTATTTAAAACCGAATTATGCCTTACAAGGGCATTTTAGTCATTTTTAGGCTTATAAAAGATGTTTAAGTGAATATGATGTTATGACCTTAAAATATTCTGTAAAAACATATATTTTATCATGTTATAACAGTAGGTTATCAAATATATGTGTGTTTGATGATTTTGAAACATACTATGTCCCGTAGGGGCATTTTAGTAATTTCACACATAACTTTGAAGCCGAATTTGGGATTCTGAGTTTGGGACTTGTACTTACTGTTGTTATATTAAAAATAATTTTATAAATTAGTAGGTAACAAGTCTCGGCCTATGGTTATGATTTTAAACCATACTTATGCGCCGAAAGGCGTAAAAGTCGCTAAAATGCCGTTAAATCGATATTTAATATAAACTGAAGTTAGGACCTGTTTTAAATGGCCAAAAATATGTCTTTAACTTATAACATCAGTAAGTTAAAGTTTTGATTATAAAAAGTTTGATTTTTGCTATTTTTCTGTAAAAAGGGTAGTTTAGTCATTTAACGGCGATTAGCGATTCTTAAGTATGCATTCAGGTCATAAACCGAAAGTAAGTATACCATCCATATGATCATATGCGCTAGGAATCTCATTTTGCGCTAAAAGGACCTATTTGCAAAGTTTTAAGGATTTTTACGGAACTTATGTAAGAACTCGGATTTACTAGGAATCGAGTCACGAAACTTTAGGTAATTATTCTAGACATAAATATGGTCCTAAAATGGTCAATGGTCAGAAGCAAAGATAGCTCAAAACGGGTCAGAGCTGAAAGTCAACAAAAGTCAACTGCTTGAGACTTTCGGTTACAAACCGAGCCTAGACCAAAAATTGACGAGCCGAATCTGTTGACACAAGTTCTAATACTTATTTTAAGGTTATTAATGTTTCAAAACAAAATTTTATAACATCTAGCTTGTTAGTTATGATTTTTATAAAAATTGCTCAGTTTGAATTTATTGACTTTTCGGTTGACTCATCAATCAGCCATGAATCCATGAAAATCTAAAAATGCCCTCATGAGGGTTTATTACCTCCATCATTATGAGCACATAGGAACTTTCGTTACGCACAATGACGGAGTATACATGGATTTAGAGCAAGTCAAGGCGTAATTACGTCAAGACTTCATTCTAAGCTCTAAACTATGAGGAATTGACTTAGCACAAGATTGAACACTTACATATGGTCCAAATGATGTTAAGGACATAGTAGGAACAGAATGGAACACTTGGATTTGATCAGAACTCCTCTGGCATGAACTTGGTGATTTTGTTGAGTTTATGGCGATGAAGAACAATTTGCACACATAGAATGCATCATATAAGGATTTGAGGAGTCCATAGATGTTGCCAGGTGTTAGGGGACTTCAACAAGTGTCCCTAGACGTGTAAAGACCGGGGGAAAGGTGGCAAAGGTAAAAGAAGTGGCAGATGTAGGAAACTGCAGCTGGCACACATCTGGTGAAAAAGTGAAACCCCACGCCACGCGCGAGACTCAGTTGCACCTGCCGCGCCATGCTACGGTGCCTTTTTCTCAAAATTTTCATTTTTGCCCCTGGACTTGTTTCGTCGCGTTTTGTCACCCGTAACCCCTTTTAACCTGATTTCAAGGCTCAATAAAGGTGTTAAGGGATAAGTGACTTGGATTATGTCCGGAAATATCTCGGATGTCGTTTTGTTCGGTTGTACGATTGCGCGTTTCGCTAAAATGCGTAAGACGCTTAAACGGACACAAAAACGATCGAAATTTCGCAACGATGGACATCCTTGCATCCTTATCAATAAAACATAAGGTTTTATTGAATGTACACATTTTAATTTACATATAGGGCCTATATTCAAAAATACGAGAATTCAGTAAGTTTCCTAAGTTTGTCAGGAACAGTCCCTGGACTTCAAACTTGCATGAAACATTATAATAAGTGTGTAAAGCCTTCATTGGCATATAATAGGCACACATAAGAGTATGAATAATATTATACGAATCTCGGTTCGTTAAAAGGTCACTCAGAGGCTTAGTTTGAGCATGTTGACACTTTTAGTCCCTTATCTTATTAATTTATCGTTCAAAGGTTATAATTAACATAACGATGTATTTGGTCCCTCTCGTTTTAGCACGTGGCATACGAGGATCATTAGGACACGTGTCGGAATTTTACAGGACGGGTTTTTACGAGGTGTTACATCCTCACCCCCTTAAAAGAAATCTCACCCTCGAGATTTTATTCAAAGGTTAGAAGTATTATTGTCGCATAGTGGACTTAACATTACGTATACTCGAGATTTCTATGGACATCCCGTTTGGCCTTTACAATAGGCACATGCTTTCTTAGAAGTATCTTAACCTGTCATTTCTCGATCGTTACCGGTTTTCCAACAAAACCATAGGCTTTCATTTAATTTGCACATTTTTATGCGATATTGTTATAAACTCATCAGCTAGTCTTTTCCTTTAAATTGCATTCGTGAGACACATTGTCAATGCTGAGCTTCTCAAGTAAATTAGTTTATAAGCTAAAGTCCCGACACATTCGATCATCTCGAATGGTCATATACATACATACATACATACATACATATATATACATACATACATACATATATATATATATATATATATATACATATATATATATATATATATATATATATATGTATATATATATATATATATCTAGGGCTTAATTTGCCCTTCTAGCTAAAACATACTACATATATATATATATATATATATATATATAGGGCTTAATTTGCCCTTCTAGCTAAAACATACTACACCATTCTTAGGGTGATGCCTACAATAAGACTTTGTCCCTTATTGGGAACTTATACGTTTGCAACTCTTGTCAGCGTAGTTCTTCTGCTGTTCATTGACAGTTTTGAAATAGATTTGGATTTGTATCATCCTATCCATGGTTCCAAAGACAATCTTAGGTCTTGTTAGTTGGGTCCTTCCCACTTATGCCTATCAAACGGGCGTTTGATATTTTCTCCCATACAAGGCTTCCAAGGGAGCAGCCTTGGTATTTATATAACAACTAATATATATAGGAGAACTTAACTAGGGTGAGATGTTCATTCTAACTACTATTCAATCAATCTTAAAGACGTACCTAACCCTTACAGTTGGTCGAGCAGATCGTCGATCCTGGGCTGAGGTTAAAGATTCCTGATCGTTGCCTTGTTTAAATCTTGTGGTAATCAAAGCATAACTGCATTGAACCGTCTTTCTTAACAAACAACACCCGATCTCCCAAAGTGACGAGCTAAGCTGTACAAACCTTTCTTCAAAACTTCATTTAATTGGGCTCTGTTATTCTTTTCTTTTTCCGTCGGTGTTAATTGATATGGAGCTTTTTGCAACAGGTCCAGCTCCTAGTATGATGTCACATTTTAAGTCCACTTGCCTCTCAGGAGGTAAATCGTGTAGTTCTTTAAAGAAGATATTAAGATAAACATAATTGATATAGTTAAATCTCAGCCTTTGATTCATCTAATGTCGCTTGTCATCAAAATGACACATTCACCCTTCGAATACTTGGATGCCTTGAGTGTAGACACTTACTCAAGCATCTTGACACGGAATATCTCCTTGAATACCGTTTGCTGATTTTAGTACAATATGACTGTTGGAAGATCCTAGTGGTTCCATGCATTAAACCTTCATGTTGATCAGGCATGAAAGCAATCTATGGGACTCACTAAGATACTGCCAATTACCATATGGCGCTTTTATCAAGCTAGTTTGGCATTCGTAGTTGATAGAAATGAAAGAGTTTAATAAATAAATAAAATAGTTTAAATAATAATAATAATAATAAAATTTCATCGTACTTCAACCGAAGGAAGAGCGTGACTGAGTTTAGAGCATTCATAAAAAAGGAGTGATTTCTATGGTTTTATTGGTAGGTTCCATCTTATACTTAATATATGATATTCTTATGGATTTATTTGAATTTTGCTAGACTTATGGTTTATGAAAGACTTATTAGTGTCTGAATCGATACAGGATTCTTAACAACTATATCCTTGATTAATAATAAGGTACGTACCTGATGACTTTATCAGGCAGTTCCTTTCCTAGCTCCTCTAGGCTTAGCTGCATCATCCTTGGCAGCTCTAGGGCAGTTAGTACTTATGTGGCCTTTGTCGCCACAACTGAAGCAAACCACATTCTTTATATCCCTATATTCATGGGATTGATGACCAGTTCTTTTTCAAATACCACATTGCTTTGGCTTTTGGTCTGTTCGACACTGTCCCCAGTGCCTTTTGTTGCAGGTCTTGCACGTAGGCTTTTCATCCGACTCTTGTTGGTTCTTATTGAATCCAGACTTTCCCTTTTTCTTAGATTTATGGGAGTTATCCTTCTCCCTTTCTCTTTGCCTATCGGTCTCAGCTTTGACTGATTTTTTTGTCTCACTAAATCCTGAGTGAGAATCAGAGCTAGGTCTATAGCAGACCTATGTGTACTGGGCCTTGAAGCCCTAACATTTCCTTAATTTCTGGCGCTAAGCCACCAATAAACGAGCAATTTGTTTTGGTTCAGGGGATACTAGGTATGGCACTAACCTAGACAAGGAGTTGTAGTCGGTCACATATTTCTGAAAATCCAAATTCTTCATTGATAGAGATAAGAAATCCGTCTTTATCCTTTCCAACTCATGAGATGGACAATATGTTTCTTTAATCAGGTCCATAAACTTGGACCAACTCAAATTATACAAAAACACCTTTCCAACAGACTGTAACATGTTTTCCACCATATTAGGGCATTGCCCTTAAATGATTGTGATACAACTTTCACAATATCTTTGTCAGTGCAACCACTGATCTCGACCACGGTTTCTATTTCATTTAACCACCTAAGGGCTTCAACTGCCCCTTCTTCCCCTTTGAAATCACGGGGCTTACAGGATACTAAATTCTTGTATGAACACCCATCCTTATTGGAACACATCTTCTCATGATGCTCCTGTCTCTCAATCTTACTCCTCACATTTGAGGGGTGTATCTCACTATCCCTTGGATTCGATTGAGGTATAGACGAGTGTTTCAATAATTGTTTGGAGCGAGAAGCACCCGACTCCTGTTGCCTTGCCGTATAGGCATTTATAGCCTTGCCAACCTCCGTGGCAATTAAAGCTTGTAGATCATTTTTACTTATGATGATATTTGCATTTGCATTATCTTTGTTACGCTTGTTGTTGGCTCCATCAGAGGTGCCATTGTAGTTACTTGGTACTAAACACCAATTTGTATTCTATTAGCTGGTCATTCGCATTTGATGACTCATTGTATCTATGCCGTGGTATTATTAAACCATTTTGGCTCTAAGTTGGGTATATAAATCCCTTACCTTTTTGGATCAGTGTGCTCGAAGTCACAACTGTCAGGTTTTGACTTGTTAAATGAATGTCTAATAGCTATTTATATATAACCTAGGTCTCAAAGGACCATCACAGGCATTTAAAAGATCGGACATAGTCCAGAAATATTAGACAGTGGATTATAAAATCACATATGTCCTTGTCGTAACAACAATTTAAGTAGCTCGCAAACTTGTCACCGAGGACTTAAAATATGGCACAACTGGCCTTGTTAAAAAAATATATATAGATATGGCACAATGGCCTTGTCAATAAGGGACATTATAAGATATGGCACAAAAGGCCTGGTCACAAAGGACATCAAAATACGGCACAAGGCCTTGTCACAAGGACGTATTTAATATATATATATATATATATATATATAAAAGCCGCGATCTTATTAATCAACAGGCTTTAAGGCTTGAACATAATTCATTACCTTTGGACAGGGGGTCGTAGACCACAACTGTCATTGTCATAATTGACGATATTATATAGCCCGTAGGCAAATCAATTGACATCTCGAACGGATGTTAAAATAATAATTATTGGACTAATAATAGTATTCACGATCGTATTGATCTATGAGGCTTGGGCATAGCCCACCACCTTGGACAGGGAACCATAAAAGTCACAACTGTCATTGCTTTATTGAAGTATAGCCCGAAGGCAAAACACCACTAATGAATGTTAATTTATAGCTCAATGACATTGCATCACTAATGGATGTTAAATCGTGGTCCGCAGACACTTCATCACTAATGGATGTTAGATCATAGCTCGTAAGCACTACATCACTAATGGATGTTATTTCCTGGCCCATAGGCACTACATCACTAATGGATATTAAATCATGGCCGTAGGCACTACATCACTAATGGATGTTTATAATACGATCATCGCACTGATGATATTAATTGGATCACAATGATCACATAGGTTCGGACATAGTCCATTACCTAGATGGCTCGTGTGGTTCCTCAAGTCACACTGCCAGGAGGTTAATACCTTAAACATATTAACTTTTAGGATAATCTTAAAATGGTTTAAATAACTAGCCCAGATCGGGCAGACTAGTGAGGTTTAGAACGTAGTTCACCGCCTCTGGATAGAAGGGATTCCACAAAAGGGATTTCTCAACCTTAACTATCCGGGTAGAAGACCATCTTAACTACCGTTTCGCCGATATGTGTGACCTATTGCACTCGGCGGGTGTAAACCATTAAGAAGATCTTTGGATATGTTTCACAGATCAAAAATTTCGAATCAAAATTGAGACGTTCGCTTGAACAAAGAATATAACAAATTCGTATATAATAATGATAATGACTCCTAATCTTTCCATAATTCATTAGGAATTTACAATCGTGCCTTAAACAGGACTTTTAATAATTAACTTGCCCACGCGGGGACTAAAAGAAACATCACAAGTCCACACAGGGACTAAATGGAAATATGTAAGCCCTTATAGGGACTATAAGAAATAAAATGTTCACGAGGGACTATAATGAAATAGCGTGTTCACAAAGGAACAATAATGAAATAACATGTTCACAAAGGAACAATAATGAAATAACGTGTTCACAAAGGAACTTAAGTCGAAGAATATGTCCACCTAGGGATTATAATAAACAAATTTCCACACAGGGATTACAAATGAATATAAAAGTCCACATATAGGGACTATAAAAAAAATAATATGTCCATAAGGGACTTATAATGAGATAATATGTTCACGAAGGAACTATTGGAAACAAAGGTCTACACAGGGACTTAAGTCGAAAGCTATGTCCACATGGGAACTATAATAAACAAATGTCCATTAAGGAATTATTTTTCATTAATGTCCGCACAGTGACTAATCAGAAGAGACATGTCCCCATAGGGACTCAAAGGAAAAAGTAATACAATTGATAGAAGAATTCTCTTGAGCCTCTATTGCTTAACTCATTATATTTCTCTTTGTGGTTAATTGCATATGATACTAACACTGTAAGTTTTCTGATTCAGGATCCGTTGTAGAACGGAATTCAAAAATTCAAGGTTTAAAAATAAAATGGATCACGGATTTGAGTTTGGTAAGCATAATCCAAGCTTGGAATTCCAAGAACTCAGATGTAAGAAATATGGCTCATAAGTATCCATCGGTATTATCTTAGAAGTTGGAGACTCAGGGACCTCTGGTATGGACTCCACAGATACAAACTTCAAAAGTTGAGCCTCAGGGACCTCCGGTATGGACTCTGAAGTCTAGTTTAAGGTTTTAATAGGTTTGGGTTTAAGAATAAGTTTATATAAGGTCTTTCCTCCAAACCGGTCGCATACTTAACTTAGCCGTGGTACGAAGCATAACATTTTGTGGCTTCGGATGAGAAGAATTTTCATCAATGGCCTCTTTCTTGGCGACTTGTTTCTGAAATACATAAAATCGAAAGCAAGATTTATTTAACAGGGATGAGAGCATGTCAAGTCTAGATTCGGAAGGTATAAGGAATATGCTACTGTGTCACTTGATATTAAACACAAAAGGCTAGTGTTTAATTCACTCAAACGTTGGCTCTGATACCAACCTGTCACACCCTGACATCCACGTGTCTACTGGTGGGCGCGGTGGGGAGTATCGTGACGTATAGTTGATATCATCATTACCAAACAAGATAAACACAGCGGAAGTCTTGAAATAAATAAACTATTACAAACCGATAGTGTTCAAAGTTCAGAACAAATATACACAAACAACGCTTGTAATAGGATCCACAGGCGGATCGCAAAACATACAATAATCAGACTATAAACAGGCAACTCCCTAAGGTCGCAACTCCTTAGTTAATCGCCCCGCAGCTCCCGGCCTATTCCGTACTTGCAACCTGTAACTTAAGCTTTTGAAAATACGTCAGTTTATACTGGTGAATACGCTCAATTACCTCATTTTGAAAACCTTTTCAAAAATGGTTTTAGGTGCACATAGCACATTTTCTTAAATAACTTGGGATAGTACAAATGACCTTGTATACAGATTTACATGCTGGCTTTTACATATGAGGCCCGGTACAGAAACCGAGACATGATCAACTAACACACCACTCTGAACTTTCACACCGAAAGCAGGATAGCAATTACCCAGTGTATGCCTACACGCCATGCTATATTGTCGTGGCCACTACCAATTTAGTGAGCCAAGGATATCCCAGACATGGTCAAGCCCACCCCCAATGTTTTAGTTTCAGTCAAAACAGATCAAAACCGGGTTATGTAAGATTTCAGTTAATTATCAAAACTGGATAAAACATTATCTCATACCCGACCAAGCGGTAGTAATCTACCGTATACCAAGCCCGTATAGGGAAAATAGGTTAAGAGTATTTACCTGAGTTGAGTTCGCAAGTAATCCAAATCCAGCCGTATTCTAGAGCAAGTACAGGAGCAATCTAACCAATATTAGAATGCTAACGGGTCCTTAGTTAAGTCCTAGACTTGGACCGGTTAATCTTACGCTAAACTGTGATAAGGTATGATACGCTAGATTAAGCGGTGATCGGAATAGAATGTTAATTGGACCCGACAAGTACATAGACTTGTATGATATGGGAAGACCAATAACATTCTGGTTTTTGATAAAGAATGGACAAAGTTAAACCCGTTTTGGTTAAAATACGTAACTAGCTATGTATGCTTAACCGAATGCGTATAAGCGAAACCGGGTAACCGTAAGAGTCGTATATAAGTTCCATAATGAGATATGTTTAAAGTATGTTATAAAATCAGTAGCATTTGCAAAGATAGGCCCGAGGTGTATTTAAAACCGAATTATGCCTTACAAGGGCATTTTAGTCATTTTTAGGCTTATAAAAGATGTTTAAGTGAATCTGATGTTATGACCTTAAAATATTCTGTAAAAACATATATTTTATCATGTTATAACAGTAGGTTATCAAATATATGTGTGTTTGATGATTTTGAAACATACTATGTCAGGTAGGGGCATTTTAGTAATTTCACACATAGCTTTGAAGCCGAATTTGGGATTCTGAGTTCGGGACTTGTACTTACTGTTGTTATATTAAAAATAAGTTTATAAATCAGTAGGTAACAAGTCTCGGCCTATGGTTATGATTTTAAACCATACTTATGCGCCGAAAGGTGTAAAAGTTGCTAAAATGCCGTTAAATCGATATTTAATATAAACTGAAGTTAGGACCTGTTTTAAATGGCCAAAAATATGTCTTTAACTTATAACATCAGTAAGTTAAAGTTTTGATTATAAAAAGTTTGATTTTTGCTATTTTTCCGTAAAAAGGGTAGTTTGAGTCATTTAACCGCGATTAGCGATTCTTAAGTATGCATTCAGGTCATAAACCGAAAAAGCCTCCCAAATGGTCCTACTTATCATAACATATCAGTAAGTATACCATCCATATGCTCATATGCGCTTGGAATCTCATTTTGCGCAAAAAGGACCTATTTGCAAAGTTTTAAGGATTACGGAACTTATGTAAGAACTCGGATTTACTAGGAATCGAGTCACGCAACTTTAGGTAATTATTCTAGACATAAATATGGTCCTAAAATAGTCAATGGTCAAAAGCAAAGATAGCTCGAAACGGGTCAGAGCTGAAAGTCAACAAAAGTCAACTGCTTGAGACTTTCGGTTACAAACCGAGCCTAGACCAAACATTGACGAGCCGAATCTGTTGACACAAGTTCTAATACTTATTTTAAGGTTATTAATGTTTCAAAACATATTTTATAACATCTAGCTTGTTAGTTATGATTTTTATAAAAATTGCTCAGTTTGACTTTATTTGACTTTTCGGTTGACTCGTCAATCAGCCATGAATCCATGAAAATCTGAAAATGCCCTCTTGAGGGTTTATTACCTCCATCATTATGAGCACGTAGGAACTTTCGTTACGCACAATGACGGAGTATACATGATTTAGAGCAAGTCAAGGCGTCATTACATCAAGACTTCGTTCTAAGCTCTAAACTATGAGGAATCGACTTAGCACAAGATTGAACACTTACATATGGTCCAAATGATGTTAAGAACAGAGTAGGAACGAAATGGAACACTTGGATTTGATCAGAACTCCTCTGGCATGAACTTGATGATTCTGTTGAGTTTATGGAAATGAAGAACAATTTGCACACATAGAATGCATCATATAAGGATTGTTTGAGGAGTCCATAGATGTCGCAAGGTGTTAGGGGACTTCAACAAGTGTCCCTAGACGTGTAGAGACCGGGGGAAGGTGGCAAAGGTAAAAGAAGTGGCAGATGTGGTGGCAGATGCAGGAAACTGCAGCTGGCACACATCTACTGAAAAAGTGCAACCCCCACGCCACGCACCATACTCAGTTGCACCTGTCGCGCCACGCTACGGTGCCTTTTTCTCAAAATTTTCATTTTTGCCCCTGGACTTGTTTTGTCGCGTTTTGTCACCCGTAACCCCTTTTAACCTGATTTCAAGGCTCGATAAAGGTGTTAAGGCATAAGTGACTTGGATTATGTCCGGAAATATCCTGGATGTCGGTTCGTTGGGTTGTACGGTTGCGCGTTTCGTTAAAATGCGTAAAACGCTAAAACGGACACAAAAACGATCGAAATTTCGCAACGATGAACATCCTTGCATCCTTATCAATAAAACACAAGATTTTATTGAATGTACATATTTAAATTTACATAGAGGGCCTATATTCAAAAATACGAGAATTCGGTAAGTTTTCGCAGTTTGTCAGGAACAGTCCCTGGATTTTCAAACTTGCGTGAAACGTTATTATAAGTGTGTAAAGCCTTCATTGGCATATAATAGGCACAAATAAGAGTATGAATAATATTATATGACTCTGGGTTCGTTAAAAGGTCACTCAGAGGCTTAGTTTGAGCATGTTGACACTTTTAGTCCCTTATCTTATTAATTTTTCGTTCAGAGGTTATAATTAACATAACGATGTATTTGGTCCCTCTCGTTTTAGCACGTGGCATACGAGGATCATTAGGACACGTTGTCGGAATTTTACAGGACGGTTTTTACGAGGTGTTATACCTGGTCGAGCCCTCGTTGGCGATGATGCTCCTGTTATGTGGATTTGACTGCTGATATCGGAGGTTCCGGTGTAGGTGAAGGTAATCCTGGAGATTCTGCGACCCAGGAGGTGCGCACTAAGAAAGCTGCTGATAAGACTGCTGGCCTTTCCCCCCGTAAGCGTTCTTCTGCTGTTCCTTACCTGGATTATGTTGTTGTTTCTGACACCATGTCGGGTTTAGACGTAGGAGTCAAACGTCCTGCTGCTGACCCTGAAGATGCAGAGACATTGACCCAAATGATGTCGAAAAAACAACAATCCCTTGCGGATAAAAAATGAACTTGATGACCAAGCTGCCCTCCTTCTTTCAGAGAGGAAAATGAAAGCCATGGGCGTTCCTGTTGCCCATTCTGAATCAGATGTTGACCTTAATGTCTTTGCCCCAAAGTCTGGAATCTCCTTGAAAAGATATATGAAGCATCGTCTGCCCCGCGATGTATGGTTTCGTGTTTCCTTTTTCTTATCTGTTTATTTAACTTCTGATTTTATGTCACGCCTTATTGAAAACGACACAAATTCTATTTCTTGTAGCATCTGCTAAATCTGCTAGGACCTCTTCCAAAGGTGCCAAGGTCATTTCCCAAGGTTGGTGATATCACTCCTCCTGCTTCTCCACCTCCTGTACTTGATGGTCAATCTCCTCCCGTCCCAACTACTAAAGATAAGGGCGTCGAAGATGTTGTTGGTGAAGTTGTTGGAAAAAAGCATGTTACTGGTGTGGTAATTCAAGATGAGGATCATCCTCAAGAAGGTGTTGAAACTGAGTGGGAATCCAGCGAGGTTACTGCTCCTCGAGGTACTCGATATACCCGCTGGGTTCCCACTGGTGACCAAGGCGCCTCTGGTGCTTGATCAGATCCTGAGATTACAAAGGCCAGGCCTGGTGATTCTTGGGTGTTCCACAATCCTGCATGGGATGATCTACCTCACGTTCCCCAATGGAATCTTACATAAGGCTCTAGGATGGATAATTTAGATAACTGTCACGCTATTTACTCTCTAGCCCTAATGCCTGCTGAAAGATTATTCCAGAAGAAACGTGGCCGGTTTGATTTGCTAGAAGACCAAATCCGTTCCGGTATAAACTTCTTCTCCACCACTCAAGAAATCGTTCGAGAATGGCAGTCTATGGGAGAGGATACCATGGATTTTGAGGCAGCCAAAAAGGCTTTTTCTGAGGAGATGGATCAGTTTAATTCTGAGAAGAAAGGGTTGATGTGGTGTGTTGCTGACGCAGAGGAGAAACTGAGCCAAGAAAAACAACTTCATGCCACTCGTAAAAAAGAGTGGGAAAACGCATGTGAGCATTCTAATCGTGAGCTGAAGGCTGCTCGTGACGAGGTGGCACGTGTGAAAGGCGAGCATGAGAAAGCGAACAACGACTATGATCACCTATCTGCCGCCTATAAGAAAAAAGAAGTTGAAAGTTTGGCCTTACAAACTGAAAAAGATGAAGCCTTGCTCGAATCGCAGAGCTTGAGAAAACCCTAGTTGAACAAGAAGCGCAGAGGAACGCCTCCGACTTGCTTTCCCAAGAGTTAGGAGACGATTGCAAGTGGTTGTTGACCCGCGGCGTCCCGCTGGTGCATGTTTTTATTTATTTTGACTTCCATTCTCTTTGTCTATACTCTGACATGTCCTTTGTGCAGATTGCTGATCGTTTAGTAAGGTCGGAAGAGCTTGCTAAATATATGTTCGAGCTTGATGCTGCTGCTTACAACAGTGGTCGGAAGGATGGCTATGCAGAAGGTAAAGCTGCGGCTCTTGCTAAGACCAAGGATGATAAGTTTGAACTTTACAAGCTTAATTGCATGGAAAACTATGCTTAGATACGCCACGAGTTTGAATTCATCGAGTTTGGGGTTGTGAAGGCCGTTGAGAAGTTTGCACGTCGTGGAGTTGCCGTTGAGTTTCTGAAGAAAGCTCTTGGAGATCTTCCCCTGGATGCTGGCGAGACTGGTGGTACTGGCCCAGTCATCCAGCTTGACTTTCCATCTTACCGGCCTTTATGCCGACGTATGGTCTAAGGACCTTGTAATTCGGACAATATACATTGATTTTGGGTTGTAAACATTTTAACCGTCTTGTGATGTTTTTATGGTAACTATTAGCTTAGCATGTTTGCATTACTGTTATAACTTATTTCGAATTATGCGTGAATTTTGTCGTTATAATAGGTGCATGTGCTAATTGCTTTGAGTAGGTGTAGTGACTGAATGATGACGTAATAACATATTGTGTTTTCTTGACCTTAGCTTTTGCACTTGCTTGTGCTAGCTTATGGGCCTACAATGTTTTCAACAGTTTTTGTGCCATGTTTCATTTTTCATGTCTGTGAGGATACGAATTGCTCATATACAGGTTATTACGCTATTTCGACGTGGCTATGCACATGGTTGTGACTAGCCTTGTATGTCTATTTTAATGTAATCGTTCCTGAGACAACGTTTTGCGTGTTTGCTGGTTTATGAAGTATCTCGTTGATTGACATGTATTCCTGTGTGGTCAACTCAGTTGTGCGCTTGGTTGTGACGAGCCTTGGGAGTCGACCATTGCGGGTGTCATTACGCCAGCGATGTTTTCATGTATACCCAAAGTAATATATGCATTTGTAACTAAAATTCACAAAATATCTGTAGGATAGGCAACACTTCTTGTATATTAGATGTATGTGTTGGGCTTTAAGCCTTACATAAAAGAGTAAACATTTGCTCGTTACATGTAATACTTTCTTAACTGTTGAGCGTTTCAAGTCCTAGGGACTTCTTTGTCATCCAGGGTGTGCAATTGATATGCACCTTTGCCTAGGACCTTGTTGAAAATATAGGGTCCTTCCCACTTTAGTGCTAATTTTGTTCGATGCCTCATTATCTTTGAAGACGTAATCACCCAAGTTAAAAGTGCAGATTCTGACCTTACTATTGTAATACTTCTCTAGCTTTGACTTGTATTTTGCTTCATTGATTAGTGCCATTTCCCTCCTTTCCTCGAGGAGATCCAGATCCAACCTACGCTCTTCTCATTGTTCACGTCGTTCATTGCGAGCATTCTTGGGGATGGCAAACCGATTTCTGCTGGTATGACTGCCTCTGACCCATAGACCAAACTGAATGGGGTTTCCCCATTGCTTATCTTAGGCATCTTCCTATGAGCCCACATGATGCTTGGAAACTTGTCAACCCAACCCCTTCGCTGAGTTCCTAACCTTGCTTTTATCCCCTCTACGATGCTTTTGTTTACAGCCTCTACCTGCCCATTCCCCTGTGGGTGTGCAACCGAGGAGAATGTATGTTCTATGTTCAGCTCTTTGAACCACTTTTGAAGATCATCCGCAACGAAGTTTGTGCCGTTGTCAGTGATGACGCGCAGAGGTAACCAAAATATGGAGATTATTTGTTCCCAGATGAACTTCCTCACCACCATTGTCGTTGTGGACGCTAGCGCTTTTGCCTCTACCCATTTGGTAAAGTAATCGACTGCTACTATGATGAATTTTACCGCGCCCGGGGCTTCAGGGAACGGACCTACCATGTCTATTCCCCACTGTTGAAATGGCCATGCGGTTGTGACCGGAACAAGTTCATTTTTAGGGCGCAGGGTCTTTGGTGCATGTCTTTGGCATCCGTCATACTTCCTCAACACCTTCACTGCATCTAGGTGCATCCCTGGCCAATAGTACCCTGCATTCATCACTTTGGCTACTACCATTCTAGGACCTGCATGGATCCCACAAATTCCTTCATGCACCTCACGAATCAAGTAATTAGCATCTTCAGGGTCTACACGTCGGAGTAGAGGACCCAGGTAGGACCTCCGGTATAAAATACCATATATTATCTGGTAGTGTAATGCTTTATGTTGCACTTTCCTTGCTTCAGCCTAATTTCTAGTAAAATCCTTGATTGGAGGTACATTATAATTGGAGACATCCAGGATGACGACCCCATTTGGATGACACTTACTTGGTGTAGTGGAACGGACGGGTTTTTTAACACCTCAATTCGCACGTCTTTTGCTAGGTGTTGGAACTTTGGACGCGAGCTTGCTCAGGGCATCCGCAGGTTTGTTCTCGCTTCGGTTGATATGCGTGATTTTAAAAGAGTTGAAACTCTGTAGGAGGGTTTTAGCTTGCTCGAGATACAATGCCATTATCTCACCTTTGGCATCGTACTGACCATTGATTTGACCTCTTCTAAGTTCTTAACGCCCATCTTGATCGCTAATCGCAGGCCCGCGAGAAAAGCCTCATATTCTGCTTCATTGTTTGTACTTTTAAACTCTACGCGGATGGCGTAGGTGAAGTCGTGTTTTTCTGGGCTTACCAACCGTAACGCTGCACCCGCTCCATCCTCGTTGGACGCACCGTCTGTGTATAACAACCATGGGTCATCTGCCGGTTGTTTCTCGGGTTTATCCATTACTTTGCACTCATGTTCTTTTTCTTTTAGAACTTTAGTTAGGAAATCCGCCAATATTTGCCCCTTGACTGCTGGTCGAGGTTTAAAGATAACGCTAAGTCCGCCAAGCTCGATGGCCCACTTCGCTAATCTACCTGAGATTTCTTGTCGAGCCAGGATATTACCAATGTTATAGTTTGTCAGGACTTGGATGAGGTGTCCCCCAAAGTACCTGCGTAACCTTCTTGATGCGTGAATTAGTGCCAATACCAACTTCTCCATCATTGAATACCTTGTTTCTACGTAATAAACCGGTGTTTACACTCCCTGCCGGTCAACTAACAAAACTGCCCCTACTGCTTTCTCCGAGGCAGACAAATACATCACCAAAGGCTCATCTTTAATTAGGACTGTCAACGTAGGAAGGCGCATCAAGCAATCTTTCATCTCCTTGAACGCGGTCTGCGCTTTCGAGGTCTATGAAAACTTGCTTTTCTTCACACAATTCCTGAGAGTTGTGATAAATGGATGAGATTTCGCAGCATGATTAGCGAGGAAACGATTTAGTGCGGCTAGACGTCCTGCTAGGACATGCATCTCTTTTACTGTTGTTGGAGAAGGCATCCTTTCTATTGCTTCGACTTTCTTGGGATTGACTTTGAATCCGTCTTTGGTTACGATGAACCCTAAAAATTTGCCTTCATCCATTCCAAAAGAGCATTTTGCTGGTTTAACTTGATGTTCACACCTCGAAGCGTGTCGAACGTCTTTTGAATGTTCTGGAGCATTGTACTCTTTCTTTACTCATGATGACCAGGTCGTCCATGTATACTTCAACATGTTTGCCGATATCTTCCCCAAACGTTTCGTTCATCAACCTCTGATACGTGGCTCCGGCATTTCGTAGCCCGAAGGGCATTTTTGTATAACAGTACAATCCCATTGGCGTGCAAAACGCTGTCTTATCTTCATCTTTGATGGCCATTTGAACCTAATGATACCCTTTATAACAATCTAGAAAACACTTCCATCGAAAAGATGCCAAAGAATCTATTTTTTCGTCTATCTCGGGCAAGGAATAAAAATCCCCCCCGGCACGCTTTGTTGAGGTCTATGAAGTCTACGCAAATTCTCCATCCGCCATTTCCCTTGGGTACCATCACTGGGTTAGATACCTATATTTGATAGCGTACTTCTCTGATGATTCCGCATTTAGCAACTCTGTCATCTGTTGCTTCATGGCTTCGTGCTTTTCTGGCCCCAGGTTTCGTTTAGTCCGGACGACTGGTTTGGCATTCTCTGAAACATTCAATCTGTGTTCTGCGACGTGCCGTTGAGCCCCCACCATTGTCACACCCCGACCCGCAGCGGAAATAAGAGTCGGGGCATAATTGGGTTATCACCAAAGCACATGACATTTACTATTATGTTTCATAATTAATAAAGTCAAAGTTACATTTTCAAACATCCAAACATGTTCATTCAATACAAAGGAAATAACCAAACATAACAATCCCAATACTAAATGTTTATTCTTCTAATCCAGGTCCTATGTGTTCCTAGCTGCTGCTGGTTCACCTGTATCATGTGTAAAATGGGAGTTTTTAGGTCAACATAAGTTGGCGAGTGAAACCTTATTAGATAAACATTTGATAATATTTTATGGTTAGTTTATCGATGAAATATTGTGCATAATCATAAATGAGCAAATGTAAGTAATCAAGCATTGGCAAATAGCAGTTACAATTATAACATACAATAACACTTGCTAGCATACATGAACATACCAATATCATATGATAACTAACATAAATGAACTGTGCGATCAAGGCTCAATCAAACGGAGCCGATCGTATTGCATGTACTGAAAATCTAAAATGAACTGTGCGATCAAGGCTCAATCAAACGGAGCCGATCGTATGCGGGCACGCCAGGTTCAACCGCATAATAAAATGGGGAACAGGCTCAACACTCATAAATGGGGAGCGGCGGCCTCGGCAATTGCATGTACTGAAATAATAATTTGCATCCAATAATAACTACTTAACAGCAACAAACTAAATACACATGTTCATGATATGATGTATGCACAATGGTTTAGTTATAATATGTATATAAACAAAGACACATGATACACCCCAAAATTGTGATTAAAACGGGGAATTTGTAAGATTCACTCACATTGGTGCGTTGAATTGGAGATGGTGAGATGCGCACGATTTAGATGAGCGAGTCGACGGGAATACTAACCTAAATAATAATGGAAAAAATATATTAAATGGATGGATTTTATTAAGGATTTTAATGAAATTTTTTAGATATATTTTTGTGAGTTTATGACTATTTTCTATCTTTAAAAATGTTATTTAAGTATTTTTAATTGATTTTTAAATTAAATTAAATAAATAAAAATATAAAAAAAAATATTTTTTTTTAAGCGTTGACCGTTGACCGTTGACCGGTTCGGTCAGCGAATAAACCTGCGCCGGGTGGGATTCGAACTGGCGACCTCCCGTTCACGTGCACGCAGCTCTACCAACTGAGCTACGTGTCTAACCCGAAAAAAACTCGTTTTTAATTATATTTATACACTTATTTGAATTAACCGAAAATTACTTTATTTGCAAAAACGTTTTAATTCAATTGGACCGGTGCTCGTGACGAGTTTCGAACGCGCGACGTGTAGTTCATATTGCACACAGTCCACCGCTGGACTGTGTGTCTAACCCGGTTATTATCCCGGTTTATATTATACTTAACAACTATCTGATTTAACCCGGTTTAGTTCTTGATAAAAAAGGCATGTTATTACACAAGGCGTGCGTGTAGCAAGGATCGAACTCGGGACGTGTATAGTTTTTGTTTGCACACAGTCCACCGCTGGACTGTGTGTCTAACCTGTTTAAACTTCCGATTTTAATTAATCTTAACTCATTACTGAACTCGTCTTCTTCATTACGAAACGAAGACATCAATCAACAATCCGATTCGTGATTAAATTAGTTAGTAAACATGATGTCTAGTTTGAATGCATTAAACCGAACAGTTTTGGGAAAAAAATACCGAACAGGTTGTCTTCTTCAGAGAGTCCGGCGAAACTTGTCGGCTCTGTTTTTGAACCTTCGGCTGAGAGAATCTATCAACAGGTTTAAGGGATTAGATATGAAATTAAACTAGTGAGTATTGATTATCAGTATGTTGGAATGTGCATACCGGTAGTTAACGAGTTTCCGGCAATTCCAGAAGTTTTCCGGCGAAGATAAGATTTCCGATAAATGTTGACTAGGATCGATTCTGATGGAGGAGTTGTGTTAGAGACTGATTAATCACATGATTTAAACAGAAAGAGTCGGAGGAAATACCGTGTGATGTGAGTCCCGGTTTTCCGGTGACTTGCAGAGTTTTTCCGGCGAGCTGATTCAGATGATCTGAGGGTCCGAAAATGCGACGAAATTGGAATGGAGATAGTTCTGAATCGAGAGAATGGTCTGAAGCTTGAGTTAAATCAGAACTTTGATGAACTTTCGGTTTCAAAAACCGAAAATGATGAGACTTAAAGTTCAATCAATTTTAACTTGATTAGAAACCGTCATACATCGGTTATAAGCTGAGAAAGTGAATTTAACAACGATTTGACGATTGGTTTGCCGATTACCATTTTTCAGATGGCGCCATCGGTTCAACTGAGTTTGTGTATAAGTTTCATTTATGTTCCTAGAGTTAACAGAAAACACATTGTGGCGGAGTGGTTTAGGGAATGAGTGTTAAGTTGTTGCAGCGACTCGGCTGACCCGGGTTCGAGTCCCGGCAGCTTCATATATTTTTTATTTATTTTATTTTAACTTTTTATCAAATATAACTTTTATAGTTTAGTTTATTTATTAATTATGTATCGTTTTAACTCAAAATAACCATAAATAATTAATGCATTTTTATAACTTGGTACTTGATTACAAAACGGAGCGGGTTTTAGGAGACCCGATTTTTACAAATGTTACAGTATCCCCTACTTTTAGGAATTTCGTCCCGAAATTTAAATAGTTGAAGTAGTAGGAAAAAGATGCGGGTATTTTTCACGCATTGAGTCTTCACGTTCCCAAGTAAACTCAGGTCCCCGTTTCGACTCCCAGCGTACCCTAACAATTGGAATGCGACTTCGTCGAAGACGCTTCTCCCCGAAGTCCATGATCTCCACTGGTCTTTCAATAAAATGCATGGATTCATCAATCTGAATGTCTTCCGCGGAATATGGAGATTCTCATCAGCGAGGCACTTCTTCAAGTTCGACACGTGGAATGTGGGATGAATCCTGTTGAGTTCTTATGGTAAGTCAAGCTTGTATGCTACAGGACCTACTCTTTCGAGTATCTTGAAAGGTCCTACGTAACGTGGTGCTAGCTTCCCCTTTTGACCAAAACGAACTACTCCCTTCCACGGTGATACTTTTAAAAGCACATGATCACCAATGTTAAACTCTAAGGTCTTCCGTCGTTTATCTGCGTAACTCTTTTGACGACTTTGAGCCGCTAGAAGATTGTTTCGAATTTGATGGATCTTATCTGTGGTTTCTTGGATCAATTCTGGACCAGTAATTTGTGCTTCCCCATTTCGTGCCAACACACAGGAGATCGGCACTTTGACCATATAAGGCTTCAAAAGGTGCCATGCCGATGCTCGAATGATAGCTGTTGTTGTACGAAAATTCAACCAACGGTAGGTGGGCGTCCCAATTTCCCTTGAAGTCTATGACACATGCTCTAAGCATATCCTCAAGAGTTTGAATGGTGCGCTCAGACTGTCCATCAGTTTGAGGATGATAGGCGGTACTGAGATCTAATCGTGTGCCCAAAGCGGATTGTACTGCTTGCCATGTTCGTGAGGTGAAACGACCATCACGATCAGAAATAATACTTAACGGTACCCCATGCCGGCTTACGATTTCGTTGATATAAATACGAGCAAGCTTTTCGTTCTTGAAATCTTCTCGAATAGGAATAAAGTGAGCTGATTTTGTAAGTCGGTCTATAATCACCCATATAGTGTCATACCCACCAGAAGTGCGAGGTAACCCGGTAATGAAATCCATGGTTATATTTTCCCACTTCCATACAGGTATTTCCGGTTGGACTAGAAGTCCTGAGGGTCTTTGGTGTTCAGCCTTCACCTTGGAACATGTGAGACACTTGGAAACAAAAACGGCAATATCCTTCTTCATTCCAGGCCACCAATAGGTGTATCGTAGGTCTTGATACATCTTATCGGCTCCTGGGTGTATAGAATATCGCGTTTTGTGAGCTTCATTCATAAGAGTTTCACGAAGATTGTTGTGGTTAGGAATCCAGATACGATCTAGGTAATACAGAATACCGTCTGATTTAGTTTCAAGTTTTAGCTCGGCTCCACAGGACATCTCTTTTCGTACATCTTCTTCTGTTATTGAAACGTGTTGAGCTTCTCGAATTTGATCTTTAATGTCGTTATAATTTGCGAACATAGAAGATGAATGGAGTTCGCATAACCCTTCCGACTAAGAGCATCAGCCACCACATTTGCTTTACCAGGGTGGTATCTAATTTCACAGTCGTAATCATTCAGAAGTTCGACCCATCTTCGTTGCCTCATATTTAACTCTTTTTGATTAAAGATATGTTGAAGACTCTTGTGGTTAGTGTATATTTCACACTTAGTACCATAGAGATAATGTCTCCATATCTTAAGAGCGAATACAACGGCTCCAAGTTCTAGGTCATGAGTGGTGTAGTTCTTTTCATGTGTCTTGAGTTGCCTCGAGGCATAAGCTATGACTTTTCCTCTTTGCATGAGAACGCAACCTAATCCTTGCCCTGACGCGTCGCAATAGACTACGAAATCATCACAACCTTCGGGAAGAGTGAGGATTGGTGCATCACAAAGTTTTTGTTTAAGAGTTTGAAAAGCTTCTTCTTGCTTGGGTCCCCATACGAATGGTTTTCCCTTATGGGTTAAAGCCATGAGTGGCACAGCAATGCGAGAGAAGTTGAAATGAACCGACGATAATAGCCAGCTAGTCCAAGAAAAGATCTTACTTCAGTTGGTGTGCGTGGAGCTTGCCATTCTTGAACTGCCTTGATCTTTGAAGGGTCAACATGTATTCCTTTGTCATTGACTACATGCCCGAGGAATTGCACCTCTTTTAACCAGAATTCACATTTAGAGAACTTGGCATAAAGCTTTTCCTTTTCTAGAAGTGCAAGAACGAGTCGAAGATGACGCTCATGATCAGCTTTAGATTTTGAATAAATAAGAATATCGTCGATGAAAACTATAACAAATCGATCAAGGTAAGGTTTGCAGACTCTGTTCATTAGGTCCATGAAGACAGCTGGTGCGTTGGTTAATCCAAACGGCATAACCATGAATTCATAGTGGCCATAACGAGTTCGAAAAGCAGTCTTGGGACGTCTTCTTCATGCACTCTAAGCTGATGATAGCCAGATCGAAGATCGATTTTCGAAAAGCAGCTGGCACCTTGTAGTTGGTCAAGAAGATCATCTATGCGAGGTAAAGGATAGCGATTTTTGATGGTTAACTTGTTGAGCTCTCTGTAGTCGATGCACATACGAAAAGATCCATCTTTCTTCTTTACAAAAAGGACAGGTGCACCCCAAGGCGATGAGCTGGGACGTATGAATCCCTTGTCAGTCAACTCTTGCAATTGACTAGCTAGCTCTTGCATTTCAGAGGGGGCTAACCTATATGGAGACTTTGCAACTGGTGTAGCACCAGGTATGAGATCAATACGGAATTCGACATCTCTGATTAGAGGCAGTCTTGAAATGTCGTCAGGAAAAACTTGTGGAAAATCTTTTACTACAGGAATATCTTCAAGTTTCTTCTCTGTGGTCCCCTTCTTGATGATATGGCCTAAAAACGCGACATAATTCTTGCGAAGATATTTTTGAGCTTGAAGACAAGACAATAAGTTGAGCCCTTTCGACGAGGTTTCTCCAATGATTCGAAGAGTCTGACCGTTTGAAAGAGGAATACGAATAAATTTTTCACGACATACAACTTCCGCATGATGTTGACTGAGCCAATCCATACCGATTATGATGTCGAAACTTCCCAGCTTCATAGGAATAAGGTCGACTGAGAAATCGTGGTCGTTTAAGGTGAGTGTACAGTTGCGTAAAATAGATTCTAATGAAACTGTTTTCCGTCCGCAACTTCCACCGTTATGGATTCCGCGAGCTTATCCCGATTTTTGCTTAAGATGGGTTCAAATTCTAATGACACAAAACTTCTATCCGCACCAGTATCAAATAACATAGAGGCATATCTACCATTTATAAGAAACGTACCGTTGACCACATTGCCGTCAGCTCTGGCCTGGTTCGCGTTAATATTGAAAGCTCTTCCTCTTGCAGGTGGAGGAGCTTGGTTCGCTTGATTCACAGGGTTGGCTTGGGCCTGAGCATGAATAATATTAACCAGCCTTGGACATGTGTTTCTGAAATGACTTGGGTCGCCGCAATTGAAACAAGCCCGCATAGGTTGGCCCATAGGGTAATTGGGTTGATAGTATGTTTGGGCTAAATGTTGGGTGGGTGGAAATGGTAGTTGTTGTTGTGCTTGACCCATTAACTATTGGTGGGTTTGGGTTAAAGGTTGGTGGCGGTTTGTTCGTTGAGGCATGCGGCAGTTTTGAACAGTATGTCCTGCGCGACCGCAGCTGGTGCAGTATTGGCAAGGATGATCAGGGGAGTGGTGATACTGACAACGGTTACATTTTGGTAATGGGCCTGTGTAGGGTCTTCTGTATGGCGCGGGTGAAGGAGTGACTTGAGTGATGGGTGCAGCAGGAATAGGGGTGTTGGTTTGGGTGACTGCAAAATTCCTGGTGTTACGCTTCCTCTTGTTAGCAAACTTAGAGGAAGGAATGGGGTGGTTTGAGGTTTGTCCCTCAACAGGGGCTTTCTTCTTCTCTTCTTTGAACTTCCCATTGCGAATTCGGTTTTCGGTCAGTTCAGTTGCCAACTCCATGGCAGCTTCAAGTGTTACCGGTGAAACGCTGAGAACTGAATCTTGGATTTTCGAGGGGAGTCCTCGAATATAATGCTCGATCAGACGGTAGGTTGGTGTGAACAGATTTGGAACCATTTGGTTCAACTCCAAAAACCTCTTGTTGTAGGTAGAGTGATCACCCTCCTTTTGCTTTAAGGCATGAAATTCATCCTCCAACTTCTTAACTTCACTTCTAGGACAGAAACGCCTAGTCATGATTTCCCTTAACTCCTCCCAAGTTAAGGCCATCGCATCTTCAGTTCCCCTCTTTCCTTTCTCAGTATTCCACCAAGTGAGAGCTACACCAAGTAGTCTCCCGGTGGCGTAACGAACCTTGCGATCCTCAGGACAATCACAGTTTAGGAAGGCGTTTTCCATCTCCTCGAACCAATGTAGGAGAGCAGTGACTCCCTCGGTCCCTTCGAATTTTGGAGGATCACAGGACTTAAAATGTTTGTAAGAGCACTTGTTGGTAGGAGGGTTGTCGATGTTCTGGTCCTGTTGTTGAGGAGGGTTAGTAGGATTTGTAGCAAGGGCTTGTTGTACTTGTACCACGATGTCAGGCAATATCGTGGCCATTTGTTTCGCGATATGAGTGGCCAAACGTTCCTGAGACTTTCCCGATCTTTTACCCCTTCGATGCTGTCTAGACGACATCTACAGGATCATAAAATGAGAAGATTGTGAGTTTATGGTGTCTTTTTAGGTGTCATGTGTCTTTAAGAAAATGAAAATAACATAAATATCAATAATGCAACTACATCCATAGGATGTCTTGGGTTCGCTCATGTTGGGCCTCAAATGTCCCCCATACCTTCACCTACATTGTCATGTGGGCCCCCATGGCTATTGGCTTGGTAGGATTCACATTAGTATTGGCAATTTAACACTCGCATCCCCCGAATGCAAACCACAAAATATGTTCATGAGATGTTTGGTCGGAACGTGTCCAGGTGTAGACACAATGACAACTCAAAGTGGGATTAGTTCACACGACGTTTGGTATAGCATGCTTTGGCCTAATAAGTACTTCGTACTCTCATCGTTAGTCCCCAGGTAGGCAAACTGGTCCTTTATTTTGGATTTATACGAATGCCAGCCTAGACAGGACGTTCCGACTACCGGTACTAGTACCCTTCCAGTTACTACATGCCCGTCATGAGAACTCACTTTGATGAGATTTGAAAACACGAAAATCATTGTAAAATCAATCATGATGTGGTGTGTGCTTTCATGGATGTGATATGTTATGAGCATACGATTTCATGATAGGCATTATTTGATAATACATACTTATGAACATGCTTGCACAATATCAAATGTAACATTTAACATAAAACATATAAACATCATGAAATTTGGCATATAACACATAAAATTCTTATAAGTTTCTAATCGACTATAGTATAGGCTCTAAGGGTCTAATAACCTATCCTATATCCCTATAGTCATGGCTCTGATACCAATCTGTCACACCCCGACCCGCAGCGGAAATAAGAGTCGGGGCATAATTGGGTTATCACCAAAGCACATGACATTTACTATTATGTTTCATAATTAATAAAGTCAAAGTTACATTTTCAAACATCCAAACATGTTCATTCAATACAAAGGAAATAACCAAACATAACAATCTCAATACTAAATCGTTTTATTCTTCTAATCCAGGTCCTATGTGTTCCTAGCTGCTGCTGGTTCACCTGTATCATGGTTAAAATGGGAGTTTTTGGGTCAACATAAGTTGGCGAGTGAACCTTATTAGATAAACATTTGATAATGATTTTATGGTTAGTTTATCGATGAAATATTGTGCATAATCATAAATGAGCAAATGTAAGTAATCAAGCATTGGCAAATAGCAGTTACAATTATAACATACAATAACACTTGCTAGCATACATGAACATACCAATATCATATGATAACTAACATAAATGAACTGTGCGATCAAGGCTCAATCAAACGGAGCCGATCGTATTGCATGTACTGAAAATGTAAAATGAACTGTGCGATCAAGGCTCAATCAAACGGAGCCGATCGTATGCGGGCACGCCAGGTTCAACCGCATAATAAAATGGGGAACAGACTCAACACTCATAAATGGGGAGCGGCGGCCTCGGCAATTGCATGTACTGAAATAATAATTTGCATCCAATAATAACTACTTAACAGCAACAAACTAAATACACATGTTCATGATATGATGTATGCACAATGGTTTAGTTATAATATGTATATAAACAAAGACACATGATACACCCCAAAATCATGATTAAAACGGGGAATTTGTAAGATTCACTCACATTGGGTGCATTGAATTGGAGATGGTGAGATGCGCACGATTTAGATGAGCGAGTCGACGAGGAATACTAACCTAAATAATAATGGAAAAAATATATTAAATGGATGGATTTTATTAAGGATTTTAATGAAAATTTTTTAGATATATTTTTGTGAGTTTATGGCTATTTTCTATCTTTAAAAATGTTATTTTAAGTATTTTTAATTGATTTTTAAATTAAATTAAATAAATAAAAATATAAAAAAAATATTATTTTTTTAAGCGTTGACCGTTGACCGTTGACCGGTTCGGTCAGCGAATAAACCTGCGCCGGGTGGGATTCGAACTGGCGACCTCCCGTTCACGTGCACGCAGCTCTACCAACTGAGCTACGTGTCTAACCCGAAATAAACTCGTTTTTAATTATATTTATACACTTATTTGAATTAACCGAAAATTCCTTTATTTGCAAAACGTTTTAATTCAATTGGACCGGTGCTCGTGACGAGTTTCGAACGCCGACGTGTAGTTCATATTGCACACAGTCCACCGCTGGACTGTGTGTCTAACCCGGTTATTATCCCGGTTTATATTATACTTAACAACTATCTGATTTAACCCGGTTTAGTTCTTGATAAAAAAGGCATGTTATTACACAAGGCGTGTAGCAAGGATCGAACTCGGGACGTGTATAGTTTTTGTTTGCACACAGTCCACCGCTGGACTGTGTGTCTAACCTGTTTAAACTTCCGATTTTTGTTAATCTTAACTCATTACTGAACTCGTCTTCTTCATTACGAAACGCAGACATCAATCAACAATCCGATTCGTGATTAAATTAGTTAGTAAACATGATGTCTAGTTTGAATGCATTAAACCGAACAGTTTTGGGAAAAAAAATACCGAACAGGTTGTCTTCTTCAGAGAGTCCGGCGAAACTTGTCGGCTCTGTTTTTGAACCTTCGGCTGAGAGAATCTATCAACAGGTTTAAGGGATTAGATATGAAATTAAACTAGTGAGTATTGATTATCAGTATGTTGGAATGTGCATACCGATAGTTAACGAGTTTCCGGCAATTCCAGAAGTTTTCCGGCGAAGATAAGATTTCCGATAAACGTTGACTAGGATCGATTCTGATGGAGGAGTTGTGTTAGAGACTGATTAATCACATGATTTAAACAGAAAGAGTCGGAGGAAATACCGTGTGATGTGAGTCCCGGTTTTCCGGTGACTTGCAGAGTTTTTCCGGCGAGCTGATTCAGATGATCTGAGGGTCCGAAAATGCGACGAAATTGGAATGGAGATAGTTCTGAATCGAGAGAATGGTCTGAAGCTTGAGTTAAATCAGAACTTTGATGAACTTTCGGTTTCAAAAACCGAAAATGATGAGACTTAAAGTTCAATCAATTTTAACTTGATTAGAAACCGTCATACATCGGTTATAAGCTGAGAAAGTGAATTTAACAACGATTTGACGATTGGTTTGCCGATTACCGTTTTTCAGATGGCGCCATCGGTTCAACTGAGTTTGTGTATAAGTTTCATTTATGTTCCTAGAGTTAACAGAAAACACATTGTGGCGGAGTGGTTTAGGGAATGAGTGTTAAGTTGTTGCAGCGACTCGGCTGACCCGGGTTGGAGTCCCTGCAGCTTCATATATTTTTTATTTATTTTATTTTAACTTTTTATCAAATATAACTTTTATAGTTTAGTTTATTTATTAATTATGTATCGTTTTAACTCAAAATAACCATAAATAATTAATGCATTTTTATAACTTGGTACTTGATTACAAAACGGAGCGGGTTTTGGAGACCCGATTTTTACAAATGTTACAACCATGTCGGTCGGTGTCCAGGCGAAGAGGTCCATATTCTCGAACAATAGTTTCTTGAGGTTAGTGTGCGTAGATTTGGTCAAGGCCGGGCCTAATGTTATCGTTTGCTCTGAGTACTTCCAGTTCAAAACCCATTTTTCTGCTTCTGTGCGCGGTGTTGGTTTGCTTGCCTTCGACGGCCTTGCCTCATAGGTCATAAGTACTTCTTTGCTTGCGAAAATGATTCCCACCCATGTTTCTGTTGGAAAACCTACTGTGGCATGGGGAACTGAACAAATCATGTTGAAATATCTCTAAGATTCTCTTCCCAACAGAATCTCATGTCTTGAATTCGCTGGCAAAACCATGAACATAACCTCTTCCGTTCTAGAGTTTCTCCCGTCCGATAGCAGCACCGGGAAGGATATCTGACCAAGAGGAAAAACGGCCTCGTTACAGAAACCAATAAGTGGATAATCGACTGTTCTAGGCGCGCTTTGTCCTCTTCATCTAATTGATTAAAACATTGTTCGTAAATGATATCTGCAGTGCTCCCTGGATCAATGAATATGTAATCTGTTTGATAATGACCAAATACGCCTGAGATTATGATAGGTCTTTTTTTCTCTCGGCCCTCCCCTAACAACGAGGAAAATGACTTGCCTTTCTCGCCATGTATCATCGTTTGTGCGTTTGTTATAATTCTTTTTTGGGTTTCTCGATCCCCCTTGTATCATGTGCGTCTCGAGTTTTTGAAGTTTTTGTTATCAGGACCTTCTTTTCTTCTTTGTATTTGGCGCGTATCTCTTTTCCCACCTTTGACCAGGTGTGTGAGCTTGCCGCTTTTCAAGGCTCATTCTATTTATTGTCGCAAGCTGAAACAATCATCCGTTAAATGGCCCGTATTTTGTGATATTCACAAAAAAGATTTGGATCTTGCCCCCTCTTGTTACGCATATGTAATGGAGCTTTGAACATGTAATTTTCTGTTGACAGGACTTCAGAAGGGGTTTTGGTGAGGGGTGTCCATTGCTTTTCTCTGTTTTCCTCTTTGGCCTCCTTCCGGTACCCAATCTGGTTAATGGTTGCGCGTGCATCCTCGATTGGTGGACTTTTATCCCTATAGGCTGGTGCCTTCCAGGGTTGGTTCCTTCCTTTCTTGTTATGCTTGTCACTGGGATGTTGGTCATACTTGTTGTGTCGGCCCTCACCACTGGTCAACTATTTATCTGTCTGGGCGATGATTTTTGCTGCTTTGATGAAAGTCTCCCAATCTTTTGGGCCTCCGTCTCTGCCTTTTAGCATTCGGATTAAATCATCACATTTGACGGCGCGCGCTCTGATTTCTTCCCTCACATTGCCTATCTCCAAGTATTCCTTGTTATATCGCGTGATGAGATCTTCGATACTTTCATGGTCCTTGCGCCTAGATGTTGAGTACATCTGCAGGCCCTTGTATACCTTCTTTGCTGGCTGAAGTGAGACAAGAAATTTTCCTAAAAATCCATCCAAGACTTGATTTTTCTAGCTTGCAATGTATCAAACCAAGCGCGCGCTGCGCCTAAAAGGTTTGTACGAATAAGTGGCACCAGACTGGAAGAGACCATCCCCTTAGGACACCCGCGCTTGTGAATACTTGTAAGTGATCATCTGGGTCTGTGAGACCATTATACTTCCCCACATTGTGTGGCAATTTCGTTTTTTCTAAAGGAGCCATAGCAATCTCCTTGGTGAATTTGGATATCTCAGCTACGCCCTTAGGGCGGTAGCTTAAAGTGAAATCATGCTCAGCAACTTAATTATACCCCGCGCGCGCGTGGCCTATAAGACTCGTGGCTGGGCGGCAACCTGTTGAAGACAGACGTTTATTCTTGCTTGTAACTTGAGTCTTCTTCCTCATTATATTGTTCCCATTCTTTATTAATATTGCGCGACCCAAGCCTGCTATGTAATGAGGGTTTCTTTTGTTTCTGAGTGTGCTGCTCGTAGTTGCTCTTTGTTTCACCATATGTATCGCGCGTGTCGTGCGCACTTTGCCTTTTTGTTGTATGTGATTTCTCATGTTGCTGGTTCTTAGTAGCAGTGTGCTAGGAAGCTGCATGTTGAGAGTGCTGCTGCGCCTGTGTTACATGTGGGGTTTGTAGGGTTTGCGCTTGAATCAATGCTTTCTGCGTGTTTAATTGTGTATAAATTACGTTTAGTGACGCTTGCTGTTTATACCACGAAGCGAGCGTTTCTCCTTCTGGAAACCCCAACAATGCAGAAATGTTTAGATCAACGGGTTCCGATGGTCCTGATGTGCCAGCACCATGGTTCCCAGTTTGAATTCCTGAAGTGATTTGATTGATTACCCTTGAAGCACTTCTGAAGAAGTCTGGAATACGAGTGTTTGGCCCTCCCTCATTGACGATCTCGTCAGTTTGCTTTCCCGGGTCACGCGCATCACCCGTGGTTAGTTCAAACAGAGAGTTTTCTTCATCGTTCTAAAGAGAGGAGTCTCTTTCAGCCATGGAAAGTGTTTGTGGAAAGAGAAGACGAAATTAGTTAGAGTTTGTAAAACCGGTGGGCACCAATGATGAAACACTGGTTAACACGAGGTTAACACAGCTGAGTTGTCTCGTAGAAGTGGGTTCAATCTCTCTTCCAACTTGCCAACGGCTGATATCCTGCAAAACAGAAACTGGTGACTCGCCACAAGGAGGAAAATAGGAGGGGTTCTCCTTGTGACCACCCTCTGGTGTGAGAATAAGTACCGTTCTGAGGAGAAAATAGTGTGTGTTAATGGTAAGAGTGTGAGAGTGGAGATCCTTGAACCTGGGTATGAAGTCCTCTATTTATAGTCGAAGGATGGGGGAGGAGGGAGAGACCAACCAGCTGTCATCCGAGCACCAGCTGGATAGTGGGAGGAATATCCTTCTTGTCTCCCTGTTACCGTCAGGGTAGCGGGTGATGTGGCGCATCCCCTTTCGTCCAGCTAGGCGTCGTTTTCCAGCCAATGTCGGCTTGTCCTCCTCGTACCTGCTTTATCCTGCTGGCATCCATCTATTGGTGCCATGTATTGTCCTTTATGTCTGGAGAGGCATCTTTTTGTCTCTAGCAGTTTATTCTAGAAACTTCTAGAGCCTTCTAGGAACCTTCGGATGCCTCTGCTGACGTGTGGTGCCAAGCTGGAAAAACGTGGTGTGATCCTTGCCATGTGTGTATGTCTTTGGGACCATACCTCTTCACCTAGCTAGACTAACCGGTGTAAAAACAAATAATAAAATTATCGATAATGTCACCCAAAAAGGTTTAGTTTCAAAAAAACCTTAACCAGCAGTAGCCTATGTCCATCATGTGAGAGGAAAATCAAGTACACTGATCGTCCCGCTACACTCACTGTTTTAAAAATAAATAATGAAATAATGTAAAATCATATTACCCAAAAAAATATCGTTTTGAAATAAGAACGTTAGCTAGTCCACGTTGGACTCACATGAGAGGAAAATCAAGCTTACGATCGCCAAACCGGTTGGGTGAAAAATTTAAACTAGTAAAGATAATAAAAATGATATAGAACATTAACACAAAATATATTAAAAAGAAAATGCAGGATCTCAACAACAAAAAGTCAATAAAAAATATGATATTACCAAAACTTGGTTAACATTATACACCTTCTGCAAAATTCTCAATGTTGATCAAAATCTATCTAACCATTACAAAAGTTCATACAATCCGATGCAAAAAAGAACCCTTTTATGATATAACAAACCCGACCCGGCCCAATCCCGACACATATTCCTCAGCTTCTCAAAACCAACCAAGTGCAGACTTCACACACACTAACCCCAACTTCAGCCGCCCTTCGTGGCTTGTTTTTCCGCCTGCTTCCATTATGTCTAAACCCGACAGCTTTTGTTAACCCGAGTCCGCTTGTTTCGGGATGCGCACCATTCTCATCTTCCACCGTTTCAAGGCTTTCTTCAGTTTCTGAAGATGGTCTCTTTCTCTTGTTTTCATTGTCTAGCTGAGCTTCAAGTTTAGTTCCGGTTTTTTCAATGATTTTTTCGGCTTCTTCTTTTTGGGCTTTTGTGGGTCGCCCTCTTCGTCTAACGGGTAGTTTTTCTTCACCACTTCCGTCGTCGTTGGTGGTGATAATTGCACCTTTTTTAGCTTTTGCTTTACCTTTTCCCATTGTCAAGAATAAAATCGAGTTTTGAACGATTTTGAACAATATCTGCAAAAAAGAGAGAGATAATCATGTTTCGATTTTTGCAAGCATGTTGGTTGTTTATAAACCAAGTGTACATTGGTTTCAAAGTGATTAATTATATTTTTAAATAAATAAATAAATATATACATACATACATAACCTTTTTTTACGAGTGGCTATGTACTAAAACTTTGAAAACTTAATCACCCTAAACTTAAACCATATTGTCCATCGAAAAATCCCTAAAAATTGATGCAAAACTAAGTGATGAATATGCATGACTAATAATGGTAATGGTTTTAGTACACATATTGCATTTGACCATGCGTTTTAAACAACCAACAAGTTTGCATTTGCAAATGTATATTATGCCATGGTTCAAAATGCTCATCAATCATGACTCAACAAGGATACTAATACCGATAAAAAAATGCAACTTATATGATAAAGTGTATTATATATATAGGAGCACTTTCAATACAAAACAAATTTTAAGTTAGAGAACCACATAAGCACTTGTGCGCATCTAGAGATTGCATTATGCAGTCACATAACTGCTTTATGTATCACAAGTTAAAGAAACCAGTGTTTATGCGGTCTTCATAGTTGGATTATTGTTTTTTTTTGAACGGTAATCATATATTTCACAAGTGAGATTTAGTGAGATGCAAAACTATATCACAACAAATTAATTCCACAAGTGCAAGTTCAACTACTCACATTCATGGTTGGTGTCACCAACATTTTATATTAAATTCACATCATGAAAATACAACTTATTTGACAAAATACTTTCTTGGATTTCATAAAAAGTTCCAAATCTTGTACTTTTCTTTCTATGTTGAAGTATGACAAATATCATAAACACAATAGTCACTTCTTTGTACCAAGAAATAATGAAAAACAATTTGTACTAACAAAAATAAAGGACCAAGAACAAAAGTACAGAAGTGTCATTATTCAGTATAAAAGTACACGTTTTGATGTTCTTCATTTTAAACAAGTACAAAATTCAGAAAATATTTCTTTAAGTTTAACTATGAGAATCTGATACCGAAAACCTGACAGGACCTACCAATACCTTGCTAACCAATCAGATAAATTATAAATCAACAAAAGCAAATAAGTTAACCTAAGTTTATTAGAACATAAGAAACCTAAAAATATATAATCTTAAATCTTAGTATAACAAGTACCAAGTTTGAACCTTTTCAAGTCAAACTTTGACTTTCATGGCTAATCATTCAACACCCAAAAACCCAACAAGATTCTAAAAACCATAACAGCTGAAATCACAAAAACACAACTGGATTCAACATAAATAAAGATTAAATCTTTAATAAAAAAACAAAAAATCCAAATAAACAAAAAAAAACCATCAATCAAATAAAGATTAAATCTTTAACCAACATAATATAAAGATAAGATTAAAAGAACAACTTACCAAATGAAGCTTGATTGATGAATAACAGCCACCATTTTCAATCTTTAAAAATTAAAACAATACGCATTTCTGAACTACAATTAAATTGATTGATTAATCAGAAAAAAACAACAAAAACTTATGACAGATGCTGATTTATGTTAAAGATTGAAGGGTTTGATCTGAATATGAAGAATTAGTGAATCAGATCAGATGGGTATTGAAAAAGATTGAAATTTTTTTAAGAAATTAGTCGATGATTGTCGAAGATATGAAGCAAGCAAAGAGAGAGGGGGGTCCGAGTGAAGAGAGAGAGAAGGAAGTACAGAAGTATAGTAGAAACAAATCAACAAGATGTATAATCTTTCTATCTTGAAGATATTTAATTATTTTATTAGATATATAATATTAATATTAACTAGTGATATCAAAACCGGCGCGTTGCGCCGATTGATTTCCCAATACTACGCCACAGGAATTTAATTGGTATCGCTTTATCTCGTTATGTTACAGTACTAACGCTTGTTATAACAACTCAAAAAGGAAAAACAAATCAATAACAAAATCGTGATATGACCAAAAAAATCAACGTGTGATCTACATCGACTGAAAACATTTGTTTGGTAGAAATCGGTTCGGTTCGTCAGGGTACCACCACGATACTGGCATGCACTCATATAACATATACAAAAAAAATGTACACCGAATTTTGAATGCAACTATGCTCTCAACAAAATGTACAATGAAACGCCTTAAAAAATTTTGTTTTTTTTAAGGTAACAAACGCAAATTATTAGAGAAAAATTATACATCATAAATAAAAAAACAATACAAGACAACTTTTTAATGGGCTAACCGCTATTCATTGACTTTGTATTTTTAATATATTGATGACAATGCTAATGCTTTTAAATGAAATGTAAGTTTTATGTGATTAATTTGAGAAAACAAAAATTTATGGTCAATGTGAAAAAAGTAGTAACTTTTGGTCAATTTGAGGAAAAATGAAACTTAACTATTCGTAAATTTGTTTTTTTAATAATAGAGTAATTATTTATCATATTAATATATAATAATATATATGATTTTAATATAAAATAAAATAAACGAAAAGCCTAAACTAGCATTATTAGAATATTTATTTATTGAATCTTGGTATTTATTTATTGAATCTTGGTTATAAGAAAATATTACAGGGCTGTTAATATTATTCAAAGTATTGTTTGATTATGAGAAAATGAAATAAGCTTTTTGCAACATATTTTAAAGCAGATTTAGTTGAAAAACACACTAATAAATTTTAAAAAGTTCTAGAAAATCTAAAGAAAGACCACTTTTAAACAATATTTTTTCTTATCTTTTTTACTCTTTTTTATATGTTATTAATCTTTGTAAAAAAGAACAAGAAGTAAACCTATATGTAAGCTATGAGATGCATATATGTAGTAATTATGAGATGCATATATGTAGTAATTGAACGCTTTCTAACTATGATTAGGTTCAAATTATGAATGAGGTGCTGGTTCATTGGTAAAGACAAAAGTTTTAAACATCTAGGTTTGAAATGAGAGGTTTAGATTTAAGTCCCACAGACCACATGGATTAACGAATTTTTTTCGTTCAAAAAAAGGTCCAAACTGGTTTAAGGCATGATTGATTAAAATAGGATCAACTTATTATTGACCGGGGAAGTTGACCAATCATCAACGATCCAACTCTCTCTCTCTCTCTCTCTTTCTATTTGCTTCTAGTTTAGGGATCTTTATCCAAATCGAGTTTGGTTTTAAGACACATCCCTAAAAGTTTATTGATAAATAAACTGTTTAGATGATGGATATGTTGTTTTTAATCTTCAAAATAACTAATACTTTTTTAGTTCATACCCTAATATTGTCGTATCACCAAATCATTCTTACTCGTTTTTTTACTCCACTCTATTAGGATCCAGGGTGCCCGATCCTTAGCTAGCGAGTACCCCCTACCTGCAAACATCGTCGGTGGTGCAGGTATAACCCACACGGGTAGGGGAAGGTTCGAGTGTTTGCCGCTCGATGTTGGTTGAGAGTTGAATGCATATGACCATTCAACAGCCATTTACATATGTGTGTGTATATATGTAGTGTGAATTAAAGGGAGAAATCTCATGTGAGTTACAAAATCGAAAACCTAATGGATGGAAATCATGTTGCCACGTGTTACATTTTTTTCTGCAACATTTGTACTAACACCTGCAACATTTTCTCATACTGACACATTTTTCGTAACAATGGAGAGAGGAGATAGAATGTGTTACATTTGTTCAGGTGTTCACATGTTTTGTAACTCACTTTTTTATTTTAACTTATTATTGACCGGGCAAGTTGACCAATCATCAGCGATCCAATTCTCTCTCTATTCGCTTCTAGTTTAGGGATCTTTATCCAAATCGAGTTTGGTTTTAAGACGCATCCCTAAAAGTTTATTGATAAATAAACTGTTTAGATGATGGATATGTTGTTTTTAATCTTCAAAATAACTAATACTTTTTTAGTTCATACACTAATATTTTTTAGAGATAAGGTTATTTATTACCGTTTTATAAGTGTTGCATCACCAAATCATTCTTACTCATTTTTTACTCCACTCTATTAAGGGATCCAGGGTGCCCGATCCTTAGCTAGCGAGTCCCCCTACCTGCAAACAACCGTCGTCGGTGGTGCAGGTATAGCCATGCGGGTAGGGGAAGGTTCGAGTGTTTGCCGCTCGATGTTGGTTGAGAGTTGAATGCATATGACCATTCAACAGCCATTTACGTATGTGTGTGTATATATATAGTGTGAATTACAGGGAGAAAACTCATGTGAGTTACAAAATTGAAAACCTAATGAATGGGAATCATGTTGCCACGTGTTACACTTTTTTTCTACAACATTTGTACTAACACCTGCAACATTTTCTCATACTGACACATTTTTCGTAACAGTGGAGAGAGGAGATAGAATGTGTTACATTTGTTCAGGTGTTCACATGTTTTGTAACTCACCTGTAAGACTTTTTTTAATTGTTTTTTGACAATAATTTTTTTAGATTATATGAAGTGTATGGATTTTAAAACTTATAATCTACGAAATTTTTATTTTGTAATGTGCGTAAAAACATGTCACATTTTTTTACATCAAGATTTTTTATGTGACAATGCAGTTATCACATATTTTCTGTCAGATGAGGGGGAGAGAGAAAAGTGTAACAATTTATATTTTTTGTCAGATTTAACATTTGTTTAAAAAAATAACTTTTTGTACTTTTTGAACATTCACCATTGATTACAAGAATGGATGGTGCAGATGAAGTTTTTATTTTTTTTAACTACGGTGAGTTTTCTATTTATCTTTTCCGTGTGTTATATATATTATATATATATAATATATAAAGAGAGAGAGAGAGAGAGACTAAGGATCCTGTAGAAAGGGCTTTAAGTGTTAGAATTGTGAGAAATATTATGGGGTTGACATGTATCCTCAATCTAAATTAATTAAAAAAGGGTAAACAAGTAATTTACTTACGAATTCAGAGCATAACCCCGTGCATTAATTTAGGAAACGATTTGTTTTTTCAATATCCATTAAGAATCTGTAGTTATTTTATTATGTTTTATAAAAATCAATATCGAATGAAGGTTTAATTCCATTCCGAATTGTTTTCCTGTTCTTAGCGATTTCAAGATCGCCTGAAGGTTTAATTTCTAAAACGGTTGTTTACCTGTTCTTAGCGTATATCAATTCGATGGATTCCGGTGATGCAGGTACCTGTGTGGTGTTTTAAACCTGCATTCATGGTGTTTTAAACCTGCAGTTCAGTATGTGTTCTTCGTATGGTGTTTTTAAACCTGCATTCATGATGTTTTAAACCTACAGTCCAGTATGTGTTCTTCGCATGGTGTTTTAAACCTGCAATCCAATATGTGTTCTTCGTATGGTGTTTTAAACCTGCCTTCATGGTGTTTTAAACCTGCAATCATGGGGTTTAAACCGGCAGTCCAATATGTGTTCTTCGTATGGTGTTTTAAACTTGCATTCATGGGGTTTTAAACCTACAATCCAACATGTTTTCTTCGCATGGTGTTTTAAACCTGGATTTACACCTATATTCATGGTGTTTAACACCTGTATTCCAGTATATGTTCTTCGTATGGTGCTTTAAACCTGCGTTCCAGTATGCTTCATATCATGCTATACCTAATTTTTTTATCTATATAAATATAACAATATGGTATTCATATTAAAGATAAAAAAAGCTTGTTATTATGGTGTAATTTATTAAAAAAAAGTTACGAGTTATTGACGTTCAAAAAAGTGGGTGGAATTTGTATGTGCGTTAAAGTTGATGGCAGTTTCTTTATTTAAAAGTACAATATAAAAAGACACTGTTACCCCTAATCTAGCCAAATTAGTCAAAAAATAAAACATAATTTACATTTTAAGCCCTTATTGATCTCAACCATTAACTACAAGATCTAAGGGCTTAAAACACTTCTTACACTTCTCACAAAACCACCCTTTTTACACTAACCCCACTATATATATATAGGGGTGAGATTTGGGGAAAACAATGGAAAACGTGAAAACTGGTGAGAACGCCCCTCATCTGTTGGATCAAAACAATCTATGGATTAAGATTAGCGGTGGCGTTTTCGTAAATAACATCAACTTTATTATTGGACGTGCTTCATTAAGGGTAAAAGGGTCTTTCCACTGTTGTTAAACAAAATGCCACATTAATGACAAAACGTCATTTATTACACACCGCACCCTTGCATATGAAACGACGTATGTATTTAAAACGCCATTGATACATAACAATGGCGCTTAATGATAAAACGCATTGCAGATATTTGTTTTGAACAAAAATGTAACTAAAAGTTATTAACATTTATTACAAAAAATTCCCTCCTAAATTACATGCCAAACCATCAATTGTATAAACAACGTTATAATCACCTCAATTATCACTTCAAAAAAAAGTTAGTCATACTAAAACGCCATTATTAACAAAAACGCCAAAACTCCTACGGGGAAGAAAAAATGGCTGCCATCGTTTCATGGAGATACACACTCAGAACAAGAAGATTCGTGATCCATTTTAACAACAGAAGAAGAGTGTTTGTTAAAACAATCAGAGCCATCTTGAACCTGGGGGAAGAAGTACAAAGGGGGATCTTAGCATTTAGCGTCCTTCTAGATAACCACTGTGATAAAACACATACGGTTATAAGAAGACTAACCAAAAAATTTGGAACAAACAACGCAAATGCAACAATGGACCCAATCATCAGATCATGGCGTTTTGATGATGACACTGATTTGGTCACTGTTATATGTGACAACGAGGAGCTGGAAGACTACATGCTTGAAAACATCATGACCAAGCAGGGGCTTGGGTTCATGGAGGAGTTACACAACGCAACATGTTTGAACACAGACATGAACCCAAAATTGGAGTTGTTGCATGACATGTTCAAATGGAGGCTTCAAAATCTTCAAGAACAAAACGCCAATGAAAGCGAACGTGATGACTTGGATGAGAAACTGGATGAAGAATCCGAAGAAGAAGACGAAGGGAGTGATAGATATTTCTCAGACAAATCTCTTCTGACCAAGAGTTTTAATTTTTTTTGATCTTATAGGCTAATTTTTTATGTTTTTGCTAACTACTTTTTAATAATAAAAATATTATTTCCTCCAATTAGCTATAAAACGTCAAAATGCCACAATTGCAAAAAAGTTAATTAATGAGTTCTATAATTCTTATTAGTGAAACGCTAGATACTTTATTATCATCATTTGTTAAAACGACAGATGTAAAATGCCAAAACATGAAAGATGGGACGTGTTACATCCTCGACGTATAAAAGCTGAACAAACAGTAACTGAATGAGACAAATACTTTACTGCTACCATTTATTATAATAAAATCCAGCCAAAATCTACGCTGACGAAAAACTCTTTATAAACAAACATCTCAGAACCAAATTGGTCACACCCAAAAACACAAAAAACCATATTTTCTTGGCAAAACCATTCACTTAACACGCCATGGTCACTTGGCAATCCATTTCACTTAAAAAATGCCATGTTCTCATGCTCACACCCATAAACTTTTGCTGAATGAGATGGACAAATCTTCAAGAAAACGGCTATAGCGACGATGATCTGTCGCTTTGTATGTTTTTTTCTGGAGGAAGGTTTGGATGAGAAGAAGAGACCAATATCAGTGTCGATGCTATTTTGGAGTGCATTGTTACAAGATGTAGAGTGGGATGAGGATGAGGATAAGGGCATGTGTAAATGCTATCTTGGACATCAAGCGAAAAACCCACTCACAATCACACTCCAATAATAGCATTGACAAAATACGGCATCGGTCTATCTTTCCAACATCCAAAAGAACCACCCCAACAACCCAACAACAACATATCATCACAAAAACCAAAACACCATATTTAACGGATCGATCAGCTTCGTCTAGAGCTTGGCGTTTCAATTGTGTAGGAAAAAAGTTTAAGAAGAAGAGACTGAGAGCAGTGAAGATTTGGAAAGGAAATTTGATAGCAGTGAAGAAGAAGAGACTGATAGCAGTGAAGATTTGGAAAGAAAATTTGATTAGCATTTTTAGTTTTCTTCTTCTTTCCTATTTTTTTATTTGGTGTTGTTTTCTGTGGTTTGTTATCTACTTCTCAGCCAATAAAGAACTTCTCTAAGATTACTTATAGAAATACCAAAATGCCAAAAAAGGGCAAACAACAAAACGCCAAATTCAATGTACAGGTGAATAGAACACAAAAACGCATTACCGTACTAAAGTTTTTAGTTTGCATCTTTATCTATAAAACACCATTAAATAAAAAAAACGCCAAAACTTAAAAAGATGGAAGTTTTACAGCCCTAACAGACTGAACAACCAGTAACTGAGGCGACGGATACTTGATTACTAACAATTATTATATTGAAAACCACACCATGACACACAAAAATCAACTTTTTTATATTTTCTAAACGCCATAATTACCTAACGCGATAGGTCTGCATCCTACATCAAAACGACAAAAAATACACATCAAAAAACATATATAGGTCTACATCCTGCTATTGTTTTTGGCGCCCAGACATAGTTTCTTACGTAAAAAACGCCATCAAAAATTAAAATACCCACTAAATAAAAGATATTTCCCTAGGTTGTTTTTTTTGAGTTTTAGTTCCTATATTTTATCATCTTTACGTGTAAAAAACACCATTAAATATAAAACGCCAAACTAGAAAGATGGGGGGTGTAACAGACTTAACAGATAAAGCTGAACAAAAACAGTAAACCTGAAATGACATATACTTATTGTTAGGGCATGGATTTTATGCCAAGGATCATCCATCCTGAGACTGAACCTGGATCACGGATCCTTAACGGAAATCGCAGGGAGTCTAAGGATCAAGGATCCTTACCTATATCTATGTTAGCTGACAATTGTTCCTTTGTGTTAGTTTACGTATGCAGGTAATCGTGGACTAAGTCATCGAGGGAATGTCGGAGGAATATGCCATTTCTAGCACGTGCAAGTGAAGCCATGACCGTTAGATGTGAACGTGGGGAGCTTGCATGGATTTCGGAGAGTTAGTTAGTGAGATTAGCTAGATATTTAGTGGGATATTGAGCTTGATAGACACACAATCTGACCAAACACACACTCGCATACACACTGTTGCTACTCTCTCGAACACACATTAGAGTTCTTATTGTAACAAGCTCAATATATCCAAAGTTGTAATCTTTCTTGTTCAATATAGTCGGTTATCGGTAGTTTCCATCACCCGAGGTTTTTTATGCCGAGATCAGATCAAGGGCTTTTTCCTCGTACAAATCATTGTGTTCATTGTCATTTACTCTTGATATTTGTTCATACATTTGTTCGTTTAACCAAGCACTCAACCTCACATTCAAAGTTTGGTTACATTATCCTTGTTGTGATTTTTGACCAAAACAGTTTGGCGCCCACTGTGGGGGCAAACGGTGCTTCAATTCTAAAAATTCCGTTCGTTTCATTCATTTCTGTCATCTCCATTAACTACATGGCTTCTCATGGAAAATCTGCTTCAAGTGCCATGCCGGCGGTCACCTCATCTCAGACTTGTGCATCATTGCCTCCCATTCCCACTGCACCGGCGAGGAGTGCTGATAATGCTCAGAAGAAGCCAACACCAGTTTTCTGAAGGTCTTCTACTATTTCATCCTCTGCACCTACTAACAATGATCTGTCTACTTTGATTTTGCAGATGAAAGGATACATGGAACAACAAGACAAAACTAACCGGAGGATCCTCAAGGAGATAGATGAAATCAAGAAGCAGAAGGGATCAGTGGAGGATCACTCTCCGCTGATCCCAGATCATTGGATTTCACTTCTCCGGCATCAACAATCCAACATTCAAGGGGATCTGGTGTTCAAATCCAAGGATCCTCTAATTACCAGCAGGGATCAATGGCGATGACACAGGCTCAAGAATCCTCAGGATTGCAGCATGGATCATTAGCAATGACGCAGCCACAAGCATATCATTACCAACCTTATGGATCCTCAAATCAACATCAGGGAGGCTATCTCAGCTCAGGAGGATATTTGGAGACGGTTGCACCAAAGGAATCCTATTTCCAGGTTCGAGGATCCATGCAGTATCCTTCATGGCCCTCGGCACCCGTGTATCCTGGACCCAATGTCTTTCAGGATCAAGGATCCTCAGGAAGTCAGATATTCAAGGATTCTGAAGTTCACAAAGGGGACTTCATCCCTATGCAGACTATTGCTTCATCTGGTCCAACTGTTACACCTGAAGTGTCCACTTTTGGATACACTTCTGCGATACCGGTCCCAAACCAGTCAGGAGGTAACAATGTCAATACATCTTTTGGCACTAACTGTGGTTTCATGCAGGACACAGGTATCAATCAGGCTATGGCACGGGAGCTCCAGAAGCTTAAGGATATGATATCCAGCATCCCAGGAGTGGTTAAGCCCATTCCTGAGATCCCAGATGGAAGTCACAGGGTGTCTCGTTTTGCACCTCCTATATGCAACGCTGAGATACCAAAACGCTTTCAAACCCCTAACATGAAGCTATACGATGGTACAACTGATCCAGAGGAGCATGTGGCACAATACCGGGAAAGAATGGAGATCAATCCCATTCCAGAAAGATTAAAGGAAGCCTGCCTTTGCAAGGGCTTCGGATCCACACTCACTGGATCAGCACTCAAATGGCTGCTAAATCTTCCTCCTTACTTAATTACTTCGTTTTCTCATCCAGTTAACTTGTTCAATAACCAGTTTTCATGTAGTAGAACTTTTGAACGATTAACTAGTGATTTGTATAGAATAACTCAAGGCCGTGATGAGTCATTAAGAGATTACATCACTAAATTTAGTCGAGAATCCTTAGAAATTCCTAATTTGGATATTGCTATTGTTGTAGAAGCATTCAAAATGGGCTTGCTTAAGGATTCCTCATTCTACGATGACCTTGTTATGACACCTTGCAGGAATTTAGATGAAGTAAGGAACAGGGCATTGAGGTTTATTCGTTTAGAAGATGACAAAAGGATCCAGGAGAGACTCTTAGGATTCTCAAAACAGGAAAAGCAAGGATCATTCTTTAAGAATAATCGATCCAAATCATACTCTAAACATGACAATCACAATGTGAATGTGGTTGAACAAGACGAAGACGATGAGGATTACCCTCCAATATCTTAATATTGTTTTTTCATGGATAATCATGAACTAATACTTGCTATGCAGAATTTAGGTGACAAGGCTAGATGGCCAAAGAAAACTGATAAACCTGGAGCTACTAAGGATAAATCCAAATGGTGTGCTTATCATGAGGATTTTGGCCACCTTACTGATGAGTGTATAGCGTTGAGGAAGGAAATTGGCTATCTTCTTAGCAAAGGGTATTTGAAGGAGCTGCTAGGAAGGAAACGTTCAAGGATTCAGGATACTGAGAAAGTGCCTGAGAGAGCTCCTCCACCGCCAGCAGATGCTCAGATCATTAACTTTATTTCCGGTGGTTCTGATATCTGTGGAACTTCGTTTTCAGCGGCTAAAAGGCATGCTAAGGAGACGAAGATGGAGAATGGAGAGAGCCCAGTTCGAACATCTACCCTAACACAAAAAAGTGATATCCTTTGATGGGGAAGATCGCGTAGACATTCAGGATCCTCATCATGATGGTCTTGTCATTACTTTGTTTATTTCTAATCATTTTGTTCACAGGATCCTTATCGATGGAGGGAGTTCAGTGAACATAATCCAGTTGGATGTCCTAAAAAAGAAGAACATCCTGAATCTGAAATCATACCAAGATCATCGGTGCTCGTGGGATTCAGTGGGGAAACCAAGAATACATTGGGGACATCAAGCTTCCAATTTACATAGAGGGGGTGAATTCTATCCAAAAAATTTATGTAATAGATAGCTTATCTTGCTGTAATGTTATCCTTGGCAGGCCATGGATACATGACATGAAGGTGGTCCCATCAACATATCACCAATGTATCAAGCTTCCAAGTCCATGGGGAATAGTCAAGATAGAAAGTGATCAGCAGGAGGCGAAAAATTGCTACACTTCCTCAATGAAACCTACTTCCAAGTCTAGGGAAGCATAGCAATTAAAGCATCCTCCAAAAGACGTTATGGAGGCAAGAGAACAGGACGTCAGGGAAATATTCTTAGATCTTGAGGATCCTGAATCCAAGGTGTATATAGGCTCCGGGATCCAGGAGAGCGTAGAGCAGGATCTAGTATCCTTCCTTAAACAAAGAAAATCTACCTTCGCCTGGAAGCACGAAGATATGACAGGTATTTCGAAGGATATCATTACTCATAAGCTTGGTATTGATAGGTCTTTCAGGCCAATTCACCAAAAAAGGAGGAAGTTTGCACCTGAAAGAAATGAAATTATCCAAGAAGAGGTAGACAAGTTACTAAAGGCAGGTATGATAAGAGAAGTCAAGTATCCAAGATGGTTAGCCAATGTGGTTGTTCAAAAGAAAAATGGAAAGTGGAGGGTATGTGTCGATTTTACTGATTTAAATAAAGCATGTCCCAAGGATCCTTTTCCTTTTCCCGACATTGACTCCATGGTGGATGCTACGGCGGGTCATGAATGTCACACCCCGACCCGCAGCGGAAAAAGTGATCAGGGCATGATTGGGTTATCATCAAAGCTCATGAAATTTATTATAACGTTTCATATTTATTATTACAATTTAAAGGGAAATATACAATCATAATTACATCATATCCTACGCATCATTCTAGACTTCATTATTTTCTTCTAAGGCATTTCCTATGTTTTCCTTGCTTCATCCTGTTCACCTGTATCATGTGTAAAAATGGTTTTTGGGTCAACAAAAAGTTGGCGAGTGAATCCTATGAAAAACATTTAAACAAGTTTATTGAATTGATTATTAAATAAAGTGCATAACCACATATGAGTAAATGTAAATGTAAATATATTCACAAAACACTTAATATTAGATATTGCACACACATATAACAATTGATCGTTTTGAGGCACGCGTTGTTCAACTCGTCTCCCACGAGGAACTGATGGGCCTAATGAATGAGTTTTAAGGCGCGCGTTGTTCAACTCGTCTCCCACGAGGAACTGATGGGCCTAACAAATAATTTGCATACAATTTGACAATAAGTAATACATAACTACAAACAATATTTACATTCTAAGTTTAAATCATAATATGGTATGGCACGAGTTTGAATAAATGAATTAGTTTAAGTGACACATAATACACCCCAAAACGTGTAATTAAAAAGGGGAGTTGTAAGATTCACTCACATTGGGTGCGTTCGGTTGATGATGTTGAATGCGCATGAAGTTGGATTTAACCACGAGTGAAACTAACCTAGATAATAACATAATGGTTCGGTAAATAAACGGATTTTATTAATCAATTTTAGTAGGATTATTGGATATATTTTTGTGAGTTTAAGGCTATTTTCTAACTTTAAAAATGTTATTTTTAAGTATTTTTAATTTAAATAAATAAATAAAAGTAATAAAAAAATGTTGATTTTTGACTGTTGACCATTGACTTGTTGACCGTTGACCGTTGACTTGTTGACCGGTTCGGTCGTGTATATGTATGCGATGGGTGAGGCTCGAACCTGAGATCTCCCGTACGCGTGCACGCAGCTCTACCAACTGAGCTACGTGTCTAACCCGAAATATTTCTGTTTTTAATTATATTTATATACTAATTAAATTAATCCGAAAATCACTTATTTTAAAATAAAGATTAATGTATCGATTCGGTGCTCTCCACAGGTCTCGAACCCGGGACCTGTGGTTTAGTTTGGCACCTAACTTGGTAAATAATCTGGTTTTTATTATACTTATATACAAACTAGATAAATTCATTTCTGTCCTTATATAAAAAGTTTGATAATTGCCAGAACCGGTGCGGTAGCCTGGACTCGAACCCGCGACGTATGATTTAAACTCGCACACAGTCAACCACTGGACTGTGTGTCTATCTTGGTTATTATTCCGGTTTTCATTAAACTTAACATCTATTTGCAAGTGGATCCGGTTCAGTTTAAAAAAAGGACATTTTTATTAAAGCGAGTGTGCGTGTGTCAAGGATCGAACTCGGGACGTATGCGTGTTTATTTGCACACAGTCCACCGCTGGACTTTGTGTCTAACCCGAGATATAACTTGATTTAAATTATATATATATATATAACCGAAAACTTCATCTTCTTCGTTAAACTTAACCCGGAACCAATGTCCGACTGTTTCGACAAATTAATCAATTTCTTTTAGTAAGTTGTAATTAGCTACATATGAGATTAATAAAAACGAAAGAGATTAGGTGTAAGATATACCGAACAGAGATCCCCTGTTCCGCCGGCGAGTTTTCGATGACAGCAGGTTATTCCGGCGACGTGTATCTTGCGGCAGAGGTTCTTCAAGAAGTTTGAGGTGAGTGTGGGTGACTTCGGTATGAGCTCTAGATGTTCTGTTTTTAGAGTAAGGCACAGAGGTGAAGGGGTTCGGTTTTCCGGCGAGTTGCAGAAAGTTTCTGGCGAGTGAAATTACGTCGAGAATTTGTGTGATTGTGAGCGAAAAAGTTATCAGAAGCTTGTGGGTGTATTTATAGGGAAAAAATCGATGAATTTAGTCTGATTACCGTCTTGATTCGTCGGTCAATAATTTTTCCGGCGGTTATGACTGATGTCGCGGTCTGGACATCGGTTATAACCGATGTTGGGGTTAATGCTTCGGTTAAATCAGAAGAAACTGTCAGTGAAAGGCGAAATCGTCGGGATTTCCGACGACTGCGATTTGGGCGCGTCGATTTGAAATCAAGATTGTGATATTTGAATTAATTGTTTCCAATAATGAAGAAGAAACACAAGTGGCGGAGTGGTTGAGCGCGTGTGAGTTAATTCTTTGCTTATAACTGGTTGACCCGGGTTCGAAACCCGGCTTCAGCCTTTTATTTTTATTTCATTATTTTTAATACTTTTTCAAATGTAACTTTTATATTCTAATATACTTATTAATTATGTATCGTTTAAAATTTATTTGAGCATTAAATACGCAACGAAATTTTTAACTGGTTGTTCGGTTAATAAACGAAGCGGGTTTGGTAAATCCGGTTTTTGACGGATGTTACAGTATCCCCTACTTTTAGAAATTTCGTCCCGAAATTTAAGCAGTGAAATATTTGTCTAAATAAGGATGATGTTTAGTTTGACAGTTACATACTTAGAAATGAGTAAGAGTTTAAATTTTTTGTTTGAGGCGGTAACGTTCTTCGTAAGGGTTGAGTACCCTGCTACAAGAATCGCTTTTTGATGCCTAAGATAATGAATATTTATAAACAGAGTTGATTGACTAAATATGATTTCATGCTCAAGAGTTTTGATATGTTTGGAAAGATAAGGCTATATCCTAAACCAAAACTTCTACTACTAAAACCTACATGGAACTTCTCATAACCGCCTGACAATGCCTCTGATCCTTTGACAAGAATACTTATATATAGGAAGTACCAGCGGCGTTTCTTGTCAAATTTTCATTGGTTTTATCAGTAAGTTATGATTGGTTCTATGATGTGACTCTAGAACATAAATAAGCACAACAACCAATGTCTGAGTCCTAATTCTGATAGTGTACATGTTTGAATGGTGACAGTTCCTCTCTCGTTTGCTATGATGGAGAGGTTAGTTTATGTAAAAATAGAACACAATCCAATTTATTTAAATGATAAGATGATATGAATGCTAAATCAGTGAGTATAACACAATCTTCAATCAAGACAATACTAAATCCTACATGGAACTTCTCATAACCGCCTGATAATGCCTCTGATCCTTTGACAAGAATACTTATATATAGGAAGTACCAGCGGCGTATCCACCATATTCTTGTCAAATTTTCATTGGTTTTATCAGTAAGTTATGATTGGTTCTATGTGACTCTAAAACACAAATAAACACAACAACCAATGTCTGAGTCATAATTCTGATAGTACACATGTTTGAATGGTGACACAATCCAATTTCTTTAAATGATGTGATGATATGAATGCTAAATCAGTGAGTATAACACAATCTTCAATCAAGACAATACTAAATCCTACATGGAACTTCTCATGACCGCCTAATAATGCCTCTGATCCTTTGACAAGAATACTTATATATAGGAAGTACCAGCGGCGTATCCACCATATTCTCGTCAAATTTTCATTGGTTTTATCAGTAAGTTATGATTAGTCCTATGTGACTCTAAAACATAAATAATCACAACAACCAATGTCTGAGTCCTAATTCTGATAGTATACATGTTTGAATGATGACAGTACCTCTCTCGTTTGTTATGATGGAGAGGTTAGTCTATGTAGAAATGGAACATAATCCAATTTCTTTAAATAATGAAATGATATGAATGCTAAATCAGTGAGTATAAATCAAACTTCAACCAAGACATTACTAAATCCTACATGGAACTTCTCATAACCGCCTGATAATGCCTCTGATCCTTTGACAAGAATACTTATATATAGGAAGTACCAGCGGCGTATCCACCATATTCTAGTCAAATTTTCATTGGTTTTATCAGTAAGTTATGATTAGTCCTATGTGACTCTAAAACATAAACAAACACAACAACCAAAGCTTGAGTCTTAATTCTGATAGTATACATGTTTGAGTGATGACAGTACCTCTCTCGTTTGTTATGATGGAGATGTTAGTCCATGTAGAAGTGAGACACAGCTCAACTTCTTTAAATGATGACACTGTGATATGTCGTGAGATATGATGATATGAATGTTAAATCAATGAGTATAAAACACAACTGAAATAGTATTTTGCATTAAGATTCTTGGATATATTTCCAATTTATAACTGGGATACGGGAAAATTGAGATAACATAAAGAAAAACGTAAAAAAAGCTAAGCGGTTGGAGTTGAATCTTGATTTTTGGTGAAGGGGACTAGTTGGGTGGTTTCGTTTGGGCCGTCATTATCTTCAACAGGATTGGCGTTGATGTTGAAAACTCTTCCTCTTGCTGGTGGCCTAATGGTTGGGTTTTCTTGATTTGATTGGTTAACTGGGTTTGCTTGAGCTTGGGCGTTTATGATGTTAACCAATCGAGGGCACGTGTTTCTATAATGGGTAGGGTCGCCACAATTAAAACAAGCTCGAATATAAGGTAACATGGGGTATTGGGGTTGTTGATATGTTTGGATCATGTTTTGAGTAGGGGGGAGATTTGGTTTTGAGGGGTGCGGCAAACCTTGCTCAAATGACCATAGCGTCCACAATTCGCACATAGTCGACAAGGTAAGGTAGACGGATGATGATAAAAACAGGTGTTACATTGAGGGTGAGGTCCAAGGTAAGGTTTCTTTTTTAGGTAAGTTGAGTTGGGTGCTACTTGAGTGATTGGGATAGCTTGGAGGGGTACGGCTTGTGAGGCTGGCTGGTTGCGTTGGGAGACAGCGAAAAGTTGCCCATCCCGTTTTCTCTTAAAAATGGGTTGAGAAGGGGATTCGGTTTGCGTGGAGTTTGAGGTTTCAGTCGATGCTTTATCCTTCTTCTTCTCCTCCTTGAAGTCTTTGTTCCGGATGCGGTTCTCGGTGAGCTCTGTAGCTAACTCCATTGCTGCTTCCAAGGTTGCAGGTGTGGTACTTATTACAGAGTCTTGAATCTTTGAAGGAAGACCTCGAATGTAGTGTTCGATCAATCGGTAGAGGGGAGTGAACAAGTTGGGAACCATTTGATTTAACTCGAGGAATCTCTTGTTGTATGTGGTGTGGTCGCCTTCCTTTTGTTTCAACGAATAAAACTCATCCTCTAATTTCTTGATTTCGCTCCTTGGGCAAAACCGTCTTGTCATGATTTCCTTCAACTCTTCCCAAGTCAAAGTCATAGCATCTTCAACACCTCGTTTAGCCTTCTCTGTATTCCACCAAGTAAGTGCTATTCCAAGCAAACGACCGGTAGCATATCGCACCTTGCGATCATCGGGGCAATCGCAATTTAGAAAAGTGTTCTCCATTTCTTCAAACCAATGGAGGAGAGCGGTGACACCTTCAGTCCCTTCGTATTTTGGAGGGTCGCAGGACTTGAAATGCTTGTAGGTGGGGGAGGGTTGATAACATTTTGATCTTCTTGGTTGACAGGATTAGCGGTAAGGGCTTGTTGAACTTGAATTATAATGTTGGGTATTATGGCAGCCATTTGTTGAGCGATTTGGGCAGCCATGCGCTCGCGGACTTTTCCTGATCTCATCTTTCTACGAGCGAGGCTAGAAGACATCTACAAGGAATACATATCAAGAGTATGAGTTGGATGTTTTAGGGATCAGGTTTCGTATTTAGGAATGAACATTTATAAAATAAAATAAAAAAAATAAATCTACTACATCCATAGGATGTCTTGGGCTTTGCTCGTAATTGGGCCTTGCATGCCGCCATACTTCACCTTCGTAATCATGTGGGCCCCATGACTACCGGGTTTTTCATACTGTTCGCATGTGTTAGCCTGGTTACGTACACTAAAACCCGAAGAAAATCGAGAAATATGTATGTAACATATGATATTTGGAATGTATCCAGGTGTGGACACGGTGACACCTCAAAGTGGGGTTAGTTCGAACGACGTTTGGTGTGGCATGCTTTGGCTAATAGGTCCTTCGTACTCTCATCGTTAGTCCCCAGGTAGGCAAACTGGTCCGTTATATTGGATTTATACGAATGCCAACCTAGACAGGATGTTCCGACTACCGGTACTTCTACCCTTACAGTTACTACATGCCCGTCGCAGAACTCACTTTGATGAGATTTGAAAAATGAAAAAAAATGCGACAAAATCTTGAATAACGGAAGTATGAAGATGAATTGAATATGTGAACATTGAAATATGTATGATGAATGCGTATGTAAGTATGTATGTCTAACTGTAAGTATAATTCACTATGTATCACAAAATGTAGTATCGGAAGTATTTGCATGCATTTGTGTATGTAATAAATATGAAAGAAATAAACATCATGAGTTTGCATATAACCACATAAACAATTAAAATCTAATCAACTATAGTATAGGCTCTAAGGGTCTAATAACCTATCCTATATCCCTATACTCATGGCTCTGATACCAATCTGTCACACCCCGACCCGCAGCGGAAAAGGTGATCAGGGCATGATTGGGTTATCATCAAAGCTCATGACATTTATTATAACGTTTCATATTTATTATTACAATTTAAAGGGAAATATACAATCATAATTACATCATATCCTACGCATCATTCTAGACTTCATTATTTTCTTCTAAGGCATTTCCTATGTTTTCCTTGCTTCATCCTGTTCACCTGTATCATGTGTAAAAATGGTTTTTGGGTCAACAAAAAGTTGGCGAGTGAATCCTATGAAAAACATTTAAACAAGTTTATTGAATTGATTATTAAATAAAGTGCATAACCACATATGAGTAAATGTAAATGTAAATATATTCACAAAACACTTAATATTAGATATTGCACACACATATAACAATTGATCGTTTTGAGGCACGCGTTGTTAAACTCGTCTCCCACGAGGAACTGATGGGCCTAATGAATGAGTTTTAAGGCGCGCGTTGTTCAACTCGTCTCCCACGGGGAACTGATGGGCCTAACAAATAATTTGCATACAATTTGACAATAAGTAATACATAACTACAAACAATATTTACATTCTAATTTTAAATCATAATATGGTATGGCACGAGTTTGAATAAATGAATTAGTTTAAGTGACACATAATACACCCCAAAACGTGTAATTAAAAAGGGGAGTTGTAAGATTCACTCACATTGGGTGCGTTCGGTTGATGATGTTGAATGCGCACGAAGTTGGATTTAACCACGAGTGAAACTAACCTAGATAATAACATAATGGTTCGGTAAATAAGCGGATTTTATTAATCAATTTTAGTAGGATTATTGGATATATTTTTGTGAGTTTAAGGCTATTTTCTAACTTTAAAAATGTTATTTTTAAGTATTTTTAATTTAAATAAATAAATAAAAGTAATAAAAAAATGTTGATTTTTGACTGTTGACCATTGACTTGTTGACCGTTGACCGTTGACTTGTTGACCGGTTCGGTCGTGTATATGTATGCGATGGGTGAGGCTCGAACCTGAGATCTCCCGTACGCGTGCACGCAGCTCTACCAACTGAGCTACGTGTCTAACCCGAAATATTTCTGTTTTTAATTATATTTATATACTAATTAAATTAATCCGAAAATCACTTATTTTAAAATAAAGATTAATGTATCGATTCGGTGCTCTCCACAGGTCTCGAACCCGGGACCTGTGGTTTAGTTTGGCACCTAACTTGGTAAATAATCTGGTTTTTATTATACTTATATACAAACTAGATAAATTCATTTCTGTCCTTATATAAAAAGTTTGATAATTGCCAGAACGGTGCGGTAGCCTGGACTCGAACCCGCGACGTATGATTTAAACTCGCACACAGTCCACCACTGGACTGTGTGTCTATCTTGGTTATTATTCCGGTTTTCATTAAACTTAACATCTATTTGCAAGTGGATCCGGTTCAGTTTAAAAAAAGGACATTTTTATTAAAGCGAGTGTGCGTGTGTCAAGGATCGAACTCGGGACGTATGCGTGTTTATTTGCACACAGTCCACCGCTGGACTTTGTGTCTAACCCGAGATATAACTTGATTTAAATTATATATATATATATAACCGAAAACTTCATCTTCTTCGTTAAACTTAACCCGGAACCAATGTCCGACTGTTTCGACAAATTAATCAATTTCTTTTAGTAAGTTGTAATTAGCTACATATGAGATTAATAAAAACGAAAGAGATTAGGTGTAAGATATACCGAACAGAGATCCCCTGTTCCGCCGCGAGTTTCGATGACAGCAGGTTATTCCGGCGACGTGTATCTTGCGGCAGAGGTTCTTCAAGAAGTTTGAGGTGAGTGTGGGTGACTTCGGTATGAGCTCTAGATGTTCTGTTTTTAGAGTAAGGCACAGAGGTGAAGGGGTTCGGTTTTCCGGCGAGTTGCAGAAAGTTTCCGGCGAGTGAAATTACGTCGAGAATTTGTGTGATTGTGAGCGAAAAAGTTATCAGAAGCTTGTGGGTGTATTTATAAGGAAAAAATCGATGAATTTAGTCTGATTACCGTCTTGATTCGTCGGTCAATAATTTTTCCGGCGGTTATGACTGATGTCGCGGTCTGGACATCGTTATAACCGATGTTGGGGTTAATGCTTCGGTTAAATCAGAAGAAACCGTCAGTGAAAGGCGAAATCGTCGGGATTTCCGACGACTGCGATTTGGGCGCGTCGATTTGAAATCAAGATTGTGATATTTGAATTAATTGTTTCCAATAATGAACAAGAAACACAAGTGGCGGAGTGGTTGAGCGCGTGTGAGTTAATTCTTTGCTTATAACTGGTTGACCCGGGTTCGAAACCCGGCTTCAGCCTTTTTATTTTTATTTCATTATTTTTAATACTTTTTCAAATGTAACTTTTATATTCTAATATACTTATTAATTATGTATCGTTTAAAATTTATTTGAGCATTAAATACGCAACGAAATTTTTAACTGGTTGTTCCGTTAATAAACGAAGCGGGTTTGTTAAATCCGGTTTTTGACGGATGTTACAATGAATTGTTAACTTTTATGGATGCTTCATCTGGATTTCAGCAAATTCAGATGGAACCATCTGATCAAGAGGATACTGCATTCATGACACCCACCGGCATATATTGTTATATTGATATGCCCTTTGGTTTGAGAAATGCAGGTGCTACATACCAAAGGCTGGTATGTTCAAGGAGCAACTTGGACAAACGATGGAAGTATACATAGATGATATGGTGGTCAAATCTAAAAGAGCCGACGATCACCTGAAGGATCTTGAAGTAGCATTCAATATCCTTGACCAATACAATATGAAGTAAACCCATCTAAATGCCATTTCGGGGTCAAAGCTGGAAAGTTTTTAGGATATATGGTGACCAAAAGAGGAATTGAAGCAAATCCAGAACAAATCAAGGCTTTGGTGAATATCAAGTCTCCTGCCAATGCTAAGGATGTGCAAAGATTGACAAGAAGGATTGCCGACCTTGAATAGATTCATCTCAAAATCCACAGAAAGATGCAAGGATTTCTATGACATTTTGAGGAAGAATAAGAAATCCGAGTGGACTGAAATGCATGAAGCTACTCTACAGGCTCTCAAGGATTACCTATCCTCAGTACCGGCTTTGATGAAACCAGAAAATGGAGAACCATTATCTTTATACCTAGCTGTTTCAGGTAAAGCGGTAAGTGCGGTCCTGGTTAAGGATCACGAAGGCCAACAACATCCGTATACTATATACGTAAAAGTCTACTTGATGCTGAGGCCAGGTATTCTCATTTAGAGAAACTAATTCTTGCTCTAATCATGGCTTCTACTAAATTAAGACATTATTTTGAAACTCATACTATTGTTGTTAAAACTAACTTTCCTATTAAGAATGTTCTCAGGAAACCAGAGATGTCTGGGAAGAATGGCAAAATGGGCTGTTAAACTTAGTGCATATGACATTAAGTATGAGCCAGAACTGCTATTAAATCCCAAGCTTTGGCTGACTTTGTGGCTGATTTCAGTAGTGATCTACAAAGAGAAGCTGAATTAGAAGTGCAACAACTTGAGGAGACCAAGGATCCTTGGACACTCTTCACAGATGGAGCTTCAAATGTCAAAGGAACTGGACTAGGCCTACTACTAAAATCGCCACAGGGGGACATTATACCCCAGTCTATAGCGTGTGAGTTTCAGACCACTAATAGTGAGGCTGAATATGAAGCCTTGATAGCAGGTTTGCAGTTAGCTAACATATGAGGATCAGGTATCTTCAAGTGTTTGTGGATTCTCTATTAATTACTAATCATTATAATGGTTCTTATACTATTAAAGGTGAAAAACTAATAAAATATTTAGAGATAGTCAAGAAATTGGCAGATTCTTTTACTTTTTTCAGCCTTACACGGGTACCTAGAGAAGAAAATGCAGAAGCAGATGCCTTGGCCAATCTAGGATCCTCACTGAAGATGCCCGAGGATGTAAAGATACCTATTATCCATGTTCTAACTCCTGCAATTGAGGAAAATGAAACAATGGAGATAGTGGGTGATACATCGATTCTACCCAATGATAATCCGGTGTCGAATTTAGGATCCTGGATCCTTGCAATCTTGAAATACATTCAGAATGGAGAAATTCCTATTGGAGAGAATCCTAGAACCTTCAGGATTAAGGTAGCACAATTTACTATAATTAATTACATGCTGTATAAAAGATCTCTTGCAGGACCCTATCTACGATGCATTGGAGACCTGAAATCCAAGAAGTCTTAAAGGATTTTCATGAGGGAGATTGTGGAAATCACACTGGGGGCAGAGCGCTATTCTCTAGGATCCTCAGGACAGGATATTATTGGCCTACAATGAAGAAGGATGCTGTGGAGTATGCAACGAAATGTGATGCTGCCAAAGACACAGCAACATTCTTCATCAACCAGAGAACCTCTGCATCCTATATCCTCTTCTTGGCCATTTATCAGATGAGGAATGGATATAGTTGGCAAGCTTCCTAAGGCACCAGGGGAAAAGTATTCATGTTGGCTATGACTGACTATTTCTCCAAACGGATAGAAGCTGAACCTTTGCTCAAGTTAGAGAAAAGGAAGTTATACCTTTATCAAAAGAAATATTATTACTAGATTTGGTATTCCTTCAGAGATAGTTTGTGACAATGGATCCCAGTTTATTAGGATCGAACTACTAACTTTGTGACAACTGGGGGATTAGGATGATTACATCAACACCAGTCCACCCACAAGCTAATGGCCAGGCAGAATCATCCAACAAGATCATCATCAACAATTTGAAGAAAAAGCTTGGATCAAAGAAAGGAAAGTGGGCTGAAGAACTACCATCTGTCTTATGGACAGATAGAACAACTCCCAAGAATGCTACGGGTCAAACTCCTTTTTCCTTAGTCTTTGGAGCTGAGGCAGTGATCCCTACAGAAATGGTAGTCCCTACAGCCAGAACAAGCATCCGTGATCCTGAAGCAAATGCTGAGACTCTGGCTCAAGACCTAGATATCGTGGAAGAATTAAGAAACTTGGCAAGGATAAGGCTGGCTAGTTATCAACAAAGGATGGCTGGTGCTTATAGTAAGAATACAGAATAAGAAGATTTCAAGTTGGTGACATGGTGCTAAGGAAAGCATTTCGAATACCACGAATCCTTCTGATGGCAAATTGGCACCAAAATGGGAAGGCCCCTAACTAATTGAAGCTGAGGCAAGAACGGGGGCATATCAATTACTGACTATGGATGGTGACCTTCTACCAAGAGCTTGGAATGCTATCCACCTAAAAAATATTTTATGTAAAGGATCAGGGATCCTTAAGTATCCTAATGATCAATTCAGATTGAAGGATCCTCAAAGGAAATGAGATTCTTGATTCGGTAACGTTTTACTAATGCTTTCATTCTTATTGTACTTCTTATTATTTATTCTAAAGTAAGGATGTTGAATTTTCAACATTCAACCTTATCAAGTTTTAAGTTTTGCAGAAGTTATTACAAAGGATCAAGAGGTTGACCACCTCTCCAAGACTTTGGGCATGTCCCCAGTTTAAGGTATCCAATACCTTCTAAGGTTTAAAGGTTTTCACCTCTCACACGAATTGGCTTTCAACACCCCGCCAGCAGCGCACGTTATCCAAGTATAGTTCGAGGCATGGGACCAGTACCTGCTTTAGGGCTGACAATTTCATTGTTGTTGGCTATATGTAGGATCCTAAGTATAATGGTAGACGTACCATACATCCGTTCCTAAGGTTTCTAACGTTTTCACGTTAGCTAAGGTTTCGACATTTTCATGTCGCTCACGATTGGATAGATGCCAGTTTGGGCCATACTCTAGTTTACACTAGAGTTATTTGGGCTTGTCCCCAGTTATTTCATTCAATTGATATTTGGCTTAGTCCCAAGTTGTATGTTATAACAAGTCCCTGAAGCTTAATAAATAAGGATCCTGTATCCTGCAGTTCTATGATTTCTATTCCGTATTGTTTCGATTGTAAGCTTTAAGGATAAAGAATCCTAACTTGGATTCACTGGTAGGATCTCTCTTTTGCATTTGCTTTATTTCTGGCTTATTTATATTACCCTAATCCTTTGACAACAGGATATGTGATCCTTGATCATATGATGTCTATCTTTAAAGAATATATTTCGACAAACTCCTATAGATTTCTTAGCTAAAATATTATGAAATTATTGACGTATACAACTATAAATATATTCAAACTGAAGAGAAGTAACAACAAAGATAGTAAAAGCTTAAAGTTTATTTATTTATAAAAACCCTTTTTTAAAGGTTGTCAAAATTGCTAACCCAAGCTTCTACCAGCAAAACGTGGCCGTTCACTTGGGTTGGCAAAGGGAGTCCATACTAACGAGTCAATAAGTGCAGGAAAGTAAAGGAGGGGGGCATCAAGGGCTTCATCCTCCACAAACAGAAGGACCCATCCACATTTGCTACCCCCAATTGTTCAAAAGGACCAGTGATCCTTAATCCTAAAAGCTATTGTTCAAATACAGACCAAATTGTTCATCATAAAAACACCAACGACCAAAAAACATAAAAAAATGGGCTCCGACCACGTCTAGAAATTTCCATCATTGCCCATTGATGCAGCCTACTCCTTCGCTGCTTCATCACCTGCACCGCTACCACCAGCCGCTGCCTCCTCAGGATCCTTAGTGCCATTGGGATAGCCTCCAGCGTGACTGCCTCCTCCAGCTCATTCTTCATCCCCAATCTCCTTCAACCTTTGCCTCCAGCTAGCAGTGTCCCATTCAGCCCTGTCGAAAGAAGGATCCATAGCCTCCTTTGCCATCTTGAGTTTGGCCTTTAGAATCACGATGGCAGCGTATAGTTTGGCCTCTTCTGGGACCTCCAACCGATCCAATAATCTGCTTCTCTAAGCGACCATTCTCCTTCTCTAGTTGGGAATTTTCTTCTCCATGGCAGTACCGAAGGCACGTAGATTGGCCACCATTTCCTCAGCCTTGGCGAGACGCTTGCACTGGATGGTCTGGATCTCAACAAGTTTCTGTTAAGAGCAAATTGTTAGAATTTATGACGATCAAGTATCTTTAAAAGGAGGATCCATGATCCTTACCTCGGAGATGAAGTCATGGATCTGCTGTTCAATCCTAGGGACGTCACTGGATGGTGCATCTGGCTTCTTCCTCTTGGCTCCAGATTTAGCTTTGCTGGTGGTGCTCCTGGTTCCGACTTGGCTTGGGCCTGTGGCCAGCTCCTTCTTGATGGATCAAGGGGACATGATACCTTCGACATCTCCCATGCCGAACCTGGTGGCTGATTTTGATGAGGATTTAGCAGCACCTACAAACACGAGACTCAGATAAGTAATCATTTTTTATTTCATACCAAATAACTAAATACATATATACATGCACACTTACTTGACATTGTGTAAGAGGCTAATGTTGTTTCTTCTAAATCCTTGATCTTGGGATGGAATGTTCTGACAGTTGAATCTAGAGCCCAAAAAGCAGCAACTCTCTCAGCGGTGGTAGCAAAGTCTTTCGAAGTGTTGATATTGGTCATTGCACAAAAATTTGAAGGATTAGATATCCTTAGATTTAAATATCAAATTTTCTATAAAGCAATTTTATAAATCCTACATCATACCCTCTACATTCCATTTCTTGGGAAGATGATCCCCGTTGGGAATCCAATCCCTCCTGACGAAGAAGAATTGACTTCTCCAATGGGAATCATTTTTGGTAGTTTTAAGTATAGGGTGGGGTTGTTGAGGCTTGGCTTTGAAGAGGAATCGGTGAGACTCGTGGCTAACCAGATTGTACAGGTGGTTGAGTTCAGCAAGACGAAGCTCTATACCCTCTCTAGCAATGATCTGCTCAAGGGTATAAAGAACCCTCCAGAGCATAGGCATGCCCTGGATGTAGCATAGGCCGGTAAAGGTGAAAAAGCTCTCGGTGAAAGCTGGAAAAGGGTAAGTAAAACCTATTTGAAAAGGGGTAGCAGGAAAACACACCCATGTGGATGATATGCAGTCACTCTTCATTGGAAGAATCGAAGGGCCTAAAAATAGTACCCTCCGGAAAACAGGGGTGCATTTGCTCAATCTCAGGATAAGTTAACCGGAAAAGTTCTTGCGAAGGTTCTTTCAAAAGGTCTTTGCTTTTGGGAGGACTGTTTCTCCCTTGATCCTTGTGTGGTGAGGAACGGATCATGGTTTTGGTCATGATGCTCGAGGAAGAAAGGAGGAAAGAAAGAATTGCAGAGAATAAAAGATGAGAGAGAGAGTGAATACCTGTTTGATCTTCGGTGTGAGGATTTAAGCAAAGGATATCGATATTAAATAGGAGATATCATCTATATCCCTACCCTATTTATAATCATGTTTGTTGCAGGGGGAGTCTTATCGCTGATGTCGTCTTTGTAACGGCTAGTCCTAGGGTAATGACTAGTTTGTTGGTAACGAGTCGTCCAGAATAAACGAGAAAATATGACTCACTTAGTTGCAATTAATTCCTCATATTTTGGGGGCAATTGTTAGGGCATGGATTTTATGCCAAGGATCATCCATCCTGAGACTGAACCTGGATCACGGATCCTTAACGGAAATTGCAGGGAGTCTAAGGATCAAGGATCCTTACCTATATATATGTTAGCTGACGATTGTTCCTTTGTGTTAGTTTACGTATGCAGGTAATCGTGGACTAAGTCATCGAGGGAATGTCGGGGGAATATGCCATTTCTAGCACGTGCAAGTGAAGCCATGACCGTTATATGTGAACGTGGGGAGCTTGCATGGATTTCGGAGAGTTAGTTAGTGAGATTAGCTAGATATTTAGTGGGATATTGAGCTTGATAGACACACAATCTGACCAAACACACACTCGCATACACACTGTTTCTCTCTGGAACACACATTAGAATTCTTATTGTAACAAGCTCAATATATCCAAAGTTGTAATCTTTCTTGTTCAATATAGTCGGTGATCGGTAGTTTCCATCACCCGAGTTTTTTATGCCGGAGATCAACTCTTGATCAAGGGCTTTTTCCTCGTACAAATCATTGTGTTCATTGTCATTTACTCTTGATATTTGTTCATACATTTGTTCGTTTAACCAAGCACTCAACCTCACATTCAAAGTTAGTTACATTATCCTTGTTGTGATTTTTGACCAAAACACTTATTAATTGCATTAATTATAATAATATCCCGCCCAAACTACGCGCCAAATATGTCCTATAAAGAGAAACGTCTCAGCACCTTCCGTTGATCACGCCACAAAATAAACACCATGTTTCCTAAATACAACACTCAATAAAACGCCAAAAAAGTTAAAAAAGTCAAAGATGGCAAACAACTTCTCTTGGATATTCAGTATTATTTTTCAATGAAATTTCGGTGAATGGATTCTTAGGTGAGGGGGATGACTCAATAAGCTTTTACTGAATGAGATGGACAGATCTTCAAGAAAAAGAGACAGATGACAACGATATGTCATTTTGTGTGCTTTTTTCTTGATGAAAATTGGCATGGGAAGACGGAGGCCGATACCAGTGCAAATGCTATTTTGACACCATAATGAGGATGAAGATGATGAGCAAATAGCATCCACCCACACGACGTTGATCTATGTCTCCAACATCCACAAAAGCCACTTCACGAAACGAACAACAAATAAAAACGCGTCAAACCCAAAACCCATATATTTGTGACAGTTCTTGTAGTTTCAAAAGAAGAAAGAGACTGATGACAATAAAGATTTGGAGAGAAATTGCATTCAGATTTTTAATTTATTTTTTTTTCGCTTCTATTTTTTTTCTAGTGTTTGTTATCTAATTTTCCGCTTAAGAAATACATTGTTCCTCTACAAAAAAAGCTTGTAAAAAGCCAAGATGACACAGACGCCAAACTCCAAAACCAATAAGTTCTAAATAATGAAAACGCCGAAAAATTGTTTTAGACTACTACATCTACGTGTTCTTATTAAACGTCATAACTTAAATAATGATAACGCCATCTATTAAGCGGGGTTGAAAAATGACAATCGTACCACGTGTATCATTTAGCGCGCCTATGCCAGGTGTTGGGCCAGATCCGTTCTCACTGTTTTCACATTTCAAATCGTTTTCTCCGGATTCCGTTTCTATATATTTAGTTTAAGAGAAAACTCGTTTTATTGAAAAAACTCAAAAACTTCAATAGAAAAAAACCTTAAAAAACACCAAATTTTTTTTAACGTTTTTTTGTTGCAAATCAAGCATTTTTGAGATACAAAAATAATCTTTAAAAAAAAAATAGTAATACAGATGTGCAACACTACGAAAAACCTAAACTCGCCAACCCCCACCTAATTCCTAAACCCCCAGCCCACCCCCCAAAACGTAAAAACTAAACCCTAAACTTAAACCCCCACCTTATCCATTAACCTAACCCCCCTCCCAAACCTAACAACTAAACCCGAAACCTAAACCATCTAAAAGTTAAACTAAACAAAAACCTAAAGCTAAGTAGTATTGCATATCTGCAATACTATAATAGTAGTTTTGAAAAAAGTACGACACATTAAATCTTTTTTTTATGTTGAAAAACTATGCTCGAATATACTCGAACGAAAGATAAAAAGAATTTGCAATCTTATGGTGTTTTTAAAAAAGATATTAACATATGAAGAAGATAGAAATGTTTGAAAAGTTTTTTTTTTTTTATTTAAAATTGTATTACACATGTGCAACACTATGAAAAACCTAAACCCGCCATCCCCCACACTAAAGAACCGAAGCCCCCCAACTCTCCGATAGGAAACTTCCGACATTATTTTCGACCTTGCTCCCCTGAGTCGGACCAAGGGAATCTTTAATAACTAACTCGGGACCCACACCCATAACTGCCTGAAAGCGACTGGTCCTGCTTGGACCACTACTGTGACGTCAGCCACTCCAAAAAGTATACATAGAATACTTAATACTCCTAGTGAGGTTAATATGTACTTCTCACTCTAAACTCTCTCCAAACTCTCCTTGACTATCTTGTACTTAACCCGTACTTATTCTCACGCCCGAGCTTGATCAGAGAGGTCCCCCTCCCTGTGACAAGGCTAACGATGTTCTTTTCCTATTTACTCTTGCAAGTTATATCTAACTTCTGGACTCATCCTTGCCACGATCTGAGCTGCAGATACTTGAGTCTTCAAATTACCTTGTAAATTGGCTGTTCGAAACCCTTAATTGCTTTTTTACCCTTATTGATACCTTATTCTCTCTTTAATCTTATTTACAATTGTTCTGTTTTTATTCAAAAGAGGCGATCTCGAGTTCATGTTTAAGAGGCTAAACAGTTAAAGTATCAACCCTAAATCGAGAAGTCCTAGTCCGTTCATTACTAGGTAATTTGTCTGTTAAAACCCTTATCTTCTTTTGGCTTTGGTGAACAATTCAAGGTTTCCCGGTCGAACCATGGAACCTAACTACTTGGAGATATGACCAATCCATTTAAGAATTTAGTGTAAGCTTATCGGTTTCCGATTCTGGGTATGAACCATGTATGTTCATTAAAAACCATGGGAATCGTATGCAAACTTGATCAAATCATGAATGTTTCTCGCTGATGAACATAATTACCTGGAACTAGAGATCACAATCATCCATCTGTAATTTTTGTATATTAAGACAAACCATCAGGTAATTTAGATTTATAACTTAAGATTCTTAACAAGCAAATGAAGATTTCATTTTATGTTTGAGATTGCTTACTGAAGTTGCCATTTTAATGTATGCTTAATGTATATTCATGCAACATAATGGTTATTGAGTTTAGAATCAACAAAGTAATTTTGTATAGCAAAATAAACCATCAGGTAGTTTACATTATTTTTATAACATGTTCCTTGTTTATGTTGCAGTAGATTCCGATGGGGTTTTAGTTCTCGTTCGGTAGGATTTTTATAATCGATTTCACGTTAGTTAATTGTCTGCTAGAGCCTTATTTGAACGTGAATTTGAATTCTAAATTACTATAGGCCGGTCATGGTAGATACTAAGGGTCGGGCGATTATTTTTTAGTTTAAACTAAAGATTTAAGATTGCATGTGGCTAACATCCTTAAGTTTATTGTTGTTCTTTAATCTTAAGCATATTTTTTAAATTGATATTTTTAAACCACTTTGTTACCTGGTGTATGAGTTCAGAAAGTCTTCATGGTTTATCCTACTTTCGTTTTAATTATGGAGTTTTCAATTAATGTAAATCATGTGTTGATGCCCTTTTGATGATTAAATGCGCGTACCCTAATAATCCAAACTGATACCATTAGAATTCCCGCCACATATGGGGGGAGTAAATTATCAAAAAAAAAAAACACACGATATGATAACCTTTTTTAATGGCCAAAAAAATTATAAATAATCCCACAGACTAGAAAAGAGTACGTTAAGCACAACCAAAACAATTACAAGATAAGGAGCGGATTGTTCAATCACACGGTTCAATCAACTTTAAACTTACACTTTTTATTCGAAAACCACAAAAAAACGACATCAACATTCAAATAAAAAATAGATTGACATCTAATGTTGTTTTTTGTCGAAAATAATATCATTTCTAAACTTCCAAACAAACTATCATGTTCAAAAAATGACCCCTTTAACCAACTCTTTCTTGGGCATTGATATCTTATGTTCACCTAATCAAGCACACAACTGCAAAGGAGATTTAGAAATAGGCTATGACAAATTTAACCAACACCCAATCAAACACCATGGATCCCCGAACAATTCCAAAAAAATGGTTCCTGAACTCCACTTGTGAATCACATATCAGACACATATTATAAGGAATATCAATCCCCCTACTTCAAAGATTACTCCTTGTAGGTAACCCATCCAATACCACCCTCCAAGGTTGTCACACCCCGATTTCCACGTAAGTTCCCGGTGGGCCCAGAGGGGCATATTCGTGACGGCTGGATAACAGTTATCACAATTTAATAATGTGCAGTGGAAGTATTGGAATAAAAGCATCAAATTCATTAATGATTTAATATATATAAAAGTATTACAAATGTTTCGATACATGCCCACAGGCAGGATCTGATAACAGAGCTTTAGACATCATAAGTCTTAAGCATAAAGGTTGCAAATTCCATAGCCTTCATTCTAGCCAACCCTGCTTCCCAGTATATCAAGGTTCGTACCTGTGGTTCAATCTTTTGAAAACACGTCAGCTTTCGCTGGTAAATACAATTAACCGACTCATTTTGAAATCATTTTAAAAATTTGTTTAACTCGGGTGCACAAGGCACGAAAATCTTTTATCAAAAACTTGGGACAGTACAATAGACATTGTGTACAGTTTTATAAGTCGGTCTTTTACATATGGGCCTAGTACAGAAACCGAGACATAATCGACTGACACACTACTTCTGAACTTTCACACAGAAAGCAGATAATAATAATAATAGCAGTTACCGATGTATGCCTACACCAATGCGTAAGTTGTGGCCACTAACACTTTAGTGAGCCAAGGATATCCCAAACACGTTCAAGCCTACCCCCAATGTTTGAGTTTCAGACAACACCGATTAAAACCGGGTTATGTAAACTTAGTTAATTATCACAATTGGACAAAACATGATTACATACCCGACCAAGCGGTAATAGTTTACCGTATCCCAAGCCCGTATAGGAAAAATAGGTTAAGAGTGTTTACCTGAGCTAAATCTTCAAAATATAATTAACTCAGTTGTAAGTCAAATAGTAAGTACAGGTTACAATCTACCGGAAGGCGTTTAGTCTAGAATGATGGTACAATTAACCAATTAGAATGCTAACGGATCTTATTTAAGTCATAGACTTAGATCGGGTAGCTTAAAGTATTAAAAACGGTACGATACGCTTGATTAAGCAATGACCGGAATGGAATGTTATTTAGACCTGACAAGTACTAAGACTTGTATAATAAGGGTAGACATGTAACATTCTGGATTTTGATATAAGATTGATAAGGTTAAACCCGTTTCCGAAATCTTAAGTAAATGGGTTACATAAGCCTAACCGTGTGCACGTAAGCGACATCGGGTAACCGAATGAGTCATGAACAAGTTCCATATGCCAATATGCTTTAAACAAGTTATAATATCAGTAGGATATCAACTTGTATGCCCGTTAAGGTTTTAAAATCAAACTATGCCCTTTAAGGGCGTTTGGTCATTTAGCGACGTATAAAAGGAACTTGCGTATAATCTGATGTTACGACCATAAATATTATGTGAAAACACGTTAATTATGATATAATATCATTAAGATATCAAACATATGTGTGTTTTATAATTTAAGACCAAACTACGCTCCGTAGGGGCATTTTGGTCATTTCACATATAACTTGAAGGCTAAATTGGGATTCTGAGTTCATAACAAGTACCCACTGTAAAAACATTTTAAGTGATTATAACATCAGTAGGGGCATTTTGGTCATTTCACATATAACTTGAAGGCTAAATTGGGATTCTGAGTTCATAACAAGTACCCACTGTAAAAACATTTTAAGTGAGTTATAACATCAGTAGGTATCGAGTCTTGATTGATAGATATGGTTTAAGACCATACTATGCGCCGAAAAAATCGTTAAAGTCGTTAAATGACGATATTTGCGATGATTTATGAAAACTGATGTTATGATCAGGTTTATATGACTAGGATATGTTATTTAGTATAACATATCCGTATGTAAAAGGTATTGTATCACATTTGTAGTTAAAAGTCTATTTTAGTGCCAAAAAGAGCGTTATCGTCATTTAAGAACATAATACAAGAACTCGAACGTAAACTCAGTTTATAAACTGACTTGATATCCCAAAATATCCTAATTATGATATTACAGCAGTAAACAATTAGTTTGGTATGAGAAATTATGTTTAAAACCGTTCTATGCGCCTAAAGGGCATTTCGGTCACTTTAAAGCATCATTTACGATATTCTTTGAAAACCCAGTTTATGATCAGATTTGTAACATCAAAATATGTAACATGTTAACATATTAGTACCTAATTTATTTGCAAGTTCGTTGGTGATTAAAACCTCATTTTTAATAAAAAGGGCGTAATAGTCAAAGTAAGGCATATTTACGGAAACTTGCATAAAACGCAAATTACTATTATGATCGTGTAATATAACCTCAGAGGGTTATGCTACATCATAATACGATCATAAAGGAACCTTAAATCAGTAGCATACTAATCTAATTCGGTTCATAATCGAATGTCAAAGCAGAAGTCAAACTTTGCGGGTTGCGAACCAACCCTAAAACTAAAATTGACGAGCCGAACATGTTTACACATGTTCTAATAATTATTACCAAGTTGTTTATGTGTTAAAACATATTTTTAAACACCTTTAAACTTAGTTTCTGAATATTTCAAAATCTGACCCGTTGACTTTTAAAAGATTAATATGTTGACTCGTCAATTGACCAAGCAAACGTGATTCTTAGGAGGTGCCCTTTTGAGGGATCAACACCTACCTAATTCGGTTCATAATCGAAAGTCAAAGCAGAAGTCAAACTTTGCGGGTTGCGAACCAACCCTAAAACTAAAATTGACGAGCCGAACATGTTTACACATGTTCTAATAATTATTACCAAGTTGTTTATGAGTTTAAAACATATTTTTAAACACCTTTAAACTTAGTTTTTGAATATTTCAAAATCTGACCCGTTGACTTTTAAAAGATTAATATGTTGACTCGTCAATTGACCAAGCAAACGTGATTCTTAGGAGGTGCCCTTTTGAGGGATCAACACCTACCTAATTACGATCGCGTAAACATTCTCGGACCGAGCATTGGCATTACCATAATGGTCTAAACTGAAAGTCAAAAGCTTGACTTTTGGCTTATAAAAGCCTACAAAATAAATAAACTAAGGAAGGAACATTTACAAGTGGTCCTATGGACTGATTAGAACTCAATGAAATGCTCCCAATTGCTCAGGAACTACCAAATGTGAGAGATTGAGATTTAATAAGAAAGGTACAAGTTCACAAAGTGAAACCCATCACCTATTTATAGTGTTTGGAGGATGTGTGGATGATTTACAGGTGTTAGAGCTTTAGGAGATGATTACAAGTGTGTAATATGTGTCAAGACCAGGTTAAAAGGTGGCAAAACGAGCTAGGTATCGAGATATGAAGCAATACTTGAAGAAAAAGGAAGTTTCTATCTGCAGACCACCTTACGGACGCAAGGGTCCTTGCATACGGTGCGTAAGGGCCCAGGTCAGCAGCCCACACTTTCATCTTTTGGCAGTTTTAGCCCCTGGACTTGTCTCGTCGCGTTTCGTCACCCGTAACCCCTTTTAACCTAATTTCTAGGTTTAATAGAGGTGTTAAGGCATATGTGACTTGGATTTTGTCAAGAAATGTCACAGATGTCGGTTCGTTCGGTTGTACGGTTACGCGTTTCACAAAGATGCGTAAAACGCTTTAACGAACGCGAAAACGATCCAAATTTCGCAATGATGGACACATTTGCATTCTTAACAATAAAATCCAATATTTTATTGAATACAAAGTATTTGGACTTGTATATGAAGTTCGTATTCAAAATACAAGAATCGGCAGACTTTCTTAGTTTGCCGGAATTAGTCCCTAAGGTTGTAAACCCTTGTATTTCATCATTAAATGGCACAAGGCCTTACAAGATCAATATTAGACATTCCCGAGAGTATGATTGAACATCATAAAGCTCTCGACTTGTTATAAGGTCACTCGGGGGCTTACTTTCAGCATGTTGAGACTTTTAGTCCCTCTACATTCATAATTTTAAATTTTTGGCAAAAATAGACCTTCTTGGCTACCGTTAAGCAACGTTAGTATTAGGGACACGTGTTGATACCTCATTGGACACGATTTTACGAGGTGTTACATCCTCACCCCCTTAAGGAAATCTCGACCTCGAGATTTGTTTAGAGTAATACGGTTACTTCCGTACTAGATTTCAACCTCTTAAGTGTATCCTGGGTCACAATGGGAATCCTATTTTACTTTTAATGAGGGAAAGTCATTTTCCACGGAGCTTTAAATCTCATGGTCCATAATGGACGGGGTTCTTCAATAACCCTTATGCTCACGTTTAAATGTCATGATGAAACATGACATGTGCCTATTAGCAAGGCACCTTACATATTAGAGATATGGGATACATTATGGATTTCACTCAGCTTTAATAGTAACTCAAAGTTACAGAGTTGACACATTAAATGGTCGATGGATCTTGGGCTCAATTGCCCTTATTTAGGGATTTAATCCTTGAGGCCTTTGTCTTTTAAAACTCTCCTGCCTATCATGGCAGATTCAAGTGTATAGCAAAATTGTAAGAGTCTTTAAGTTAGGACAATCTATGGTCCAGAAAGTTGGTTTCTACCAACTTCAGCCCAATAGACGGGCGTTCTACACTTTCCTGTGTATCATACATGCACATAACATGTTTCCAGTGGTTGAATTGTACGTTCATTTTGTCCATCATTCTGGGTGGTAAGCCGTACTAAGATTTGAGAGTGTATTAAATGTTATGCTAAATATAACAAAAAATAAGAATATGTTTAGTATCTCACTTCGATACTATGGTTATGGTCAGTAAGAGTCACTCAGAGGCCAATGTTTGGCATGTTGACATGTTTAGTGATTAGACTTTATTCAATGTCGTTCAAAGGTCTATAACATGACATGACGGCAGAATCAGTCCTTCAAAATCGACATTGTTCAAAGGTTATAACATAACGACTTCATTAGTGTTTTAATTAAGATCAATTGTCTTTTAGCGGTCATAAATGACATAATGACAAGATCAGTACATTTAAATCAATTGTCGTTCAGCGGTTATAATAATAACATGACGACAAGATATGTACTTTAATCAAATCAATTGTCGTTCAGCGGTTATAATAATAACATGACGACAAGATTGGTACTTTTAATCAATTTCGTTCAGCGGTCATAATAATGACATGACGACAAGATCATTATCTTAATTAAATCAATTAGCGTTCAGCGGTCGTAATGACGACATAACGATAAGATTAGTACTTTTAGTCAATTGTCGTTCAGCGGTCGTAATAACAACATGACGACAAGATTAGTCCCTCTCGCCCAACATGTGGTATATTCGAAAGTACGGACATGTGTCAGTATATTACCGGTCACGAATTTTACGAAATGTTATATCAGCAACACTCCATAAGGAGGTTTAATGTTGTCTTTTTATAGCTTATCTTGTTGGAATCATAAATTTTCCTCAATTGACAAGAAGCATTGATCTGGACTTAATCCATAGTGTTGATTTTCAACAAATGGTGAGTGTATCACCTGATGGGGATTTAATTTCGATAGGCTTCTTACAACAGATAATAAGGATTTGGTTTTTAATCTATCCAATCCATATCTAAAACTATATTGAATTCCACAAGGTTTATAGAATAAAAGATTGTCAGAGGCAAATAGATTACTGAAGGATATATCATATGTGAAACCATTTATATTGGCCACTTGATTTTCATAAATCATATATAAGCCTCAAATGGGCAAGTTCAGAACTTATTAGGTTCAAAGTTTAACGAAACTTTAACTAACTTCAGAATTTAAAACAAGTTTCTATCAACTACATCATTTACAGAAAAGAGATCCGTAATAATATTTATGTCTTGAATTGCTTTTCCTACATTCAGTGGCCCTTGTTCTTTCTGTCAGCCGCCATCCTTGGGCAGCGGGTCTTTATATGCCCCTTCTCGCCACACCATAGCAGATGGCGTCTTTTAAATCTTTGCATTCATGGGACTTGTGGTCTGTCTGCTTGCATATGCCACATCCCTTCGTTTGTTCATGGAGGCATTTTCCAAAGTGTTTCTTTCCGCATATTTTACAATTTGGTTTTTGCCTCATCCGGCTTGGACAACTGATGATTCAGGCCAGACTTACTCTTTTTGAAATTCTTTCTAGGGGTATCATCACGTTTCCGCTTGCGATCCTCCTCGGACTTAATCGCTCTTGCTCTTTTCTCGTCTTCAGTGAGAGATAAAGCTAACTCCACTGCGGATCCAAAAACCGTAGGTTAGTAAGTCTCACGGATCAGTTCCATGAATTTAGACCAACTTAGGCTGTACAATGCAACCTTGCCAGTAGACTGAATCAGTGCCTTCCACCAACTTAGAGCATCCTCCTTGAAGTATTGGGACACATATTTAAATGTGTCCTTGGTGACACAACCGCTTATATCAATAACTGTTTCCATTTCATCCAGCCACTTTAGAGCATCAATAGCTCCATCTTCACCCGTAAAGTCACTGGGTTTGTAAGAAACAAAGTACTTATAAGTACACCCTTTCTTAGAGTCACATGACTCTTTTTTCTTGATACTTTGCTCATTTTTAGTTGAGGAGCAATGAGACCTTTCTGTCTTATGAGTATTAGAACGAGGTTTAGAAATAGAGTTCTTTTTATGTATTGATGGCTCTGGCCCTTTCAATGTGGCTATAACTCCAGCTAGGGCTTTACCGACTTCCTCGGCAATTATGGATCGAATATGATTCTCTTTGTCCTTACGATTTTGGTGCTCCAATTCGTCACCATCGTTTTTCTTGCTTGTTTCACAATATTTAGGCTCGCCATAAGCTTATCTGAAAAGATTATATAGCTTCAGTAAGATTTCAAGAACTTTAAAAACAATTTATTCATTTGCATCATATTTTGCAGATATAATATATATATATATATATAATATATATATATATATATATATATATATATATATATATATATATATATATATATATATCAGATTTCACTAGCCACTTTACCACAGTTGGTAATGGGCTTAACTACTTAGCTCATTAGCTTGTCACGAAGGACATTAAGATGTCGCACATAGGCCTTGTCACAAGGACATTGAAGATATGGCACAAAGGTCCATCACATTGGACATAAAATATATAAACTGGGATCTCATCTAATCATAAGGTTTGAGGTTTGGGCCTAGCCTATTACCTCTGATCTGTCACTCCGGACATAAAATATATGAGCCATGATCTCATTGGATCTTAAGGCTTCGAGTTTGGACATGATCCCATTACCTCTGGACAGAGAGTCATAAGACTACAGCTGTCATTTGTCACAATGGACAACAATATATAGTACATTGGGAATTCATCACTGATGGATGTTAAATCACAATCATCTGATTTGATGATATTGTTAGTCAAGATCTCATTTGATCTTATAGATAATAAGGCTTAAACATACTTCATTACCTATAGACAGGAAGTCATATGACCACAACTGTCCTTTTTTCGACTGACAATGCAGTATTATGATTTCTCTCCTTCCATGTAATTGGGAATAGTTGGAGATTTGAAGTACGTCTCAGTTGACGTTTTTAAATATAAGTCCCTCTCCTTATTGGGAGATGTGAGAATACGTCTTATTTGATGTTATAGATATAAATCCTTCTCCTTAACTGGAGATATGGGTATACGTCGTAGTTGACGTTTAAATAAAATCCTTCTCCTTATTAGGAAAGTTGAAATACACCTCAATAAAGTACAACGTTTGAATAATCCTTAATTGGAGATTTGGAATACGCCTCAATAAAGTACAACGTTCAATTACAAGCCCTTTCTCCACATTGGGATATTCAGGATGCACCTCAATATAGTTTAGTGCTTAAATACAAACCCTTTCTCCACATTGGGATATTCAGGGTAATGCCTCAATAAAGTACAACATTTAATTACAGACCCTTTCTCCACATTGGGATATTCGGGAAACACCTCAATAAAGTACAGTGTTTAATTACAGGCCCTTTCTCCACATTGAGATATTTGGGATGCGCCTCAATATAGTACAATGCTTTTAAATACAAACCCTTTCTCCACATTGGGATATTCAGGATACACCACAATATAGTACATTGCTTAAATACAAACCCTTTCTCCACTTTGGGATATTCACGATAATGCCTAATAAAGTACAAATTTAATTACAGACCCTTTCTCCACATTGGGATAATCGGGAAACACCTCAATAAAGTACAATGTTTAATTACAGGCCCTTTCTTCACATTGGGATATTCGGGATGCGCCTCAATATAGTACAACGCTTTTAAATACAAACCCCTTTCTCCACATTGGGATATTCGGGTTATATCACTAATGGATGTTTAAATAATAATGGCCCGTAGGCACGTCATCACTAATGGATGCTTTGATCAACGCACTGATGATACTAGCCATGATCTAATTCGATCTTAAGGCTTATTAGGCTTGGACGTAGTCCAACTATCTTTACGGTTAGTGTGATTCTTCAAGTTACACTGTCGGGAATGTTAACATTACTCGAATGTTAACTTAGAATAATTGTCTTAATGGTTACACAATATTGCTATAGTCGCATTGATCTTCGAAGGCTCAGACATAGTTCGCCACCTCTGGATAGAAGGGATGATCTTCCTTAAGATCATGGTAGAAGGCTTTACTTCTTAACTACCAAATTTATGTTTGCCATAGCAATGTGATCTTGTCACTTGGCTGGTGTAACTCATTAAGAAGATCTTTTTGATAGAGCAATAAATGTGACCTTCATATTGAAGGAAGAAATCATAAAATGGGCTCCATAAAATCAACGACTTTTCTTATGTAAGTGATATCGCCAAATTATATTAGACTGAGGTGGGCAGTAAGTCTCGCGGGACACATATTTAACTGTGTCCTTGGTGACACAACCGCTTATATCAATAAGTTTCCATTTCGCCCAGCCACTTTAGAGCATTAATAGCTCCATCATTCACCCGTAAAGTCACGGGGTTTGTAAGAAACAAAGTACTTATAAGTACACCCTTTCTTAGAGTCACATGACTCTTTTTTCTTGATACTTCGCTCATTCTTAGTTGAGGAGCAATGAGACCTTTCAGTCTTATGAGTATTAGAACGGTTTGGAAATAGAGTTTTTTTATGTATTGATGGCTCTGGCCCTTTCAATGTGGCTATAACTCCAACCAGGGCTTTACCGACTTCCTCGGCAATTATGGATCGAATATGATTCTCTTCGTCCTTACGATTTTGGTGCTCCAATTCGTCACCACCGTTTTTCTTGCTTGTTTCACCAATATTTAGGCTCGCCATAAGCTTATCTGAAAAGATTATATAGCCATCAGTAAGATTTCAAGAACTTTAAAAAAAATTATTCATTTGCATATATACATATATATATATATATAATTTCATAGCATTTACCGCAGTTGGTAATGGGCTTAACTACGTAGCTCATTAGCTTGTCACGAAGGACACTAAGATGTGGCACATAGGCCTTGTCACAAGGACATTGAACATATGGCACAAAGGCCCGTCACATTGGACATAAAATATATAAACTGTGATCTCATCTAATCATAAGGTTTCGAGGTTTGGGCATAGCCTATTGCCTCTGATCTATCACTCCGGACATAAAATATATGATCCATGATCTCATTGGATCTTAAGGCTTCGAGTTTGGACATGATCCCATGTACCTCTGGACAGAGAGTCATAAGACTACAGCTGTCATTTGTCATGATGGACAATAATATATAGTACATTGGCAATTCATCACTTTATGGATGTTAAATCACAATCATCTGATTTGATGATATTGTTAGTCAAGATCTCATTTGATCTTATAGATAATAAGGCTTGAACATAGTTCATCACCTATAGACCTAGTCATATGACCACAACTGTCCTTTTTTCCGCTGACAATGCAGTATTATGATTTCTCTCCTTCCATGTAATTGGGAATAGTTGGAGATTTGAAGTACGTCTCAGTTGACGTTTTTAAATATAAGTCCCTCTCCTTATTGGGAGATGTGAGAATACGTCATATTTGATGTTTAGATATAAATACCTCTCCTTAATTGGAGATATGGGTATACGTCCAGTTGAGTTTAAATAAATCCTTCTCCTTATTAGGAAATTTGAAATACACCTCAATAAAGTACAACGTTTGAATAAATCATTCTCCTTAATTGGAGATTTGGAGTACACCTCAATAAAGTACAACGTTCAATTACAATCCCTTTCTCCACATTGGGATATTCAGGATGCACCTCAAACTCTAGCTCTGATACCAACCTGTCACACCCCGATTTCCACGTAGGTTCCCGGTGGGCCCTGAGGGGTATATTCTGTGACGGCTGGATAACAGTTATCACAATTTATAATGTGCAGCGGAAATTATGGAATTCATTAATGATTTAATATATATAAAAGGATTACAAATGTTTCGATACATGCCCACAGGCAAGGTCTGATAACAGAGCTTTAGACATCATAAGTCTTAAGCATAAAGGTGACCTCGGATTCCCAGTATATCAAGGTTCGGTACATTGGTTCAATCTTTTGAAAATACGCCAGCTTTCGCTGGTAAATACAATTAACCGACTCATTTTCAATTCATTTCAAAATTTTTTGACTCAGGTGCACAAGGTACGAAAATCTTTTATCAAAAACTTGGGACAGTACAATAGACCTTGTGTACAGTTGTATAAGTCTGTCTTTTACATATGGGGTCCAGTACAGAAACCGAGACATGATCGATTGACACACCACTTCTGAACTTTCACACAGAAAGCAGATATAATAAATAATAATAATAGCAGTTACCGATGTATGCCTACACCAATGCTTAAGTTGTGGCCACTAACACTTTAGTGAGCCAAGGATATCCCAGACACCGTCAAGCCCACCCCCAATGTTTGAGTTTCAGACAACACAGATTAAAACCGAGTTATGTAAATTTAGTTAGTTATCACAATTGGACAAAACATGATTCCATACCCGACCAAGTGGTAATAGTTTACCGTATCCCAAGCCCGTATAGGGAAAATAGGTTAAGAGTGTTTACCTGAGCTAAATCTTCAAAATATAATTAACTCAGCCGTAAGTCAAATAGTAAGTACAGGTTACAATCTACCGGAAGGCGTTTAGTCTGGAATGATGGTATAATTAACCAATTAGAATGCTAACGGATCTTATTTAAGTCATAGACTTAGATCGGCTAGCTTAAAGTATTAAAAACGATACGACACGCTTGATTAAGCGATGACTGGAATGGAATGTTATTTATACCCAACAAGTACTAAGACTTGTATAATAAGGGTAGACATGTAACATTCTGGATTTTGATATAAGATTGATAAGGTTAAACCCGTTTCGGAAATCTTATGTAAATGGGTTACATAAGCCTAACCGTGTGCACGTAAGCGACATCGGGTAACCGAATGAGTCATGAACAAGTTCCATATTCCAATATGCTTTAAACAAGTTATAATATTAGCAGGTAATCAACTTGTATGCTCGTTAAGGTTTTAAAATCAAACTATGCCCTATAAGGGCGTTTTGGTCATTTAGCGACGTATAAAAGGAACTTGCGTATAATCGGATGTTACGACCATAGATATTTTGTGAAAACACTTTAATTGTGATATAATATCATTAATATATCAAACATATGTGTGTTTTATAATTTAAGACCAAACAATGCTCCGTAGGGGCATTTTGGTCATTTCACACATAACTTGAAGGCTAAATTGGGATTCTGAGTTCATAACAAGTACCCACTGTAAAAACATTTTAAGTGAGTTATAACATTAGTAGGTATCGAGTCTTGATTGATAGATATGGTTTAAGACCATACTATGCGCCGAAAAGGCGTTAAAGTCGTTAAATGACGATATTTGCGATGATTTATGAAAACTGATGTTATGATCGGGTTTATGTGACTAGGATATGTTATTTAGAATAACATATCAGTATGTAAAAGGTTTTGTATCACATTTGTAGTTAAAAATCTATTTTAGTGCCAAAAAGAGCGTTATCGTCATTTAAGAACATAATACAAGAACTCGAACGTAAACTCAGTTTATAAACTGACTGGATATCCCAAAATATCCTAATTATGATATTACCTCAGTAAATAATTAGTTTGGTATGATTTAATATATAAAAGTATTACAAATGTTTTGATACATGCCCACAGGCAGGATCTGATAATAGAGCTTTAGACATCATAAGTCTTAAGCATAAAGGTGACCCGGATTCCCAGTATATCAAGGTTCGGTACATGCGGTTCAATCTTTTAAAAATACGCAAGCTTTCCCTGGTAAATACAATTAACTGACTCATTTTGAAATCATTTCAAAATTTATTTGACTCAGGTGCACATGGCACGAAAATCTTTTATCAAAAACTTGGGACAGTACAATAGACCTTGTGTACAGTTGTATAAGTCTGTCTTTTACATATGGGGTCCAGTACAGTATCCGAGACATGATCTACTGACATACCACTTCTGAACTTTCACACATAAAGGAGATAATAATAATAATTATAGCAGTTACCGATGTATGCCTACACCAATGCTTAAGTTGTGGCTACTAACACTTTAGTGAGCCAAGGATATCCCAGACACCGTCAAGCCCACCCCCAATGTTTGAGTTTCAGACAACACAAATTAAAGCTGGGTTATGTAAATTTAGTTAGTTATCACAATTGGACCAAACATGATTCCATACCCGACCAAGTGGTAATAGTTTACCGCATCCCAAGGCCGTAAAGGGAAAATAGGTTAAGAGTGTCACACCCCGACCCGCAGTGGAATAAAAGTCGGGGCATAATTGGGTTATCACCAAAGCTCATGATGTTTACTAAGATGTTTCATATTTATTAAATTCAAATTATAAACTTAAATATCCAAAACAAAATTCATACAATTACAAGAAAATGAAACTACATAACTATTCCAAAGCATAAACTTGTTTATTCTTCTAGGCCTTCCTAAGTGTTTCCTGTCTCAGCTGGATCACCTGTATCATGTGTAAAACGAGGGAGATTTTGGGTCAACAAAATTTGGCGAGTGAACCTTGATAAAACATCTTTCTTTACTAATTTCTTGTTTTATTTAATAAAGAAAATTCGTGCAATAATCACATGTGAGCAAACATATATAGATAAACAAACAAAAACCACTATGGATGAGTATATGACATGAATGATGATGTATGTGAGATCAAGGCTCAATCAAACGGAGCCGATCTAATGAGGCTCCTGATGCTCAACCCTTATCCCACGGGGAACTGATGGGCCTAATGAAATGCGTGCACTGAAAATGATAAGTCCAATCTACATTTAAATCACACAACAATTGATACATATTTGATATACATTTGATCACGGATATGATGTATGCACAAGTGTTTAAATAAAATAAAAGAATTATACGACACATGATACACCCCAAAACATGATTAAAACGGGGAATTGGTAGAGATTCACTCACAATGGGTGCGTTCTTTGATGACGATGAAGGTGCACGAATTTATGATTCAATCGACGAGGGAAAAACTAACCTAGATAATAACAAAATGATTCGATAAATAAATAAATTTTATTTGAGATTAATATTTTAAATTAGTGCTCTTAATGGGATTTTTAGATTTATTTTTGTGAGTTTAAGGAAATTTTCTAACTTTAAAAATCCTATTTTTAAGTATTTTTAATTAATTTTCCAATTAAATAAATAAATAAAAATAATAAAAATTGGGTTGACTTTCTGACAGTTGACCGGGTCTGACCGTCAGACTGTGTTTATTCTATGCGGCTAGTGAGGTTCGAACTCGGGACCTCTCGTATACGTGCACACAGCTCTACCAACTGAGCTACGTGTTAACTGAAATATTCTCTGTTTAATTATAATATACTAATTAACCTTAACCTTATTTGGTTTTTATTAAAAATGATTTATATGGTCGAACCGGTTGCAGAGACCAGGAGTCGAACTCGGGACCTTCGGTTCGAGTGCGCACAGCCCAACCAGTTGGGCTGTGTGTCTAATCTGTTTAACTACTGGATTATATTCCTCTTATGTATATACTGTGACATGATCTGGTTAGGTTTTAAAAATGTTGATTTTATTTCTGAAAGTCGGTAACAAGTGCGATTCGAACTCGGGACGTGTGTATTGAAATTGCACACAGTCCACCGCTGGACTGTGTGTCTAACCCGGTTAAATATCCGTTTTTAATTATACTAATACACATTTTCATCTTCATCTTCTTCGCTTACAAAAACACAGAACAGTGAAATCCGATGTTCTGTTTAATCGATCACGACTTATACTTGATTGAAATGGAAACAAAATTAAGTGATATGGTATACCAAAACAGCGAGTTTGCTTCAGATTTCCGGCAAGATTTCGTCGGCTCTGATTTGCGGATTCCGGCTGAGTGAACTGTTTAACAGTTTCGATTATTGTGTTGAGCAATTAGATTACTAATCAAGAGATAGCAAGAAAGGTTTAGATGATTGTACCGATTAGGAGTAAGGCTTCGGTCCTCCGGTGATATTCCGGCAAGTGCGAGAATTTCCGGCGACGTGTTCTGAGTGGACAAAGCTTCAGGAGTGAGCGTGATTCTGAGCGAAAAGTTTACAAGGTGTTTGGGTGGGTATTTGTAGTGGAAACATGGCCAATTGATTCGAATTAGAAGCCATGATTTCGCGGTCAAGATTTTCAATCTTCAAAGGTAACAGTTTTGACCAAATTGGGTGTTATGCGACGGTTATAACTGATGTCGAAATCAGTTTACGCGTTTCAGTCAAGGGGAAAAGGCAACATTTGCGGATTCTTGGCTTTTCCCCGGGTCGATTTCGCGTTCTGAGCGCGCGTTGATTTCCGGTTTTGATTTCGGGTTTTACTTTAAGTCTTATTTGTTTCAGTATTTGTCACAAAGAAAGTGTGTGGCGGAGTGGTGTGGTGTGTGTTTGTGTTTGTGGGAGACCCGGGTTCGAGACCCGGCGGCTCCATTTTATTTTCTATTCACTTATTTTTATTATTTATTAATTATGGTTTTTAAATTCTAAAATGGTTATTAATTTTGTATTATTTAAAATAAACTGAATAATAAATACGCAACGAAAATTTATAACTGAATACTTGGTTATTAAACGAAGCGGGTTTTGAAACCCGTTTTTCGACGAATGTTACAGTATCCCCTACTTTTAGGAATTTCGTCCCGAAATTTAAGTAGTAGTGGTAACTGGAAAGAGATGCGGGTATTTTTCGCGCATTGAGTCTTCACGTTCCCAAGTAAACTCGGGTCCTCATTTCGACTCCCAACGTACCCTGACAATTGGAATACGACTTCGCCTTAAACGTTTCTCTCCGAAGTCCATGATTTCTACCGGTCTTTCAACGAAGTGCATCGATTCATCGACTTGAATATCTTCTGAGGAATATGGAGATTTTCATCGGCGAGACACTTTTTCAAGTTTGATACGTGAAATGTGGGATGAATTCTGTTGAGTTCTTCTGGTAGGTCAAGCTTGTATGCTACAGGACCTACTCTTTCGAGTATCTTGAAAGGTCCTACGTAGCATGGTGCTAGCTTACCCTTCTGGCCAAAACGAATCACTCCCTTCCATGGTGATACTTTTAAAAGTACTTGATAACCAATGTCAAACTCCAAGGGCTTTCGTCGTTTGTCTGCATAACTCTTTTGACGACTTTGAGCCGCTAGAAGATTGTTTCAAATTTGAATGACCTTGTCGGTTGTTTCTTGGATTAATTCTGGACCGGTGATTTGCTTCCTCAATTTCGTGCCAACATACTGGAGAGCGGCACTTACGACCATATAAAGCTTCGAAAGGAGCCATGCCGATACTTGAATGATAGCTATTGTTGTACGAAAATTCCACTAATGGTAGGTGAGCGTCCCAATTCCCTTTGAAGTCTATGACACATGCTCACAGGATGTCTTCAAGGGTTTGGATGGTGCGTTCAGATTGACCATCAGTTTGAGGATGAAAAGCGGTACTGAGATCTAATCGTGTACCCAAACGGTTTGTACGGCTCGCCATGTTCGTGAAGTGAAACGACCATCACGGTCTGAAATGATGCTTAATGGTACACCATGACGGCTTACGATCTCGCTGATGTAGATACGAGCTAACTTCTCGTTCTTGAAGTCCTCGCGAATCGGAATGAAGTGAGATGACTTTGTAAGACGATCGATTATTACCCATATGGTGTCATACCCACTGGAGGTGCGAGGTAACCCGGTAATGAAATCCATGGTTATGTTTTCCCACTTCCATACAGGTATGTTGGGTTGGACTAGAAGTCCTGAAGGTCTTTGATGTTCAGCTTTTACTTTGGAATAGGTAAGGCACTTGGAAACAAAAACAGCGACATCCTTTTTCATGCCAGGCCACCAGTAGGTGTATCGTAGGTCTTGATACATCTTGTCGGCTCCTGGGTGTACAGAGTATCGTGTTTTGTGCGCCTTATTCATGAGGAAATCACGAAGGTTATCGCGATCAGGATTCCATATGCGATTTAAATAGTATAGAATACGGTCGGATTTGGTTTCAATTTTGAGTTCAGCTCCAGATGACAGCTACGTCATTTTCTGTTACAGAAACATATTGAGCTGCTCGGATTCGATCTTTGATGTCGGTTATGATTTGCGAACATAGAAGACGAATGGAGTTCGCATAACCTTTTCGACTGAGCGCATCAGCCACCACGTTTGCCTTGCCAGGATGATACCGAATTTCACAGTCGTAATCATTGAGAAGTTCGACCCATCTTTGTTACCTCATATTCAACTCCTTTTGGTTGAAGATATGTTGGAGACTTTTGTGGTCAGTGTATATTTCACACTTGGTACCATAGAGGTAATGTCTCCATATCTTGAGAGCGAACACAACGGCTCCAAGTTCCAGGTCGTGGGTGGTGTAATTCTTCTCATGCACTTTGAGTTGCCTAGAGGCATAGGCTATCACTTTTCCTCTTTGCACAGCCTAGCCCTTGCACCGATGCGTCGCAATATACCACAAAGTCATCGCAACCCTCAGGGAGTGTGAGGACAGGTGCGTCACAAAGTTTTTGCTTTAAAGTTTGGAAGGCTTCCTCTTGTTTAGGTCCCCATATGAAGGTTTTCCTTTATGAGTCAAAGCCGCGAGTGGTACAGCAATACGGGAAAAATTGGCAATGAAGCGTCGATAGTAACCAGCCAAACCAAGAAATGACCTTACCTCGGTAGGGGTACGTGGCGCTTGCCATTCCTGCACTGCCTTGATTTTTGACGGATCAACATGAATTCCCTTGTCATTGACGACATGTCCAAGGAATTGTACTTCTCCTAACCAGAATTCGCATTTTGAGAACTTAGCGTAGAGCTTTTCAGTCCTTAAGAGTGTAAGGATGAGTCGAAGGTGTCATTCATGATCGGATTTAGACTTGGAGTAGATAAGGATGTCGTCGATGAAGACTATGACGAAACGGTCGAGGTAGGGTTTGCATACCCTATTCATTAGATCCATGAAGACAGCGGGGGCGTTGGTTAAACCGAAAGGCATGACCATGAACTCGTAATGACCATAACGAGTCCGGAAAGTGTTTTTGGGATATCTTCATTGTGCACTCTGAGCTGATGATAACCAGAACGAAGGTCGATTTTTGAAAAGCAGGTGGCGGCTTGAAGTTGGTCTAGGAGGTCATCGATGCGAGGTAGTGGATAGCGATTTTTAACCGTTAACTTGTTGAGTTCTCTATAATCAATGCACATGCGAAACGTTCCATCTTTCTTCTTCACAAAGAGAACAGGTGCACCCCAAGGCGAGGAGCTAGGACGTATGAATCCTTTGTCAGTCAGCTCTTGCAGTTGACTGGCCAGCTCTTGCATTTCGGATGGGGCTAACCTATAAGGAGATTTTGCGACTGGTGTAGCACCAGGTACAAGATCGATGCGGAATTCGACTTCTCTCACAGGAGGAAGTCCTGAAATGTCATCGGGAAAGACTTGTGGGAATTCTTTCACAACTGGGATATCTTCGAGTTTCCTCTCCTTGCTTCCCTTTTTGACGACGTGAGTTAAGAATGCGACATAGTTCTTGCGGAGATATCTTCGGGCTTGAAGGCAGGACATTAGTTTGAGTCCTTTCGAAGGGTTTCCCCCAAAATACGTAGGGTCTGACCGTCTGCAAGAGGAATGCGAATGAACTTTTCGCGGCACACTACTTCAGCGTGATGCTGGCTGAGCCAGTCCATACCGATTATAACATCGAAACTTCCCAACTTCATAGGAATATGGTCAATTGGAAAATCGTGATCGTTTAGAGTGAGGGTACAATTGCGTATAATAGAATTTAATGAAACGGGTTTTCCGTCAGCAACTTCCACCGTTAGAGATTCCATGAGATTAACACGAGTTTGGTTGAGGCTAGGTTCAAATTCTAAGGACACAAAGCTCTTATCCGCGCAGTATCGAATAATATGGATGCATAACTACCATTGATGAGAACGTTCCGTTGACCACGTTGTTGTCAGCCCTAGCTTGGTTGGCATTGATGTTGAAAGCTCTTCCTCTGGCAGGTGGAGGAGCTTGGTTAGCTTGGTTTACCGGGTTTGCTTGAGCTTGGGCATGGATGATGTTCACCAAGCGTGGACAAGTGTTCCTGAAGTGGTTTGGGTCCCCACAGTTGTAACAAGCTCGCATGGGTTGCATCATGGGGTAGTTGGGTTGGTAGTAAGGTTGGGCTACGTGTTGTGTGGGTTGTAGAAGTAAGGGTTGTTGGGCCTGACCCACTATCTGATTGTGGGTTTGGGTTGGAGGTTGATTGCGGTTCATTTCGTTGAAAGAGTACGGCAGGTTTGGATGGTGTGACCCGCACGACCACAGCTTGTGCAATGTTGGCAGGGGTTTTCGGGAGGGTGATGGTATTGACAACGGTTGCATTTTGGGTGTGGGCCGGTGTATGGCTTTTTGAATGGTGCAGCTGAATGAGCAATTTGGGTGATTGGTGCAGCAGTGATAGGAGGGTTGGTTTGAGTGACAGCAAAAGTCTTGCTGTTTCGTTTCCTCTTACCAGCAAACTTCGAGGAGGAGCGGGGTGGTTTGGAGTTGAGGTCTCTATGGGTGCTTTCTTCTTTTCATCTTTGAATTTGCCATTTCGAATGCGATTTTCAGTGAGTTCGGTAGCTAACTCCATCGCGGCTTCAAGTGTTGCAGGCGAAGTGCTTAAAACCGAGTCTTGAATTTTCGAGGGAAGACCTCGAATGTAATGTTCAACCAAGCGGTACACGGGGGTGAACAAATTAGGGATCATCTGGTTCAGCTCGAGAAATCTCTTATTATAGGAAGTGTGATCTCCTTCCTTTTGTTTCAGTGAGTGGAATTCGTCTTCCAGCTTTTTGATTTTGCTTCTTGGACAGAAGCGTCTTGTCATGAGTTCCCTTAACTCTTCCCATGTTAAGGCCATGGCATCTTCAACTCCTCGCTTACCTTTTTCCGTGTTCCACCAGGTAAGGGCTACCCCAAACAGTCTTCCAGTTGCATAACGTACCTTACGGTCCTCGGGACAAACGCAATTGAGGAAAGTGTTCTCCATTTCTTCAAACCAGTGAAGGAGGGCGGTAACACCTTTGGTCCCTTCATACTTTGGGGGATCGCAAGATTTGAAGTGTTTGTAGGAGCACTTTTTGGAAGGAGGGTTAGCGACGCTCTGGTCTTCTTGATTGGGAGGGTTGATGGGATTTGCGGTGAGAGCTTGTTGAACTTGAATCACGATGTCAGGAAGCACTGCGGCCATTTGTTTAGCAATTTGTGTGGCCAAGCGTTCATTTGATCTTCCTGACTTTCTATCTCCACGTAGTTGCCTAGCCGACATCTACAGGAACATACATAGGAAGATTGTGAGTTTAAGAATTTTCTAGGTGTCATGTGTCGTAAAAAGAATGAAAAACAACATAATTGGCAATAATTTAACTACATCCATAGGATGTCTTGGGTTTGCTCATGTTTGGGCCTCCAATGTGCCCCATACCATTGCCCGTGTAGTCATGTGGGCCCCCATGACTATTGGGCTTGGTAGGATTCACATTGGTGTCGGCGGATTAACACTCGCATCACCCGAATGAAAATCGTAAAATATGATTGCGAGATGTATGGTAGGAGGGTGTCCAGGTGTAGACACAATGACAACTCAAAGTGGGGTTAGCTCACACGACGTTTGGTATAGCATGCTTTGGCCTAATAGGTCCTTCGTACTCTCATCGTTAGTCCCAGGTAGGCAAACTGGTCCTTTATTTTGGATTTATATGAATGCCAAGCCTAGACAGGACGTTCTGACTACCAGTACTCGTACCGTTCCAGTTACTACATGCCCGTCATGAGAACTCACTTTGATGTGATTTGAAAAAAAAAATACAAAAATCATTGCAAAAATCATGGGAATCGTGAGGTGTGTGCTCTCATGGATATGATATGTTATGAGGATATGATTCATGATGAGCATTGCATAATAACATGTATTTGTGAGCATACTTGCATAACATTGAGTGTGAAAATAAACACAAAGCATATAAACATCATGAATTTTGTATGTAACGCATAAACAATTTAAAATTTAATCAACTATAGTATAGGCTCTAAGGGTCTAATAACCTATCCTATATCCCTATAGTCACAAGCTCTGATACCAATCTGTTACACCCCGACCCGCAGCGGAATAAAAGTCGGGGCATAATTGGGTTATCACCAAAGCTCATGATGTTTACTAAGATGTTTCATATTTATTAAATTCAAATTACAAACTTAAATATCCAAAATAAATTCATACAATTACAAGAAAATGAAACTACATAATTATTCCAAAGCATAAACTTGTTTATTCTTCTAGGCCTTCCTAAGTGTTTCCTGTCTCAGCTGGATCACCTGTATCATGTGTAAAACGGGGGAGATTTAGGGTCAACAAAAGTTGGCGAGTGAACCGTGATAAAACATCTTTCTTTACTAATTTCTTGTTTTATTTAATAAAGAAAATCGTGCAATAATCACATGTGAGCAAACATATATAGATAAACAAACACAAACCACTATGGATGAGTATATGACATGAATGATGATTTATGTGAGATCAAGGCTCAATCAAACAGAGCCGATCTAATGAGGCTCCTGATGCTCAACCCGTATCCCACGGGGAACTAATGGGCCTAATGAAATGCGTGCACTGAAAATGATAAATCCAATCTACATATAAATCACACAACAATTGATACACATTTGATACACATTTGATCACGGATATGATGTATGCACAAGTGTTTAAATAAAATAAAAGAATTATACGACACATGATACACCCCAAAACATGATTAAAACGGGAATTGTAGAGATTCACTCACAATGGGTGCGTTCTTTGATGACGATGAAGGCGCACGAATTTATGTATCAATCGACGAGGGAAAAACTAACCTAGATAATAACAAAATGATTCGATAAATAAATAAATTTTATTTGAGATTAATATTTTTAATTAGTGCTCTTAATGGGATTTTTAGATTTATTTTTGTGAGTTTAAGGAAATTTTCTAACTTTAAAAATCCTATTTTTAAGTATTTTTAATTAATTTTCCAATTAAATAATATAAATAAAAATAATAAAAATTGGGTTGACTTTCTGACCGTTGATCGAGTCTGACCTGTCAGACTGTGTTTATTCTATGCGGCTAGTGAGGTTCGAACTCGGGACCTCTCGTATACGTGCACGCAGCTCTACCAACTGAGCTACGTGTCTAACCTTAAATATTCTCTGTTTTAATTATATATATATACTAATTAACCTTAACCTTATTTGGTTTTTATTAAAAATGATTTATATGGTCGAACCGGTTGCAGAGACCCGGAGTCGAACTCGGGACCTTCGGTTCGAGTGCGCACAGCCCAACCAGTTGGGCTGTGTGTCTAATCTGTTTAACTACTGGATTATATTCCTCTTATGTATATACTGTGACTTGACTGGTTAGGTTTTAAAAATGTTGATTTTATTTCTGAAAGTCGGTAACAAGTGCGATTCTAACTCGGGACGTGTGTATTGAAATTGCACACAGTCCACCGCTGGACTGTGTGTCTAACCCGGTTAAATATCCGTTTTTAATTATACTAATACACATTTTCATCTTCATCTTCTTCCTTACAAAAACACAGAACAGTGAAATCCGACTATTCTGTTTAATCGATCACGACTTATACTTGATTGAAATGGAAAGAAAATTAAGTGATATGGTATACCAAAACAGCGAGTTTGCTTCAGATTTCCGGTAAGATTTCGTCGGCTCTGATTTGCGGATTCCGGCTGAGTGAACTGTTTAACAGTTTCGATTATTGTGTTGAGCAATTAGATTACTAATCAAGAGATAGCAACAAAGGTTTAGATGATTGTACCGATTAGGAGTAAGGCTTCGGTCCTCCGGTGATATTCCGGCGAGTGCGAGAATTTTCGGCGACGTGTTCTGAGTGGACTAAAGCTTCAGGAGTGAGCGTGATTCTGAGCGAAAAGTTTACAAGGTGTTTGGGTGGGTATTTGTAGTGGAAACAGGCCAATTGATTTGAATTAGAAGCCATGATTTCGCGATCAAGATTTTCAATCTTCAAAGGTAACGGTTTTGACCAAATTGGGTGTTATGCGACGGTTATAACTGATGTCAAAATCAGTTTACGCGTTTCAGTCAAGGGGAAAAGGCAACATTTGCGGAGTCTTGGTTTTTCTCCGGCGATTTCACGTTCTGAGCGCGCGTTGATTTCCGGTTTTGATTTCGGGTTTTACTTTAAGTCTTATTTGTTTCGATATTTGTCACAAAGAAAGTGTGTGGCGGAGTGGTGTGGTGTGTGTTTGTGTTTGTGGGAGACCCGGGTTCGAGACCCGGCGGCTCCATTTTATTTTCTGTTCACTTATTTTTATTATTTATTAATTATGGTTTTTAAATTCTAAAATGTTTATTAATTTTGTGTTATTTAAAATAAACTGAACAATAAATACGCAACGAAAATTTATAACTGAATACTTGGTTATTAAACGAAGCGGGTTTTGAACCCGTTTTTCGACGAATGTTACAAAGAGTGTTTACCTGAGCTAAATCTTCAAAATATAATTAACTCAGCCGTAAGTCAAATAGTAACTATTGGTTACAATCTACCAGAAGGCGTTTAGTCTGGAATGATGGTATAATTAACCGATTAGAATGCTAACGGATCTTATTGAAGTCATAGACTTAGATCGGCTAGCTTAAAGTATTAAAAACGGTACGATACGCTTGATTAAGCGATGACTGGAATGGAATGTTATTTAGACCCAACAAGTACTAAGACTTGTATAATAAGGGTAGACATGTAACATTCTGGATTTTGATATAAGATTGATAAGGTTAAACCCGTTTCGGAAATCTTACGTAAATGGGTTACATAAGCCTAACCGTTTGCACGTAAGCGACATCGGGTAACTGAATGAGTCATGAACAAGTTCCATATTCCAATATGCTTTAAACAAGTTATAATATTAGCAGGTAATCAACTTGTATGCTCGTTAAGGTTTTAAAATCAAACTATGCCCTATAAGGGCGTTTTGGTCATTTAGCAACGTATAAGAGGAACTTGCGTATAATCGGATGTTACGACCATAAATATTTTGTGAAAACACTTTAATTGTGATATAATATCATTAAGATATCAAACATATGTGTGTTTTATAATTTAAGACCAAACAATGCTCCGTAGGGGCATTTTGGTCATTTCACACATAACTTGAAGGCTAAATTGGGATTCTGAGTTCATAACAAGTACCCACTGTAAAAACATTTTAAGTGAGTTATAACATTAGTAGGTATCGAGTCTTGATTGATAGATATGGTTTAAGACCATACTATGCGCCGAAAAGGCGTTAAAGTCGTTAAATGACGATATTTGCGATGATTTATGAAAACTGATGTTATGATGAGGTTTATGTGACTAGGATATGTTATTTAGTATAACATATCAGTATGTAAAAGGTTTTGTATCACATTTGTAGTTAAAAATCTATTTTAGTGCCAAAAAGAGCGTTATCGTCATTTAAGAACATAATACAAGAACTCGAACGTAAACTCAGTTTATAAGCTAACTTGATATCCCAAAATATCCTAATTATGATATTACATCAGTAAACAATTAGTTTGGTATGATTTAATATATAAAAGTATTACAAATGTTTTGATACATGCCCACAGGCAGGATCTGATAACAGAGCTTTAGACATCATAAGTCTTAAGCATAAAGGTGACCCGGATTCCCAGTATATCAAGGTTCGGTACCTGCGGTTCAATCTTTTGAAAATACGCCAGCTTTCGCTGGTAAATACAATTAACCGACTCATTTTGAAATCATTTCAAAATTTGTTTGACTCAGGTGCACAAGTCACGAATATCTTTTATCAAAAACTTGGGACAGTACCATAGACCTTGTGTACAGTTGTATAAGTCTGTCTTTTACATATGGGGCCCAGTACAGAAACCGAGACATGATCGACTGACACACCACTTCTGAACTTTCACACAGAAAGCAGATAATAATATAATAATAATAGCAGTTACCGATGTATGCTTACACCAATGCTTAAGTTGTGGCCACTAACACTTTAGTGAGCCAAGGATATCCCAGACACCGTCAAGCCCACCCCCAATGTTTGAGTTTCAGACAACACAGATTAAAACCGAGTTATGTAAATTTAGTTAGTTATCACAATTGGACAATACATGATTCCATACCCGACCAAGTGGTAATATGTTACCGTACGCCAAGCCCGTATAGGGAAAATAGGTTAAGAGTGTTTACCTGAGCTAAATCTTCAAAATATAATTAACTCAGCCGTAAGTCAAATAGTAAGTACAGGTTACAATCTACGGAAGGCGTTTAGTCTGGAATGATGGTATAATTAACCAATTAGAATGCTAACGGATCTTATTTAAGTCATAGACTTAGATCGGCTAGCTTAAAGTATTAAAAACGGTACGATACGCTTGATTAAGTGATGACTGGAATGGAATGTTATCTAGACCCAACAAGTACTAAGACTTGTATAATAAGGATAGACATGTAACATTCTGGATTTTGATATAAGATTGATAAGGTTAAACCGTTTTCGGAAATCTTACGTAAATGGGTTACATAAGCCTAACCGTGTGCACGTAAGCGACATCGGGTAACCGAATGTGTCACACCTCAATTTCCACTTGCGGAGTTTTACCGCGAGGCGTGTGATCAAACCAGAATCTGAGACACTAGTAATATCGAACGACTCTATATGATTTATTTAAACGTTTTCCAAAAACATTTGTTTAACCATTCATAGTTATTTTCAAATTGTCTTAGTTTCAAAGTTTAGCGGAAGCATTAGTTTGTTAGTTGAGCGGAAGCATTAGAGTAAAGTAAAGTAACGGGCGCCAACTTAAACGCCAAAACCAAAAATCTCAAACAATATTCGTAAATAAGACTCGATAAAAATGTCTTGATCAAATGCAAGTGAGTGCACCTAGCGCTCATAGCGTCCTGAGAAACATGTAAAGAAACAAGTGTCAACATTAAAGAAGAGTGAGTTCACAGGTTTTTATAAGTTCACAAGTTCGATTAAATGTTTGCTTTCCCCGTTATCCCTAACCCGGGATAACGATATAGTTCCATTATTCCTAACCCGGAATAATAATGTTGGTTCATAATTAAGTTCAATGTTAACATGTAGGTAGCGAGCCTAAAGTTACGTCACATAAGAGTTCGCTATCGAAGCTGACTGTTGTGCCTCAGTGTTGCCAGGCCTATCACTGACCATGGCGAAAGTTAGGCCAAATTAAATTCACCCGTTGACCATACCCGGTCGGCTTGCACGACTAGCTCGGGTGGGGCTTGTCGGGCCCAGTAGTACTACTTATAATTTCCCCGCTATCTAACCCAATACTAACGATCCGAGAGTTTGTTGAGGACTTTCGTGATATAGCTACTTAGTGACCATAACGTACATTAACATTAACTTAGTTACCGAGTAGTTTAACGACGTTAATTTCGCATAACGTAAAAGATAGAGTTATAGAGTGTATACATGTTTCTCCCCCTGTTGATTAAAACCGGATAAAATAAGGGGCCGTGAACTCACCTTAAATTGCTCGGTTAGAGTAACACAAAAGTAGCAAATGATGGGACCGCTAATCGCGTCCTAACATGTCAACCGATTTAGAGTTAGTGTGTGAACACACTGATACAAAACCCTACGCATAACTAACACAGTGCGGCACACGTAATAACCAATTCGAAAACACAACCATGCATGCAAAGTATCATCATACCAAAATAATGACCAAACCAACTTGTCATAAACACAGATTAACTCATACAACACTTGGGTACACACAAACGCAAATTATCATGTTTCATCTTGTACGCTCATAACTGGGCTGTTTTCGAGGATTTTTATAAAATAGTTCTAACCTTCCAAAAATTCCAATTTTTTTACAGGATGTTTCAACTAAATTGTAGAATTGTATGTAAACTTTTCAAGCCCTAACATATTTACCAATTATTTATAAATATTTATATACTAGGCTGCGGTCAGATTCGTCGCTTTCTGACTGCAGTCCACGGGAAAAATTATTTAAAAATCATCGTTCATCCAATTAACAAAATCCAGTGGGAGTTTTCCGGAAATTCCCGTCTCCAGTTACTGTACAAATTTCGTGACCCAACCCTGTACAGACTATGAGATCCGACTCGATAAACAACTAGCAAATTTTGCAGAATTTACGCAGATTCAGCTGCTGCACTAAATGACTACTTAAAAATAGAAAACGACCTCAGAAAAATATGAATCCGGCGCCATTAGAAGTGTTTTTTAAAAATACACGTTTTAGGCTTCAGAAAATCCACTTTTCAATAAATAATGATTAGGTTACAGCCAACTGAAGCTGGCTGTAAATGCCATTCAGCAACCTGTTTTCGACTTTTATCGCATTAGAACATGCTTAAACGATCAAGACGCTTAATAATAATGATCAAGAACAGGTTTATTTGTCAAATATCATCATGTATATCAATATTCATGCAAACCCTAATCATATAACATGATCTTTATCGCTAAAACGCAGCCTATGATTTTAGTATTCATCATAACATCACAATCGCAAAAACTCGCACAATTATCCGAACTAATCATAAATCACAACACTTTTCATACCAATGATCCTACCATTACACATAATCATGATCAAGATTACACAAACCCTAATGTGATTTGCAAAACAATCAAACCCTAACCTTGAAACGATGATGATTAGAGAATCGGGACAAGATTGGAATCAATCCGGGGTTGGAGCTTGTGCGACCGTGAGGGGGGGGGGCTGCCGTCGGCTCTCTTAGGGACTAGGGTTTTGTGTTTTTTTTTTTTTTGAAACTATAACATGCATGCCCACATTTATATAAAACAAGGAAAAAGAAAGGGGAAAGGAGGTGGGGGGGGTTTGGGTAAGTAGCTTGGGCCTCAAGTTTAGGTTAGTTACTTGGGCCGCAAGGAGGTGAGGTCGACACGTTTCGCGGCTTGGTTCAGTTCGGCTATTTATTTATTATTTTTTTTATATAACTAATAATCGCGATTCAAGGCGTGATAAAGTAATCTACAAAATATACAAACGTCTAATCACACATAGCACGTAATTCACCCAATAAATTCACAAAGTTAGCTTAGTTATTGCGAGCGTGTAATTTTATTCTCCGAATTAAATTAGCGTAGGAATGAATAACCGTGAAGTAGCGCGTTTAAGATCCCTGAAAAGCCGGGATGTCACATTATCCCCATGTTGAAAGAATTTTCATCCCGAAAATTGAGTAAACACGTTTAGAATGCAACGCACAAAGATTCAGTTTGTTAGCAATGGTGAGTAAACGCGGTTTAGAATGCAACACACAAAGATTCAGTTCCAGGCTGTCACATCATCCCCATGTTGAAAGAATTTGTCCCGAAATTTAGTTGGTGGTAATGTTAGATTGCTGCTCAGCTGCAAAAAGGTGTGGGTATTTGCTTTTCATTTGGTCCTCTCTTTCCCACGTGAACTCCGGTCCACGCTTAGAGTCCTAACGAACCTTGACAATAGGTATCTTGCTGTGCCTTCGAGTCTTAATCTCACGATCCATGATCTCGATAGGTTGTTCCACAAAATGCAATTGCTCATCCATTTGAATCTCATCCAATGGAATGACTAGGGTCTCATCTGATAGACACTTCTTCAGATTGGACACGTGAAAAACGTTGTGAACTCCACTGAGTTCGGCAGGAAGGTCTAATTGATAAGCTACGGGCCCGATACGCTTCGAGATCACAAATGGGCCTGCGTACCGTGGGTTTAGTTTGCCTTGTTTCCCAAAACGGATTACACCCTTCCAGGGTGACACCTTCAGTAGGACGCGGTCGCCTACTTGAAATTCGAGCGGTTTGCGTCGTTGATCAGCGTAGCTTTTCTGTCGATCTCGTGCCGCTGCCTTGCGGTTTCTGATTTGCACAATCTTTTCAGTAGCCTCAAGTATGAACTCAGCACCTGTGAGTTGACTGTCATCGACTTCTGCCCAACAGACCGGTGATCTACATTTGCGACCGTATAATGCTTCAAACGGTGCTGCCTAAATACTCCTATAGTAACTGTTGTTATACGAGAATTCCACTAAAGGCAGATGGATTTCCCAACTGTTCCCGAAGTCTACCACGCATGCCCTAAGCATGTCTTCCAAGGTCTGAATGGTCCTTTCAGTTTGACCATCCGTCTGAGGGTGGTAAGTTGTGCTCATATCTAAGCGTGTACCCAACGCTTTCTGAAATGACTGCCAAAAGTTAGACGTGAAACGAGCATCTCTGTCTGAGATGATGGACGTTGGCACCCCGTGCCGAGAAACTACTTCCTTAATGTAGATGCGAGTCAACTTATCCATCTTATCTGTTTCTTTGATCGCTAGGAAGTGTGCGGACTTAGTTAGACGATGCACGATTACCCAGATGGTATCGCAACCACACGGAGTTCGCGGGAGTTTAGTGATAAAGTCCATCGAGATCTGATCCCAGTAGCCCTGATGGCTTCTAGTATTCCACCTTGACTTTCACACAAGTCAAACACTTGCTCACGTAGGTGGCTATATCCGCTTTCATGTTGGGCCACCAGTACGCGGCTTTAAGGTCTTGATACATCTTATCCAAACCAGGATGGACAGAGTATCGGGATTTGTGAGCTTCGTCCATAACTAGCTTCCTGAGGTCTCCGTAGAGAGGTACCCATATACAATTCATGAAATACCAGGCACCATTGGGTTTCACTTCCCAATCGCGTTCCATCTTTCCCACAGATTCGGCCTTGATGTTTTCTTCCTTAACTGCTTCTAGCTGCGCGTCGCGTATCTGTTCGGGTAACCCCGAATGAATGGTGAACTGAAGTGCTCGTACCCGACGAGGTTTCAAGTGCTCCTTCCTACTGAGGGCATCAGCTACCACGTTAGCTTTACCCGGGTGATACCGAATGGCACATTCATAATCGTTCAGGAGTTCGACCCAGCGACGCTGTCGCATGTTCAACTCCTTCTGGTCAAAGATATGCTGGAGGCTCTTGTGATCCGTGTAGATTGTGCACTTTATTCCATATAGATAGTGTCTCCAAATCTTAAGTGCAAACACAACTGCTCCTAATTCCAGGTCATGTTTGTATAGTTTTTCTCGTGAACCTTCAGCTGTCGGGATGCATACGCGATGACCTTATCGCGTTGCATGAGTACACATCCCAATCCCTGAATGGAAGCATCACAATATACCACAAAATCATTTGTCCCTTCTGGCAAGGACAAAATGGGTGCACTGCAAAGTTTCTGCTTCAGCAATTGAAATGCTGCTTCCTGCTTGTCACCCCAAGCATACTTGGTGCCCTTTTGGGTGAGAGTGGTAAGTGTCACACCCCGACCCGCAGCGGAATAAGAGTCGGGGCATAATTGGGTTATCACCAAAGCTCATGACATTTACTATTATGTTTCATATTTAATAAAGTCAAAGTTACATTTTCAAATATCCAAACATGTTCATTCAATACAAAGGAAATAAACCAAACATAACAATCCCAACTCTAAAATGTTTTATTCTTCTAGTCCAAGTCCTATGTGTTCCTAGCTGCTGCTGGTTCACCTGTATCATGTGTAAAATGGGAGTTTTTGGGTCAACATAAGTTGGCGAGTGAACCTTATTAGATAAACATTTATTAATAAATTAATTGTTAGTTTATCAATGAAAATTAGTGCATAATCATAGATGAGCAAATGTAAATAATCAAGCAATGGCAAATAGCAGTCACATCTATAACATACAATAACACATGACAGCATACATGAACATACCAACATCATACTGTAAATAACATAAATGAAACTGTGCGATCAAGGCTCAATCAAACGGAGCCGATCATATTGCATGTACTGAAAATGAAAATGTCTGTGCGATCAAGGCTCAATCAAACGGAGCCGATCGTATGTGGGCACGCCAGGTTCAACCGCATAATAAAATGGGGAACATGCTCAACGCTCATAATGTAATGGGGAGCGGCGGCCTATGAAATTGCATGTACTGAATAATAAATTGCATCCAATAATAACTACTTAACAGCAACAAACTGAATACACATGTTCATGATATGATGTATGCACAATGGTTTAGCTATAATATATATATACAAAGACACATGATACACCCCAAAACGTGATTAAAACGGGGAATTTGTAAAGATTCACTCACATTGGGTGCGTTGGATTGGAGATGGTGCGATGCGCACGAATTAGATGAGCGGACAACGAGAAATACTAACCTAAATAATAACGGAAAAATATATTAAACGAGAGGATTCTATTAAGGATTTTAATGAAATTTTTAGATATATTTTGTGAGTTCAGGGCCATTTTCTATCTTTAAAAATGTTATTTTTAAGTATTTTTAATTGATTTTTAAATTAAATTAAATAAATAAAAATATAAAAAAATTGTTTATTTAGCGTTGACCGTTGACCGTTGACCGGTTCGGTCAGCGAATTAATCTGCGCCGGGTGAGGCTCGAACCCGAGACCTCCCGTTCGCGTGCACGCAGCTCTACCAACTGAGCTACGTGTCTAACCCGATATAATCTTGTTTTTATTTCTACTTATACACTTATTCAGTTCACCCGGAATTCCCTTTAACTTCAAAAATATTTTAATTCAACGGACCGGTGTAAGTGACGGGTTTCGAACGCGCGACGTATGGTTCATGTTGCACACAGTCCACCGCTGGACTGTGTGTCTAACCCGGTTATTATCTCGGTTTTTATTATACTTAACAACTACTGAGTTAACCCGGTTTAGTTTTTGATCAAAAAGGCATTTTATTACACAAGGTGTGCGTGGAGCAGGGATCAAACTCGGGACGTGTATGGTTTTTGTTTGCACACAGTCCACCGCTGGACTGTGTGTCTAACCCGTTTATAATTCTGATTTTAATTAATATTATGTCATCACTGAACTCGTCTTCTTCATTACAAATGCAGACATCAATCAAAACAACCGATACGCGATTAATTTAGTTAATGAACATGATGTCCAGTTTGAATGCATTGAACCGGAAAGTTTGGGGAAAGAAGATACCAAACAGATCGTCTTCTTCAGAGAATCCGGCGAAACTTGTCGGCTCTGTTTTTGGAACCTTCGGCTGTGAGAATCAATTAACAGGTTTAAGGGATTAGATGTGAAATTGAACTAATGAGTATTGATTATCAGCACGTTGGAATGAGCAAACCGGTAATCAACGAGTTTCCAACAATTTCAGAAGTTTTCTGGCGAAAACAGAAAGTCCAGCAATGTCGTCTGTGGTTGATTATGAGCGATGGGTTAATGTTAGTAAGGTTCTAACAAGTGATTGAAACCGTAAAGTAGAAGTATTTTACCGATTTGAGTTGAATACGGTTTTCCGGCGACTTTTGCAGAAAATTCCGGCGAGCTGTTTTAGGCGTTCAGATGGTCTGAAAATGCGACGAAAATGAAATGGAGTATTGGTATGATATCTCTGAGTCGCGAGAGTGGTCTGAAGTTTGTGTAATTCTGAACTTAATGATTTTTCGGTTTTAAAAACCGACAATGATGAGTCTTTAAGTTTAATCAATTTCCGATTTGATTAAAAACCGTCGGTGCATCGGTTATAAACTGAATGTGTGAATAAACAACGAAATGACGATTGGTTTGCCGATTACCGTTTCTCAGATAGCGCAACCGGTTTTAACTGGGTTTGTGTATAAATTTCATTTGTGTTTCTAGAGTTAGCAGAAAACACAATGTGGCGGAGTGGTCTTGGGAGTGAGTGTTAAGTTGTTGAAGTGTGTCTTGGCTGACCCGGGTTCGAGTCCCGGCAGCATTATAATTTATTTATTTATTTTATTTTAACTTTTCATCAAATATAATTTTTATAGTTTAGTTTATTTATTAATTATGTATTGTTTTAAATCAAAATAATCATAAATATTCGACATAACTTTTATAACTTGATATTCGATTACAAAACGGAGCGGGTTTTGAAAACCCGTTTTTTACAAATGTTACAGTATCCCCTACTTTTAGGAATTTCGTCCCGAAATTTAAGTAGTTGAAGTAGTAGGAAAAAGATGCGGGTATTTTTCACGCATTGAGTCTTCACGTTCCCAAGTAAACTCAGGTCCCCGTTTCGACTCCCAGCGTACCCTAACAATTGGAATGCGACTTCATCGAAGACGTTTCTCCCCGTAGTCCATGATCTCCACTGGTCTTTCAATAAAATGCATAGATTCATCAATCTGAATATCTTCCAGCGGAATATGGAGATTCTCATCAGCGAGGCACTTCTTCAAGTTCGACACGTGGAATGTGGGATGAATCCTGTTGAGTTCTTCTGGTAGGTCAAGCTTGTATGCTACAGGACCTACTCTTTCGAGTATCTTGAATGGTCCTACGTAACGAGGTGCTAGCTTCCCCTTTTGACCAAAACGAACTACTCCCTTCCACGGTGATACTTTTAAAAGCACATGATCACCAATGTTAAACTCTAAGGGCTTCCGTCGTTTATCTGCATAACTCTTTTGACGACTTTGAGCCGCTAGAAGATTGTTTCGAATTTGATGGATCTTGTCTGTGGTTTCTTGGATCAATTCTGGACCAGTAATTTGTGCTTCCCCAATTTCGTGCCAACATACAGGAGATCGGCACTTACGTCCATATAAGGCTTCAAAAGGTGCCATGTCGATGCTCGAATGATAGCTGTTGTTGTACGAAAATTCAACTAATGGTAGGTGGGCGTCCCAATTTCCCTTGAAGTCTATGACACATGCTCTAAGCATATCTTCAAGAGTTTGAATGGTGCGCTCAGACTGTCCATCAGTTTGAGGATGATAGGCGGTACTGAGATCTAATCGTGTGCCCATAGAGGATTGTACTGCTTGCCATGTTCGTGAGGTGAAACGACCATCACGATCAGAAATAATACTTAACGGTACCCCATGTCGGCTTACGATTTCGTTGATATAAATACGTGCAAGCTTTTCGTTTTTGAAATCTTCGCGGATAGGAATAAAGTGAGCTGATTTTGTAAGTCGGTCTATAATTACCCATATTGTGTCATACCCACCAGAAGTGCGAGGTAACCCGGTAATGAAATCCATGGTTATATTTTCCCACTTCCATACAGGTATTTCCGGTTGAACTAGGAGTCCTGAGGGTCTTTGGTGTTCAGCCTTCACCTTGGAACATGTGAGATACTTGGAAACAAAAACGGCAATATCCTTCTTCATTCCAGGCCACCAATAGGTGTATCGTAGGTCTTGATACATCTTATCGGCTCCTGGGTGTATAGAATATCGCGTTTTGTGAGCTTCATTCATAAGAGTTTCACGAAGATTGTTGTGGTTAGGAATCCAGATACGGTCTAGGTAATACAGAATACCGTCTGATTTAGTTTCAAGTTTTAGCTCGGCTCCACAGGACATCTCCTTTCGTACATCTTCTTCTGTTATTGAAACGTGTTGGGCTTCTCGAATTTGATCTTTAATGTCGGTTATAATTTGCGAACATAGAAGATGAATGGAGTTCGCATAACCCTTTCGACTAAGTGCATCAGCCACCACATTTGCTTTACCAGGGTGGTATCTAATTTCACAGTCGTAATCATTCAGAAGTTCGACCCATCTTCGTTGCCTCATGTTTAACTCTTTTTGATTGAAGATATGTTGAAGACTCTTGTGGTCAGTGTATATTTCACACTTAGTACCATAGAGATAATGTCTCCATATCTTAAGAGCGAATACAACGGCTCCAAGTTCTAGGTCATGAGTGGTGTAGTTTTTTTCATGCGTCTTGAGTTGTCTCGAAGCATAAGCTATGACTTTTCCTCTTTGCATGAGAACGCAGCCTAATCCTTGCCCTGACGCGTCGCAATAGACTACAAAATCATCACAACCTTCAGGAAGAGTGAGGATTGGTGCATCACAAAGTTTTTGTTTAAGAGTTTGAAAAGCTTCGTCTTGCTTGGGTCCCCATACGAAAGGTTTTCCCTTATGAGTTAAAGCCGTGAGTGGCACAGCAATGCGAGAGAAGTTTGAAATGAACCGATGATAATAGCCAGCTAGTCCAAGAAAAGATCTTACTTCAGTTGGTGTACGTGGAGCTTGCCATTCTTGAACTGCTTTGATCTTTGAAGGGTCAACATGTATTCCTTTGTCATTGACTACATGCCCGAGGAATTGCACCTCTTTTAACCAGAATTCACATTTGGAGAACTTGGCATAAAGCTTTTCCTTTTCTAGAAGTGCAAGAACGAGTTGAAGATGACGCTCATGATCAGCTTTAGATTTTGAATAAATAAGAATATCGTCGATCAAGACTATAACAAATCGATCAAGATAAGGTTTGCAGACTCTGTTCATTAGGTCCATGAAGACAGCTGGTGCGTTGGTTAATCCAAACGGCATAACCATGAATTCATAGTGGCCCTAACGAGTTCGAAAAGCAGTCTTAGGGACGTCTTCTTCATGCACTCTAAGTTGATGATAGCCAGATCGAAGATCGTTTTTTGAAAAGCAGCTGGCACCTTGTAGTTGGTCAAGAAGATCATCAATGCGAGGTAAAGGATAGCGATTTTTGATGGTTAACTTGTTGAGCTCTCTGTAGTCGATGCACATACGGAAAGATCCATCTTTCTTCTTTACAAAGAGGACAGGTGCACCCCAAGGCGATGAGCTAGGACGTATGAATCCCTTGTCAGTCAACTCTTGCAATTGACTGGCTAGCTCTTGCATTTCAGAGGGGGCTAACCTATATGGAGACTTTGCAACTGGTGTAGCACTAGGTATAAGATCAATACAGAATTCGACGTCTTTAACTGGAGGAAGTCCTGAAATGTCGTCAGGAAAAACTTGTGGGAAGTCTTTTACTACAGGAATGTCTTCAAGTTTCTTCTCCATGGTTCCCTTTTTGATGATATGAGCTAAAAACGCGACATAATTCTTGCGAAGATATTTTTGAGCTTGAAGACAAGACATTAAGCTGAGCCCTTTCGACGAGGTTTCTCCAATGATTAGAAGAGTCTGACCGTTTGAAAGAGGAATACGAATAAATTTTTCACGACATACAACTTCCGCCTGATGTTGACTGAGCCAATCCATACCGATTATGATGTCAAAACTTCCCAGCTTCATAGGAATAAGGTCGACTGAGAAATCGTGGTCGTTTAATGTGAGTGTACAGTTGCGTAAAATAGAGTCTAATGAAACTGGTTTCCCGTCCGCAACTTCTACCGTTATGGATTACGTGAGCTTATCCCGATTTTTGCTTAATATAGGTTCAAACTCTAAAGACACAAAACTTCTATCCCCACCAGTATCAAATAATATAGATGCATATCTACCATTTATAAGGAACGTACTGTTGACCACATTGCCGTCAGCTCTGGCCTGGTTAGCGTTGATATTGAAAGCTCTCCCTCTTGCAGGTGGGGGAGCTTGGTTGCTTGGTTCACTAGGTTGGCTTGGGCCTGAGCATGGATAATATTAACCAGCCTTGGACATGTGTTTCTGAAATGACTCGGGTCGCCGCAATTGAAGCAAGCCCGCATAGGTTAGCCCATAGGATAATTGGGTTGGTAGTATGTTTGGGCTAAATGTTGGGTGGGTGGAAATGGTAGGGGTTGTTGGGCTTGACCCATTAACTGTTGGTGGGTTTGGGTTAAAGGTTGGTGGCGGTTTGTTCGTTGACGCATACGACAGGTTTGAACAGTATGTCCTGCGCGACCGCAGCCGGTGCAGTATTGGCAAGGATGATCAGGGGAATGGTGATATTGGCAACGGTTACATTTTGGTAACGGGCCAGTGTAGGGTCTTCTGTATGGTGCGGGTGGAGGAGTGACTTGAGTAATGGGTGCAGCAGGAATAGGGGTGTTGGTCTGGGTAACTGCAAAATTTCTGGTGTTGCGCTTCCTCTTATTAGCGAACTTAGAGGAAGGAATGGGGTGGTTTGAAGTTTGTCCCTCAACAGGGGCTTTCTTCTTCTCTTCTTTGAACTTCCCGTTGCGAATTCGGTTTTCGGTCAGTTCAGTTGCTAACTCCATAGCAGCTTCAAGTGTTACTGGTGAAACGCTGAGAACTGAATCTTGGATTTTCGAGGGAAGTCCTCGAATATAATGTTCAATCAGACGATAGGTTGGTGTGAACAGATTTGGAACCATTTGGTTCAACTCCAAAAACCTCTTGTTGTAGGTAGTGTGATCACCCTCCTTTTGCTTTAGAGCATGAAATTCATCCTCCAACTTCTTAATTTCACTTCTAGGACAGAAACGCCTAGTCATGATTTCCCTTAACTCCTCCCAAGTTAAGGCCATCGCATCTTCAGTTCCCCTCTTCCCTTTCTCAGTATTCCACCAAGTGAGAGCTACTCCAAGTAGTCTCCCGGTAGCGTATCGAACCTTGCGATCCTCAGGACAATCGCAGTTTAGGAAGGTGTTTTCCATCTCCTCGAACCAATGTAGAAGAGCAGTGACACCCTCGGTCCCTTCAAATTTAGGAGGATCACAGGACCTAAAATGTTTGTAAGAGCACTTGTTGGTAGGAGGGTTGTCGATGTTCTGGTCCTGTTGTTGTGGAGGGTTAGTAGGATTTGTAGCAAGGGCTTGTTGTACTTGGACCACAATGTTAGGAAGTACCGTGGCCATTTCTTTCGCGATCTGAGTGGCCAAACGTTCCTGAGACCTTCCCGATCTTTTACCCCTTCGTTGCTGTCTAGACGACATCTACAGAATCATAAAATGAGAAGATTGTGAGTTTATGGTGTCTTTTTAGGTGTCATGTGTCTTTAAGAAAATGAAAATAACATAAATATCAATAATGCAACTACATCCATAGGATGTCTTGGTTTCGCTCATGTTGGGCCTCAAATGTCCCCCATACCTTCACCTACATAGTCATGTGGGCCCCCATGGCTATTGGCTTGGTAGGATTCACATTAGTATTGGCAATTTAACACTCGCATCCCCAAAATGCAAACCACAAAATATGTTCATGAGATGTTTGGTCGGAACGTGTCCAGGTGTAGACACAATGACAACTCAAAGTGGGATTAGCTCACACGACGTTTGGTATGGCATGCTTTGGCCTAATAGGTACTTCGTACTCTCATCGTTAGTCCCCAGGTAGGCAAACTGGTCCTTTATTTTGGATTTATACGAATGCCAGCCTAGACAGGACGTTCCGACTACCGGTACTGGTACCCTTCCAGTTACTACATGCCCGTCATGAGAACTCACTTTGATGAGATTTGAAAACACGAAAATCATTGTAAAAGAAATCATGATGTGGTGTGTGCTTTCATGGATGTGATATGTTATGAGCATACGATTCATGATAGGCATTATATGATAATACATACTTATGAACATGCTTGCACATTATCAAATGTAACATTTAACTTAAAACATATAAACATCATGAAATTTGGCATGTAACACACAAAAATCTTAATAGTTTCTAATCGACTATAGTATAGGCTCTAAGGGTCTAATAACCTATCCTATATCCCTATAGTCATGGCTCTGATACCCATCTGTCACACCCCGACCCGCAGCGGAATAAGAGTCGGGGCATAATTGGGTTATCACCAAAGCTCATGACATTTACTATTATGTTTCATATTTAATAAAGTCAAAGTTACATTTTCAAATATCCAAACATGTTCATTCAATACAAAGGAAATAAACCAAACATAACAATCCCAACTCTAAAATGTTTTATTCTTCTAGTCCAAGTCCTATGTGTTCCTAGCTACTGCTGGTTCACCTGTATCATGTGTAAAATGGAAGTTTTTAGGTCAACATAAGTTGGCGAGTGAACCTTATTAGATAAACATTTATTAATAAATTAATTGTTAGTTTATCAATGAAAATTAGTGCATAATCATAGATGAGCAAATGTAAATAATCAAGCAATGGCAAATAGCAGTCACAACTATAACATACAATAAACATGACAGCATACATGAACATACCAACATCATACTGTAAATAACATAAATGAAACTGTGCGATCAAGGCTCAATCAAACGGAGCCGATCGTATTGCATGTACTGAAAATGAAAATGTATGTGCGATCAAGGCTCAATCAAACGGAGCAGATCGTATGTGGGCACGCCAGGTTCAACCGCATAATAAAATGGGGAACATGCTCAACGCTCATAATGTAATGGGGAGCGGCGGCCTATGAAATTGCATGTACTGAATAATAAATTGCATCCAATAATAACTACTTAACAGCAATAAACTGAATACACATGTTCATGATATAATGTATGCACAATGGTTTAGCTATAATATATATATACAAAGACACATGATACACCCCAAAACGTGATTAAAACGGGGAATTTGTAAAGATTCACTCACATTGGGTGCGTTGGATTGGAGATGGTGCGATGCGCACGAATTAGATGAGCGGACAACAAGAAATACTAACCTAAATAATAACGGAAAAATATATTAAACGAGTGGATTTTATTAAGGATTTTAATGAAATTTTTAGATATATTTTGTGAGTTCAGGGCCATTTTCTATCTTTAAAAATGTTATTTTTAAGTATTTTTAATTGATTTTTAAATTAAATTAAATAAATAAAAATATAAAAAAATTGTTTATTTAGCGTTGACCATTGACCGTTGACCGGTTCGGTCAGCGAATTAATCTGCGCCGGGTGAGGCTCGAACTCGAGACCTCCCGTTCGCGTGCACGCAGCTCTACCAACTGAGCTACGTGTCTAACCCGATATAATCTTGTTTTCTACTTATACACTTATTCAGTTCACCCGGAATTCCCTTTAACTTCAAAAATATTTTAATTCAACGGACCGGTGTAAGTGACGGGTTTCGAACGCGCGACGTATGGTTCATGTTGCACACAGTCCACCGCTGGACTGTGTGTCTAACCCGGTTATTATCTCGGTTTTTATTATACTTAACAACTACTGAGTTAACCCGGTTTAGTTTTTGATCAAAAAGGCATTTTATTACACAAGGTGTGCGTGGAGCAGGGATCGAACTCGGGACGTGTATGGTTTTTGTTTGCACACAGTCCACCGTTGGACTGTGTGTCTAACCCGTTTATAATTCTGATTTTAATTAATCTTATGTCATCACTGAACTCGTCTTCTTCATTACAAATGCAGACATCAATCAAAACAACCGATACGCGATTAATTTAGTTAATGAACATGATGTCCAGTTTGAATGCATTGAACCAGAAAGTTTGGGGAAAGAAGATACCGAACAGATCGTCTTCTTCAGAGAATCCGGCGAAACTTGTCGGCTCTGTTTTTGGAACCTTCGGCTGTGAGAATCAATTAACAAGTTTAAGGGATTAGATGTGAAATTGAACTAATGAGTATTGATTATCAGCACGTTGGAATGAGCATACCGGTAATCAACGAGTTTCCGACAATTCCAGAAGTTTTCCGGCGAAAATAGAAAGTCCAGCAATGTCGTCTGTGGTTGATTATGAGCGATGGGTTAATTTTAGTAAGGTTCTAACAATTGATTGAAACCGTAAAGTAGAAGTATTTTACCGGTTTGAGTTGAATACGGTTTTCCGGCGATTTTTGCAGAAAATTCCGGCGAGCTGTTTTAGGCGTTCTGATGGTCTGAAAATGCGACGAAAATGAAATGGAGTATTGGTATGATATCTCTGAGTCGCGAGCGTCACCACTAGCATTTGATCTGGAAATCTAAAGAACCGTTCGACATACCCAAGTTTGTCACACCCTCAATTTCCACTTGCGGAGTTTTACCGCGAGGCGTGTGAACAAACCAGAATCCAAGACACAAGTAACATCGAACGACTCTATATGATTTGTTTATACGTTTTCCAAAATCATTTGTTTAACCATTCATAGTTATTTTTAAATTGTCTTAGTTTGGTTTCAATGTTTAGCGGAAGCATTAGTTTTAAAGTTGAGCGGAAGCATTAAAGTAAAGTAAAGTAAAGGAACGGGCGCCAACACAAACGCCAAAACTAAAGAAAACCCCAAACAATATTCGTAAATGAGACTCGATAAAAAGATGTCTTGATCAATGCAAGTGAGTGCACTTAGTGCTCCTAGCGTCCTGAGAAACATGTAAAGAAACAAGTGTCAACATTAAAGAAGAGTGAGTTCACAGGTTTTCATAAGTTCATTAGTTCGGTTATAAGTTTGTTTCCCCCGTTATCCCTAACCCGGAATAACGATATAGTTCCATTATTCCAAACCCGTAATGATGTTGGTTCCATTATTCCTAACCCGGAATAATATAGTTGTTTGTTCCATTATACCTAACCCGGAATAATATTGTTGTTTCGTAATTAAGTTCAATGTTAACATGTAGGTAGCGAGCCTAAAGTTATGTCACGTAAGTGTTCGCGATCGAAGCTGACTGTTGTGCCTCCGTGTTGCCAGGCCTATCACTGACCATGGCGAAAGTTAGGCCAAATTATTCACCCGTTGACCATACCCGGTCGGCTTGCACGACTAGCTCGGGGGGGCTTGTCGGGCCCAGTAGTACTACTTATAATTTCCCCGCTATCTAACCCAATACTAACGATCCGAGAGTTTGTCGAGGACTTGTGTGATATAGCTGCTTAGTGACCATAACGTACATTAACATTAACTTAGTTACCGAATAGTTTAATGACGTTAATTTCGTATAACGTAAAGAGATAGAGTTGTAGAGTGTATACATGTTTCCCCCCTGTTGTTTAAAACCGGATAAAATAGGGGCCGTGAACTCACCTTTAATTGCTCGGTTAGTGTAACACAGAAGTAGCAAATGATGGGACCGCTACTCGCGTCCTAACAAGTCAATCGATTTAAAGTTAGTGTGTGAACACACTGATACAAACCCTACACATAACTAACACACAATGCGGCACACACAATAACAAATTCAACAACACAATCATGCATGCAATATTATCATACCAACATAGTGATCAAACCAACTTATCATGAACACAAATCAACTCATACAACACTTTGGTACACACATTCGCAAGTTATCAAGTTTCAGCTTGTATGCTCATAACTAGGCTGTTTTCGAGGATTTTTATAAAATATTTCCAACGTTCCAAAAATTCCAATTATTTTACAGAAGGTGTCAACTATACTGTAGAATTTTATATAAATTTTTCAAGTCCTAACACTTTACCAATTTTTCATAAATATTAATATACTAGGCTGCAGTCAGATTCGTCGCTTTCTGACTGCAGTTCACGGGAGAATTTATTTAAAAATCACTGTTCGTCCAATTAACAAAATTCCAGTGGGAGTTTCCCGGAAATTTCCATATCCAGTTGCTGTACAAATTTCGTGATTCGACTCTCTACAGATTATTAGATCCGATTCGATAAACAACTAACAAATTTTCAGAATTTTCACAGCTTCAGTTACTGCACTTAATTGGCCACTTAAAAATATCAAACGACTTCAGAAAAATATGAATCTAGCGCCATTAGAAGCGTTTTTAAAAAATCTACGTTTTAGGCTTCAGAAAATCCTTTTTTCGATAAATAATAACCAAGTTACAGCCAGTTGAAGTTGGCTGTAAACACCATTCAGCATCCTGATTTCGACATTTTATCGCAATATAACACGCTTAAACAATCGATACGTTAACTATAAACGATCAAGAACAGATTTATCAATCATATATCATCATGTACATCATACCCATGCAAACCCTAATCATAATATATGGTTTTTATCACAAAACGCAGCCTGATGATTCTTGATTCTACTAATCATCATAATCGCAAACTAGCATAATTTATCGAACTAAACATCATACACCTTCATAATAATGATTCTACCACTACATTCAAGCATGATCAAGAGTTTATAAATCATAGTATGACTTTGCAAACAATGATAAACCCTAACCTTTAACAATGAAGATCAATGATCCGAGAACTAGATGGGAGCCGATTCGGATGTTGGAGAGAGTTGCGACCGAGAGGGAGAGTGGGAAAGCGGCTGTCGCGACCGAGAGAAGTGTAGGAAGGGCTGCCGTCGGCTGCTTCTTGTGCTAGGGTTTGTGTGTGTGTTTTTGTTTTTGAAACATAACACATGCATATATAGTGCAAGAAGGAAAAGAAAAGGAAAAAGAAGAAAAAGGGTTTGCGGTTGGGTGCTCGCGGCCGCAAGGGTTTGGGTGGGTCGGTTTGGGTCTATAACTTGATCCTCAAGTTTCGCTCAACTCCTTGAGTCGCAAGGAAATGAGGTCGAATCGTTTTGCGGCTCGGTTCGATTCGTCTATCTATTTATCATATATATATTTTTATATAACTAAAAATCACGGATTCGAAACATGGCATAGTAACTCACCGAACTTATAAACGTTTAATACACATAGCACGTAATTCACTTGATAAGTTCACGAAGTTATCGTAATTATTTCGAGCGTGCAATTTAAATCTCCGAATCAATTTAGCGTAGGAACGAATAACCGTGAAGTAGTGCGTTTAAGATATCTGAAAAACCGGGATGTCACATTTTCCCCATGTTGAAAGAATTTTCGTCCCGAAAATTGAGTAAACGCGGTTTAGAATGCAACGCACAGGTTTAGAGTGCCACTTTGTTAACAATGGTACACGAAATTACATTTAGAGTGCCACGCACAAAGATTTAGTTCGTTAACAATGGTACACGAAATTACAAGAAATTCCCAGGTTGTCACATCATCCCCGTGTTGAAAGAATTTTCGTCCCGAAAATTTAGTTGGTGGTATCGTTAGCTTGCTGCTCAGCTACAAAAAGGTGTGGGTATTTGCTTTTCATTTGGTCCTCTTTTTCCCACGTGAACTCCGGTCCACGCTTAGAGTCCCAACGAACCTTGACGATCGGAATCTTGCTGTGCCTTCGAGTCTTGATCTCACGATCCATGATCTCGATAGGTTGTTCCACAAAGTGCAGTTGTTCATCCACTTGAATCTCATCCAAAGGAATGATTAGGGTTTCATCTGATAGACACTTCTTCAGATTTGACACGTGAAAAACGTTGTGAACTCCACTGAGTTCGGCAGGAAGGTCTAATTGATAAGCTATGGGTCCGATACGTTTCAAGATCACAAACGGGCCTACCTACCGTGGGTTTAGTTTTCCTCATTTCCCAAAACGGATTAAACCGTTCCAAGGTGACACCTTCAGTAGGACGTGGTCGCCTACTTGAAATTCGAGCGGTTTGCGTCGTTGATCAGCGTAGCTTTTCTGTCGATCTCGTGCCGCCGCCATGCGGTTTCTGATTTGTACAATCTTTTCAGTAGCCTCAAGTATCAACTCAGGGCCTGTGATTTGACTGTCACCGACTTCTGCCCAACAGACCGGCGATCTACATTTACGACCGTATAATGCTTCAAACGGTGCTGCCGATATACTCGTATGGTAACTGTTGTTATACGAGAATTCCACTAAAGGCAGATGGATTTCCCAACTATTCCCGAAGTCTACCACGCATGCCCTAAGCATGTCTTCCAAGGTCTGTATGGTCCTTTCGCTTTGACCATCAGTCTGAGGGTGATAAGCTGTGCTCATATCTAAGCGTGTACCCAACGCTTTCTGAAGTGACTGCCAAAAGTTGGACGTGAAACGAGCATCTCTGTCCGAGATGATGGACGTTGGCACTCCGTGCTGAGAAACTACTTCCTTAATGTAGATGCGAGTCAACTTCTCCATCTTATCTGTTTCCTTAATAGCTACGAAGTGTGTGGACTTAGTTAAACGATCCACGATCACCTAGATGGTATCGTAACCACCCAAAGTTCGCGGGAGTTTAGTGATGAAGTCCATCGAGATCTGATCCCATTTCCACACCGGGATCTCAGGTTGTTGGAGTAGCCCCGATGGCTTCTGATACTCTACCTTGACTTTCGCACAAGTCAAACACTTGCTCACGTAGGTGGCTATATCAGCTTTCATGTTGGGCCACCAGTACGCAACTTTAAGGTCTTGATACATCTTATCCGAACCAGGATGGACAGAGTACCGGGATTTGTGAGCTTCGTCCATGACTAGCCTTCTGAGGTCTCTGTAGAGAGGTACCCATATACGATTCATGAAATACCGGGCTCCATTGGGTTTTACTTCCCAATCGCGTTCCATATTTCCCACCGATTCAACCTTGATGTTTTCTTCCTTAACTGCTTCTAACTGCGGGTCGCGTATCTGTTCGGGTAACCCCGAATGAATGGTGAACTGTAGTGCTCGTACCCGACGAGGTTTCAAGTGCTCCTTCCTACTGAGGGCATCGGCTACCACGTTAGCTTTACCCGGGTGATACCGAATGGCACATTCGTAATCGTTCAAGAGTTCGACCCAGCGACGCTGTCGCATGTTCAACTCCTTCTGGTCAAAGATGTGTTGGAGGCTCTTGTGATCTGTATAGATTGTGCACTTTGTTCCATATAGGTAGTGTCTCCAAATCTTAAGCGCAAACACAACTGCTCCCAATTCCAGGTCATGTGGCGTGTAGTTTTTCTTGTGAACCTTCAATTGTCGGGACGCATACGCGATGACCTTATCACGTTGCATGAGTACGCATCCCAATCCCTGAATGCAAGCATCACAATATACTACTAAATCATCAGTCCCTTCTGGCAAGGACAGAATGGGTGCACTGCAAAGTTTCTGCTTCAGCAATTGAAAAGCCGCTTCCTGCTTGTCACCCCAAGCATACTTGATGCCTTTCTGGGTGAGGGTGGTAAGCGGTTGCGCGATCTTTGAAAATCCTTCGATGAAACGTCTGTAATAACCAGCCAAACCCAAAAATTGGCGGATCTCTGTCGGCGTCCTGGGTGCTTCCCAGTTCTTGATAGCATCGATCTTGGTGGGATCAACGTGTATACCCTTTTCATTCACGATATGCCCGAGGAACTGAACTTCCCGAATCCAGAAATCACACTTCGAAAACTTGGCATATAGTTTCTCCTGTTGAAGTAGTTCCAGCAATAATCGTAGATGCTCAGCATGTTCTTCTTCACCCTTAGAGTAGACGAGTATATCATCGATGAACACGATGATAAACTTGTCGAGATACGGCTTACACACGCGGTTCATGAGGTCCATGAACACCACGGGTGCGTTGGTGAGATGGAAGGGCATGACCAAGAACTCATAATGGCCATACCGAGTACGAAATGCCGTCTTGGAGATATCCTCATCCCTGACGCGTAACTGGTGATAACCGGACCGTAGATCGATCTTGGAGTAGTAGCTTGACCCTCGAAGCTGGTCGAAAAGATCGTCAATGCGAGATAATGGGTATCGGTTCTTGACGGTAACCTTATTGAGTTCCCTGTAGTCGATGCACATGCGGAAGGTCCCGTCCTTTTTCTTAACAAAAAGGACCGGAGCTCCCCATGGCGAAGTACTGGGTCGGATAAATCCTTTTTTCCAACAATTCTTGAAGTTGGGTAGACAGCTCTTGCAGCTCTGCTGGAGCTAGGCGGTACGGGGCCTTGGCGATAGGAGCCGCATGGTTCGCCAATTCGATTTCAAACTCCACTTGTCGATGTGGTGGAAGACCAGGTAACTCCTCTGGAAACACATCGGAAAAGTCACGGACGACGGGGATATCTTCAATCCGCTTCTCGTCCTTAGGCTGCTCGGTGACCAGTGCGAGCAAAGCGAAGGAGTTCTTTCTCCGAAGATACTTCTGAGCTTGCATGTAAGAGATGATGTTTGTGACGGCGCCTGCCTTCTCGCCTTGCACCATCAAGACTTCGTCGTTAGAGAGCGGAATACGGATAGCTTTCTCGAAACAGAGAACTTCCGCTCGGACGTCGGATAGCCAGTCCATTCCGGCTACCACATCAAAACTACCCAGGGTAGTTGTCATCATATCAATGGTAAAGGTGTGACCAGCGAGTTTAAGTTGACAGCCGGTTACTAAATGGGTCACATCTACAGATTTACCATCGGCTAGTTCTATGACGTAAGGGGTCTCTAGGGGTTTAGGCGTGAGATTTAGGTTCTTCCTAAAAGACTCAGATATAAAACTCTTATCCGCACCCGTATCAAAAAGTACAGTAGCAAAATGATCGTTAAGGGGAAACTTACCGGTGACCACGTTCGAGTCGTTTCTGGCCTCTCCGCGGCCCAGCGTGAATGCACGACCTTTGGCACCTCCTGTGCCACCACTTCCATTGTTGCCATTGCTGTTATTGTTGTTGTTGTTGTTTTTGTTGTTGTTGTTGCGAAGCTGCGGGCAGTCTCGCTTGAAATGGGCAGTGCTACCGCACTGATAGCATCCCCGGTTATTACCTTGCTGTTGAACCTGGTGCTGATTTTGATTTTGTCAAGACATGATTTCCCCGCAACAATCCTTTACCGCGTGTCCCGCTTTGCCACATCGTTGGCAGCGATTTCCGGCGCAAGGGCCGTGATGATGGAGGTTACAACGATTACATTGCGGCTTTCGACCCGCATAGCCGCTTGAGTTCTGGGTGTTGTTGGCAGACTGATTATTGTGACCCCGATTGTTGTTGAAATTGTTGGACCGCTTCTGGTTTCCTTGTTGTGGCTGGGCTGACGAAGACTGTCGAGCATGTGAGTCTTCAAATTTTCTTTTGTTATCAGGGACGACTTCGGTTGCACCCCGAGGTGGCAATTTCCTTTGCTCCACCGCCTTATCGGTGAGTTTATGCGCCAGCCTAATCGCTTGATGCTCCGTTGTAGGGTTGCCAGACATTACCATGCCCTGGATCTCAGGTACCAGACCCCCAAGATAAAACTCAAGTCGTTTTTCGACGGTGTTAGCCAGATCGGGACATAGGAACACCAGATCATGATGTTTGGCCGTGTACGCTTCAATTTCAGACCCTACCATCTTGTGGTTCCATAACTCCTGCTCCAACTGCTGAACTCTGTCCCGCGGACAGTATTCCTCCTTGATTAGGGCCTTAAACTCGATCCAGGCCATTGCGTTCCCGCAACAAGTCCACGCGTTTGGACTTGTGCGTTCCACCAGGTTAATGCCCCATCTTCCAACGTTGAGGCAGCATACTTGACCTTATTGGCTTCAAGGCAATTGCACATCTCGAACACCGATTCAGACTTTTCAATCCAACGGACCAGTCCTATGGGTCCTTCAACACCCGTGAACTTGCTCGGTTTCGCATCGAGGAACATCTTGTAGGGGTTAAGACCCCCTCCTGAAGACAGAGGATAGGTAGTCAGCGAGAAAGTCTACTAGCCCAACTATTAGATTTTCCCATGAAAATTTAATAATGGTTACCTGCTGGTGGGTTTTGAACACCTGCCAGAGCAGGATTCACGTGTTCTTGGATCATTGTGGCTAATTCTTCAGGTGACATGTTGAGGTTTCCGCGACGTCCAGTTGCCATTTCAGATCTTCGCAAGACAACACAAACACACACCGATAAGTATATATATCCAATATAGTTATCATATTCCACACTTCAATCATCACACAAGTTATGTCAACCCAACAAATTAAACAATCAAAAGGAACATTCGATTAAATAAATTGCAACGCCTCACAAAATACCAACCAAACATCTCAGTTTAATTATAAAATTTCAAGTTTAAACATAAGTGGAAAACGAACAAACTAAAGAAAACAAAGCTGGGATTAACGAGACGAGTCAGTCTTCTACGTCTCCATCTCCCAAGTCGCTATCGTTGTCGTCATCCTCTGCGGCGTTTTCAGCTTCAACAGCCGGGTCCTGTTCCGGATCCTCTTCCTCCGGATCCTCCTCCGGGTCTTCCTCTGGATCCTCCTCTGGGTCTTCCTCTGGATCCTCCTCTTCTTCCTCTACCGGCCCTGGAGGGGCCGGTGCTGGTGCGGGTACTGGGACAGGTGCTTGATTCTGCTCCAGCTCTTGAATCCTCCAACTGGACTCAAGAACTCTGTCTTCGAGCCAGTAGCCCTCAGCTGCTCAGCACGAAGATCCTTAGCTAAAATGTTTCGAACTTTCCTATTCTCGTGTTGCTCTTCCTCGAGCCTTCCAGTTTTACCAGTTAGTTGACGTATCATCCATCCCTGTGCTTCGATAGTCTCCTGCATCCTCTCTAGTTGTTCCTGTTGTTTTCTTAACATATCCCTAAGTAGATCGTCCCCTACTTCTAATGAGTTGACCGGTTCGACCGGTATAGCGGTGGTCGGACGGGAGGACGACTCCCCTCCTAGAGCGAGTCTTTTCCTAGCAGCTGAGCGTGTCTCCACGCCATGAGGTGGTGAGGGTTCGACCATGGGTGCCTTCCCCGGCGCCCTTGGTTGTCGAGATTTGTCGGATGATGATGATGACATTGCCTGCTGGGTTGGTGTAGTTAGTTACGAGTTGCGTGCATCACAATATACATATATATCTCACATAAAGCAATTGTAGTATAACACATACAAGATATCACAGTTCGGTGCCAACTAAGTCTAGTGTCGTGTAACAGCTATAGTTTAGGTCTACTTTTAATGCAAACCTGGTTCTCTATAGCTAGAGGCTCTGATACCAATCTGTCACACCCTCAATTTCCACTTGCGGAGTTTTACCGCGAGGCTTGTGATCAAACCAGAATCTGAGACACTAGTAATATCGAACGACTCTATATGATTTATTTAAACGTTTTCCAAAAACATTTGTTTAACCATTCATAGTTATTTTCAAATTGTCTTAGTTTCAAGTTTAGCGGAATCATTAATTTGTTAGTTGAGCGGAAGCATTAGAGTAAAGTAAAGTAACGGGCGCCAACACAAACGCCAAAACCAAAAATCCCAAACAATATTCGTAAATAAGACTCGATAAAAATGTCTTGATCAAATGCAAGTGAGTGCACCTAGCGCTCCTAGCGTCCTGAGAAACATGTAAAGAAACAAGTGTCAACATTAAAGAAGAGTGATTTCACAGGTTTTTATAAGTTCACAAGTTCGGTTAAATGTTTGCTTTCCCCGTTATCCCTAACCCGGGATAACGATATAGTTCCATTATTCCTAACCCGGAATAATAATGTTGGTTCGTAATTAAGTTCAATGTTAACATGTAGGTAGCGAGCCTAAAGTTACGTCACATAAGAGTTCGCGATCGAAGCTGACTGTTGTGCCTCAGTGTTGCTAGGCCTATCACTGACCATGGCGAAAGTTAGGCCAAATTACTCACCCGTTGACCATACCCGGTCGGCTAGCGCGACTAGCTCGGGTGGGGCTTGTCGGGCCCGGTAGTACTACTTATAATTTCCCCGCTATCTAACCCAATACTAACGATCAGAGAGTTTGTTGAGGACTTCCGTGATATCGCTACTTAGTGACCATAACGTACATTAACATTAACTTAGTTACCGAGTAGTTTAACGACGTTAATTTCGCATAACGTAAAAGATAGAGTTATAGAGTGTATACATGTTTCCTCCCCTGTTGTTTAAAACCGGATAAAATAGGGGCCGTGAACTCACCTTAAATTGCTCGGTTAGAGTAACACAAAAGTAGCAAATGATGGGACCGCTAATCGCGTCCTAACATGTCAACCGATTTAGAGTTAGTGTGTGAACACACTGATACAAAACCCTACGCATAACTAACACACAGTGCGGTACACGTAATAACCAATTCGAAAACACAACCATGCATGCAAAGTATCATCATACCAAAATAATGATCAAACCAACTTGTCATAAATACAGATTAACTCATACAACACTTTGGTACACACAAACGCAAATTATTATGTTTCAGCTTGTACGCTCATAACTGGGCTGTTTTCGAGGATTTTTATAAAATAGTTCTAACGTTCCAAAAATTCCAATTTTTTTACATGAGGTGTCAACTAAACTGTAGAATTTTATGTAAACTTTTCAAGTCCTATCGCTTTACCAATTATTTATAAATATTTATATACTAAGCTGTAGTCAGATTCGTCGCTTTCTGACTGCAATCCACGGGAAAAATTATTTAAAAATTATCGTTCACCCAATTAACAAAATTCCAGTGGAAGTTTTCGGAAATTTCCGTCTCCAGTTACTGTACAAATTTCGTGACCCAACCCTCTACAGACTATGAGATCCGACTCGATAAACAACTAGCAAATTTTGCAGAATTTACGCAGCTTCAGCTGCTGCACTAAATGACCACTTAAAAATTTACGCAGCTTCAGCTGCTGCACTAAATGACCACTTAAAAATAGCAAACGACCTCAGAAAAATATGAATCCGGCGCTATTAGAAGCGTTTTTTCAAAAATACACATTTTAGGCTTCAGAAAATCCACTTTTCAATAAATAATGATCAGGTTACAGCCAACTGAAGCTGGCTGTAAATGCCATTCAGCAACCTGTTTTCGACTTTTATCGCATTAGAACATGCTTAAACGATCAAGACGCTTAATAATAATGATCAAGAACAGGTTTATTTGTCAAATATCATCATGTATATCAATATTCATGCAAACCTTAATCATATAACATGATCTTTATCGCTAAAACGCAGCTTATGATTTTAGTATTCATCATAACATCACAATCGCAAAAACTCGCACAATTATCCGAACTAATCATAAATCACAACACTTTTCATACCAATGATCCTACCATTACACATAATCATGATCAAGATTACACAAACCCTAATGTGATTTGCAAAACAATTAAACCCTAACCTTGAAACGATGATGATTAGCGAAGCGGGACAAGATTGGAATCAATCCGGGGTTGGAGCTTGTGCGACCGTGAGGGGGGGGGGGCTGCCGTCGGCTCTCTTAGGGACTAGGGTTTTGTGTGTTTTTTTTTTTTTTGAAACTATAACATGCATGCCCACATTTATATAAAACAAGGAAAAAGAAAGGGGAAAGGAGGGGGGGCGCCCGCAAACGGGGGGGGGGGGGGGGGTTTGGGTAAGTAGCTTGGGCCTCAAGTTTAGGTTAGTTTCTTGGGCCGCAAGGAGGTGAGGTCGACACGTTTCGCGGCTCAGTTCAGTTCGGCTATTTATTTATTATTTTTTTATATAACTAATAATCGCGATCCAAGGCGTGATACAATAATCTACAAAATATACAAACGTCTAATCACACATAGAACGTAATTCACCCAATAAATTCACAAAGTTAGCGTAGTTATTGCGAGCGTGTAATTTAATTCTCCGAATTAAATTAGCGTAGGAATGAATAACCGTGAAGTAGCGCGTTTAAGATACCTGAAAAGCCGGGATGTCACAGAATGAGTCATGAACAAGTTCCATATGCCAATATGCTTTAAACAAGTTATAATAGGATATCAACTTTTATGTCCGTTAAGGTTTTAAAATCAAACTATGCCCTATAAGGGCGTTTTGGTCATTTAGCAATGTATAAAAGGAACTTGCGTATAATCGGATGTTACACCGTAAATATTCTGTGAAAACACTTTAATTATGATATAATATCATTAAGATATCAAACATATGTGTGTTTTATAATTTAAGACCAAACAATGCTTCGTAGGGGCATTTTGGTCATTTCACACATAACCTAAAGGCTAAATTGGGATTCTGAGTTCATAACAAGTACCCACTGTAAAAACATTTTAAGTGAGTTTTAACATCAGTAGTTATCGGTCTTGATTGACAGATATGGTTTAAGACCATACTATGCGCCGAAAGGGCGTTAAAGTCGTTAGATGACGATATTTGCGATGATTTATGAAAACTGATGTTAGGATCAGGTTTATGTGACTAGGATATGTTATTTAGTATAACATATCAGTATGTAAAAGGTTTTGTATCACATTTGCAGTTAAAAATCTATTTAGTGCCAAAAAGAGCGTTATCGTCATTTAAGAACATATACAAGAACTCGAACGTAAACTCAGTTTATAAACTGACTTGATATCCCAAAATATCCTAATTATGATATTACATCAGTAAACAATTAGTTTGGTATGATTTAATATATATAAAAGTATTACAAATGTTTCGATACATGCCCATAGCCAGGATCTGATAACAGAGCTTAGACATCATAAGTCTTAAGCATAAAGGTGACCCAGATTCCCAGCATATCAAGGTTCGATACCTGCGGTTCAATCTTTTGAAAATACGCCAGCTTTCGCTGGTAAATACCCGACTCATTTTGAAATCATTTCAAAATTTGTTTGACTCAGGTGCACAAGTCATGAAAATCTTTTATCAAAAACTTGGGAAAGTACAATAGACCTTGTATACAGTTGTATAAGTCTGTCTTTTACATATCGGACCCAGTACAGAAACCGAGACTTGATCGACTGACACACCACTTCTGAACTTTCACACAGAAAGCAGATAATAATAATAATAATAATAATAATAATAATAATAATAATAATAATAATAGCAGTTACCGATGTAACATCCGTCGAAAAACGGGTTTTCGAAACCCGCTTCGTTTAATAACCGAACAATCAGTTTTAAATTTTTGTTGTTTATTCATGACTTATTTTAATTTTAAACGATACATAATTAATAAACAAATTAGAAGATATAAATTATAATTGTAAAAAAATAAAAATAGATTAATTAAAAAGGAAAACCGGCTGCCGGGAGTCGAACCCGGGTCAGTCGGAAATCCCAAAAGCCTTAACATTCACCCAATCAACCACTCCGCCACTTTAGTTATTTGATATCATATCAAATCAATTAATTCAAATAATAAAACACGGAAGTCAAATCCAGTCAAATCGCGCCCAATTAGCAGTCGTCGGAAATCCCGACAACTTCGCCGATAATTAACATTTTCGTCCAATTTAACCGAAGAATTAACTTTAACGACGGTTATAACCGACGTCTGAACCCGCGACACCAGTTGTAACCGCCGGAGAACGGCTGACCTTGAATTTGAGACTAAATTCAGACCCCATACATCTCGAATCCTCCCTATAAATTCACCCACAATCCACTGGGAGCCTTTTCGCTCAAAATCGCACCTTTTCTCGACGAAAATTCACTCGCCGGAAAATACCTGCAAGTCGCCGGAAAACCGAGACTCACATCCACACGGTAATTTTTTCGACTCTTTCTGTTTCGATCATTTGATTAATCGGTCACTAACACAACTCCACCATCAAAATCAATCCCAGTCAACGTTTGTCGAAATTCCTACCTTCGCCGGAAAATTACTGAAACTTCCAGAAACACACCGAGAACTGGTATGACCTTTCAAACTTCTGTTAAACTTTGTTTAAGTGCCTCAACTTCATAAATAATCGAACAAAACTGTTAATTGATTTTAACAGCCGGAGTTCACTTTCAGAACCGACGGACCTCTGCCGGAATTCTGTGAACAACACTGATCGGTATATCCTTTCCCCCAAACTCTCTCCATTCTTTACCTTTAAATTACTTATAATGTTTGAAAATCGAATATGACATGAATCGGTCAAAACAGTCGGAATATGTTTTCTGGGTAAAGTCTAACGAAGAAGACGAAGACGGGGTATATTATAAGACTAATAAAAATCAGTTTAATGAACGGGTTAGACACACAGTCCAGCGGTGGACTGTGTGCAACAATCACACATACGACGCGAGTTCGAATCCTGTCCCAACCTTACTCTCTCGAAATAAAAAAAATGCCTTTTTAACTGAACCGGGTTAACTCACAAACCATGTTAAGTATAATAAAAACCGAGTTAATAACCAGGTTAGACACACAGTCCAGCGGTGGACTGTGTGCACGCTAACTCACAGGTCCGGGTTCGAGACCTGTGGTCAGCACCGGTTCGATACATTTAAAATTCTATTTAAAAATAAATGATTTTCGGATTAAACTAAATAGTATATAAGTATAATTAAAAACAGAATTATTTCGGGTTAGACACGTAGCTCAGTTGGTAGAGCTGCGTGCACGCGTACGGGAGGTCACCGGTTCGAACCTCACTCAGTGCAACAATATAACCGACCGAACCGGTCAACGGTCAACGGTCAACAGTCATGGTCAACGGTCAAAGTCAAAAAAAGTCAATTTTTTTTTTGTTTTTATTTATTTATTTATTTAATTTAAAAATCAATTAAAAATACTTAGAAATAACATTTTTAAAGTTAGAAAGTAGCCTTAAACTCACAAAAATATACCCAAAAATCCTATTAAAATAGTTAATAAAATCCACATACTTACCGTACCTTTTCGTTATTTATTTGGTTAGTTATCTCTCGTCGATCAATCCTCTAAACTCGTGCGCATTCAACACCTTCAAACAAACGCACCCAATGTGAGTGAATCTCTACCAATTCCCCGTTTTAATCACATTTTGGGGTGTATCATGTGTAGCTATTTATTTATTTTAATTAAACACTTGTGCATCCATCATATTCATGATCATGTGTATTCAATATGTAACCGTTGTTTGTGTGGTTGAAGTTTAGATTTAATTTATCATTTCAGTACATACATTTCATAGGCCGCCGCTCCCCATTACCTATGAGCGTGAGCTGTTCCCCATTACCTATGAGCGTGAACCAGGCGTTGCCAAAATAAGATCGGCTTCGTTTGATTGAGCCTTGATCTCACATACATTAGCATAGGCCGTCCGTTCCCCATTACCTATGAGCGTGAACGGGACGTTGCCAACATATACATTGACATTCTTATTTCATGCTTAAGCAAGGTAGTTTGTGATTGTTATGTTTACATACATCTGTTCATATATGATTATTGCACAATTTTCCTAAATTAAATTTCAATAATAAATCAATAACAAATGTTTTAAACAAGGTTCACTCGCCAACTTTTGTGACCCAAAATTTCCCATTTTTACACATGATACAGGTGATCAAGTTGAAGCAAGAAACATATAGGGCGGCTTAGAAGAATAAACCAGTTTAGATTATGGATTTGTTTTAGTTAATTTCTCCTTTCCTTGTATTGTATGAATTTGACTTGGAACATTGAAATGTAATTTGGATTTAATAAATATGAAACATATTAGTAAACATCATGAGCTTTGGTGATAACCCAATTATGCCCCGACTCTTATTCCGCTGCGGGTCGGGGTGTGACAGATTGGTGTCAGAGCTATGACTATAGGGATATAGGATAGGTTATTAGACCCTTAGAGCCTATACTATAGTTGCTTAGAAATTTTAAATTTTTGTGTGTTACATGCAAAATTCATGATGTTTATATGCTTTATGTTTATTGTTACATTCAATGTTATGCAAGCATATAATAAGTACATATTATTATACAATGCCTATCATAAATCATATTCTCATAACATATCATACCCATGGAAGCACACACCTCACAATTTATACGATTGTTACAACGATTTTTGTGTTTTCAAATCACATCAAAGTGAGTTCTCATGACGGGCATGTAGTAACTGGAAGGGTACGAGTACCGGTAGTCGGAACGTCCTGTCTAGGCTTGGCATTCGTATAAATCCAAAGCAAAGGACCAGTTTGCCTACCTGGGGACTAACGATGAGAGTACGAAGGACCTATTAGGCCAAAGCATGCTATACCAAACGTCGTGTGAGCTAACACCACTTTGAGTTGTCATTGTGTCTATACCTGGACACCCTCCGACCATACATCTCGCAAACATATTTTGTGGTTTTCATTCGGGTGATGCGAGTGTTAAACCGCCAATACCAATGTGAATCCTACTAAGCCCATAGTCATGGGGGCCCACATGACTATACCGGCAATAGTATGGGGGACATTTGAGGCCCAACATGAGCAAACCCAAGACATCCTATGGATGTAGTTGCATTATTGATATTTATGTTAATTTCATTTTCTTTAAAACACATGACACCTAAACACTCCATAAACTCACCATCTTCCTATGTATGTTCCTGTAGATGTCGGCTAGGCAGCTACGTGGAGGACGAAAGTCAGGAAGGTCAAACGAACGCTTGGCCACTCAGATTGCAAAATAAATGGCCGCAGTACTTCCTGATATTGTAATTCAAGTCCAGCAAGCTCTCACTGCAAATCCTGTCAACCCACCAAATCAAGAGGATCAAAACATCGACAACCCTTCCTCCAAGAAGTGCTCCTACAAGCACTTCAAGTCTTGCGATCCCCCAAAGTTCGAAGGACCGAAGGTGTCACCGCTCTCCTCCACTGGTTTGAGGAAATGGAAAACACCTTCCTAAATTGCGATTGTCCCGAGGATCGCAAGGTACGTTATGCAACCGGGAGATTATTTGGGGTAGCCCTGACCTGGTGGAACACCGAGAAGGGTAAGAGAGGAGTAGAAGACGCGATGGCCTTAACCTGGGAAGAGTTAAGGGAAATAATGCCAGAACACTTCTGCCCAAGAAGCGAACTCAAGAAGTTGGAAGACGAGTTCCACTCGCTGAAGCAAAAGGAAGGGGATCATACTTCCTACAACAAAAGATTTCTTGAGCTGAACCAGATGGTTCCTAACTTGTTCACCCCCGTGTACCGTTTGGTTGAACACTATATTCGAGGCCTTCCCTCGAAGATTCAAGACTCAGTCCTCAGCACTTCGCCTGCAACCCTCGAAGCCGCCATGGAATTAGCCACCGAACTTACTGAGAACCGCATCAGGAATGGTAAATTCAAGGAGGAGAAAAAGAAAGCCCCCGTTGAGGGCCAAACTTCCAACCACCCCACCTCCTCCTCAAAATTTTCAAACAAGAGGAAGCGGAATACCAGAAATTTTGCTGTCACCCAAACCAATTTCCCTATCACTACTGCCCCCATCACACAAGTTGCTCCTTCACTCGCACCATACAAAAGGCAATACTCTGGCCCTTACCCAAAGTGTACCCGTTGTCAATACCATCACTCTCCCGAATACCCCTGTCAATATTGCACTGGCTGTGGCCGTGCAGGTCACACCATCCAAGCCTGCCGCTCACTGCAACGAATGAACCACAACCAACCCACAACTCAAACCCACCATCAAATAATGGGTCAAACCCAACAACCCCTACTGCCACCACCTACACAACATACAACCCAAACCTACTATCAACCCAACTACCCCATGATGCAACCCATGCGGCTTGCTACAATTGTGGAGACCCAAACCACTTTAGAAACACGTGTCCATGCTTGGTGAACATCATACATGCTCAAGCTCAAGCAAATCCGGTGAATCAAGCTAACCAAGCTCCTCCACCTGCTAGAGGAAGAGCATTTAACATCAACGCCAACCAAGCTAGGGCCGACAACAACGTGGTTAACGGTACGTTTCTCGTCAATGGTAGTTATGCATCCGTGTTATTTGATACTGGCGCGGATAAGAGTTTTGTGTCCTTAGAATTTGAACCCATCCTCAATCAAACTCGTGATAAACTTATGGAATCCATAACGGTAGAAGTTGCTGACGGAAAACCAGTCTCATTAAACTCCATTATCCGAAGCTGTACACTTACTCTAAACGATCACGATTTTCCTGTTGACCTCATCCCTATGAAGTTAGGAAGTTTTAACATTATAATCGGCATGGACTGGCTCAGCCAACATCAGGCTGAAGTAGTATGCCGTGAGAAGTTCATTCGCATTCCTCTTGCAGACGGTCAAACTCTACGAATCTTTGGAGAAACCCCTTCGAAAGGACTCAAGCTGATGTCCTGTCTTCAAGCCTGAAAATATCTCCGCAAGAATTATGTAGCATTTCTAATTCACGTGGTCAAGAAGGGAGACAAAGAAAAGAAACTCGGAGATATACCCGTAGTGAAAGATTTCCCGCAAGTTTTTCCCGACGACATCGCAGGACTTCCTCCCAAGAGAGAAGTCGAATTCCGCATCGATCTTGTACCTGGTGCTACACCCGTCGCGAAATCTCCTTATAGGTTAGCCCCATCCGAGATGCAAGAGCTGGCCAGTCAATTACAAGAACTGACCGACAAAGGATTCATACGTCCTAGCTCATCGCCTTGGGGTGCACCTGTTCTGTTTGTAAAGAAGAAAGATGGGACGTTTCGCGTGTGTATCGATTACAGGGAACTCAACAAATTAACGGTCAAAAATCGCTATCCTTTACCTCGCATCGATGATCTCCTAGACCAACTCCAGGGTGCCTCTTGTTTTTCAAAGATCGACCTTCGTTCCGGCTATCACCAACTCAGGGTACATGAAGAAGACGTCCCAAAGACCGCCTTCCGAACTCGTTATGGTCACTATGAATTCATGGTTATGCCATTTGGTCTAACCAACGCTCCAGCCGTCTTCATGGACCTAATGAACAGAGTTTGCAAACCCTATCTCGATCGCTTTGTTATAGTCTTCATCGACGATATTCTCATTTACTCAAAGTCTAAGACTGATCATGAACGACACCTTCGACTCATCCTCACACTCTTGAGAACCGAAAAGCTTTACGCTAAATTCTCCAAATGCGAATTCTGGTTGAAAGAAGTACAGTTCCTTGGTCATGTCGTCAATGACAAGGGAATTCATGTCGACCCCGCAAAGATAAAAGCAGTACAAGAATGGCAAGCGCCACATACCCCAACCGAAGTAAGATCTTTCCTTGGTTTAGCTGGTTACTATCGTCGTTTCATATCAAATTTCTCTCGTATCGCTGTACCACTCACGACTTTGACACATAAAGGAAAACCCTTCGCATGGGGACCTAAACAAGAAGAAGCCTTCCAAACCCTTAAGCAAAAGCTTTGTGACGCACCTATCCTCACACTCCCCGAAGGTTGCGATGACTTTGTAGTTTATTGCGACACATCAGGACAAGGGTTAGGCTGTGTTTTAATGCAAAGGGGAAAAGTGATAGCCTATGCTTCTAGGCAGCTCAAAACTCATGAGAAGAACTACACTACTCACGACCTAGAACTTGGAGCCGTTGTGTTCGCTCTTAAGATATGGAGACATTACCTCTATGGTACCAAGTGTGAGATTTACACTGACCACAAGAGCCTCCAACATATCTTTAACCAAAAGGAGTTGAATATGAGGCAACGAAGATGGGTCGAACTTCTTAATGACTACGACTGTGAAATTCGGTATCATCCTGGCAAAGCAAATGTGGTGGCCGATGCACTCAGTCGAAAGGGTTATGCGAACTCCATTCGTCTTCTATGTTCGCAAATCATGACCAACATCAAAGACCAAATCCCAGAAGCTCAACATGTTTCCATAACAGAATACGACATACGCAATGAGTTATCTTGCGGAGCAGAACTCAAACTCGAAACAAAATCTGACGGCATCCTGTATTACGTAGATCGCATATGGGTTCCTGATCACAACAACCTTCGCGATACCCTTATGAAAGAGGCGCACAAAACACGATACTCTGTACACCCAGGAGCCGACAAGATGTATCAGGACCTTCGATACACCTACTGGTGGCCTGGCATGAAGAAGGAGATTGTTGTTTTTGTTTCCAAGTGCCTTACCTGTTCTAAAGTGAAAGCTGAACACCAAAGACCCTCAGGACTTCTGGTCCAACCTGAAATACCTGTATGGAAGTGGGAAAACATAACCATGGACTTCATTACCGGGTTACCTCGCACTTCTGGTGGTTACGACACTATATGGGTAATCATTGATCGTCTTACAAAATCAGCTCACTTCATTCCGATTCGCGAAGACTTCAAGAATGAGAAACTAGCTCGTATCTACATCAGTGAAATCGTAAGCCGTCATGGTGTACCGTTAAGCATTATATCAGATCGTGATGGTCGTTTTACTTCACGAACATGGCAAGCTGTACAAGCCGCTTTGGGTACACGATTAGATCTCAGCACCGCTTATCATCCCAAACTGATGGTCAATCTGAACGCACCATTCAAACTCTTGAAGACATGCTTCGGGCATGTGTCATAGACTTCAAAGGGAATTGGGACGCTCACCTACCATTAGTTGAATTCTCGTACAACAATAGCTTTCATTCAAGTATCGGCATGGCACCTTTCGAAGCATTATATGGTCATAAATGCCGATCACCTATATGTTGGCACGAAATTGGAGAAGCTCAAATCACCGGTCCGGAATTAATACAAGAAACAACAGACAAGATTCATCAAATCCGAAACAACCTTTAGCGGCACAAAGTCGTCAAAAGAGCTATGCTGACAAGCGACGAAAGCCCTTAGAGTTTAACGTTGGCGACCAAGTACTTTTAAAAGTATCGCCGTGGAAGGGAGTAGTTCGTTTTGGCCAAAAGGGCAAGCTAGCACCACGTTACGTAGGTCCTTTCAAGATACTCGAAAGGGTAGGACCTGTAGCCTACAAGCTTGACCTACCGGAGGAACTCAACAGAATTCATCCCACATTCCACGTATCAAACTTGAAGAAGTGCCTTGCTGATGAAAATCTCCATATTCCTCTAGAAGACATTCAAGTTGATGAATCTATGCATTTCATTGAAAGACCAGTAGAAATTATGGACTTCGGGGAAAAAACGTTTAAGAAGAAGCCGCATCCCAATCGTCAGGGTACGCTGGGAGTCGAAACGAGAACCTGAGTTTACTTGGGAACGTGAAGACTCAATGCGCGAGAAATACCCACATCTTTTTCCTGTACCTACTACTACTTAAATTTCGGGACGAAATTTCTAAAAGTAGGGGATACTGTAACATCTGTCGAAAAACGGGTTTTCGAAACCCGCTTCGTTTAATAACCGAACAATCAGTTTTAAATTTTTGTTGTTTATTTATGACTTATTTTAATTTTAAACGATACATAATTAATAAACAAATTAGAAGATATAAATTATAATTGTAAAAAAATAAAATAGATTATTAAAAAGGAAAACCGGCTGCCGGGAGTCGAACCCGGGTCAGCCGGAAATCCCAAAAGCCTTAACATTCACCCAATCAACCACTCCGCCACTTTAGTTATTTGATATCATATCAAATCAATTAATTCAAATAATAAAACACGGAAGTCAAATCCAGTCAAATCGCGCCCAATTAGCAGTCGTCGGAAATCCCGACGACTTCGCCAATAATTAACGTTTTCGTCCAATTTAACCGAAGAATTAACTTTAACGACGGTTATAACCGACGTCTGAACCCACGACACCAGTCGTAACCGCCGGAGAACGGCTGACCTTGAATTTGAGACTAAATTCAGACCCCATACATCTCGATTCCTCCCTATAAATTCACCCACAATCCACTGGGAGCCTTTTCGCTCAAAATCGCACCTTTTCTCGACGAAAATTCACTCGCCTACCTGCAAGTCGCCGGAAAACCGAGACTCACATCCACACGGTAATTCTTTCGACTCTTTCTGTTTCGATCATTTGATTAATCGGTCACTAACACAACTCCACCATCAGAATCAATCCCAGTCAACGTTGTCGAAATTCCTACCTTCGCCGGAAAATTACTGAAACTTCCGGAAACACACCGAGAACTGGTATGACCTTTCAAACTTCTGTTAAACTTTGTTTAAGTGCCTCAACTTCATAAATAATCGAATAAAACTGTTAATTGATTTTAACAGCCGGAGTTCACTTTCAGAACCGACGGACCTCTGCCGGAATTCTGTGAACAACACTGATCGGTACATCCTTTCCCCCAAACTCTCTCCATTCTTTACCTTTAAATTACTTATAATGTTTGAAAATCGAATATGACATGAATCGGTCAAAACAGTCGGAATATGTTTTCTGGGTAAAGTCTAACGAAGAAGACGAAGACGGGGTATATTATAAGACTAATAAAAATCAGTTTAATGAACGGGTTATGTGACATCCCGGTTTTTCAGATATCTTAAACGCACTACTTCACGGTTATTCGTTCCTACGCTAAATCGATTCGGAGACTTAAATTGCACGCTCGAAATAATACGATAGTTTTGTGTACTTGTCAAATGAATTACATGCTAGTCTTAAACGTTTATAAGTTGGTGAATTATTATGTGATGTTCCGATTTCGTGTTTTATTTTAGTTATAAAATATAGATGTAGTAAATAGATAAATGAATTGAATCGAGCCGCGACACGAGCCAACCTCGTTTCCTTGTGACTCTAGGAGTAAACCAAGACTTGGGGACCAAGTGCTAGACCCAAACCAACCCACCCAAACCCCTTTTGCGGCCGCAAGCTAGTCGCCCAAACCCTTCTTTTCTTTCTTCCCTCCCTTACACTATAAATAGATAGCATGCATAAGAGTTGCAAACACACACAAACCCTAGCACAAGAAGCACCGACGGCAGCCCTTTCCTCTTGATCGCGGCAGCCTCCTCTCCATCTTTCCTCTTGGTCGCGATTCCCTTGATTATCCGAATCGGCTCCCATCTAGCTCTCGGTTCATTGGTCTCCATTGTTAAAGGTTGAGTTTTATGTTATTTCACTAATCATACTAGGGTTTATGAACTATGGATCATGTGTGTATGTAATGGTAGAAAGCGTTATGATGTTAATCGATTAATTATGCTAGTTTGCAAGTATGATGATTAGTGGAATCAAGAATCATTAGGCTGCGTTTTGTGTGATAAAAACCATAAGATATGATTAGGGTTTGCATGAGTATAATGTATATGATGATATATGATTGGAAAAATCTGTTCTTGATCGTTTACATTAACATATCGATTGTTTAAGCGTGTTAGATTGCGATAAAATGCTGAAATCAGGATGCTGAATGTTGTTTACAGCCAACTTCAACTGGCTGTAACTTGGGTATTATTTATCGAAAAACAGATTTTCTGAAGTCTAAAACGTAGAGTTTTGAAAACGCTTCTAATGGGCTGGATTCATATTTTTCTGAAGTCGTTTGATATTTTTAAGTGGCCAATTAAGTTCAGTAACTGAAGCTGTGAAAATTCTGAAAATTTGTTAGTTGTTTATCGAGTCGGATCTAATAATCTGTAGGGATCGAATCATGAAATTTGTACAGCAACTAGATATGGAAATTTCCGGGAAACTCTCACTGGAATTTTGTTAATTGGACAAACGGTGATTTTTAAATAAATTCTTCCGTGGACTGCAGTCAGAAAGCGACGAATCTGACTGCAGCCTAGTATATTAATGTTTATGAATAATTGGTAAAGTGTTAGGACTTGAAAAATTTATATAAAATTATACATTATAGTTGTTACCTTCTGTAAAATAATTGGAATTTTTGGAACATTGGAACTATTTTATAAAAATCCTTGAAAACAGCCTAATTATGAGTATATAAGCTGAAACTTGATAACTTGCGAATGTATGTACCAAAGTGTTGTATGAATTGATTGTGTTCATGATAAGTTGTTTTGATCACTATATTGGCATGATGTACTTGCATGCATGATTTGAGTTTTAGGAATTGTCATTGTATGAACCGCAGTGTGTGTTAGTATGTGTAAGACTTGTATCAGTGTGATCGCACACTAACTCTAAATCAATTGACTTGTTATGACGCAATTAGCGGTCCCATCATTTGCAACTTCTGTGTTACACTAACCAAGCAACTAAAGGTGAGTTCACGGCCCCTAACTTTATCCGGTTTTAAACAACAGGGGGAGAAACATGTATACACTCTACAACTCTATCTCTTTACGTTATACGAAATTAACGTCACTTAACTATTCGGTAACTAAGTTAATGATTAATGTACGTTATGGTCACTAAGCAGCTATATCACACAAGTCCTCGACAATCTCTCAGATCGTTAGTATTGGGTTTAAATAGCGGGGAAATTATAAGTAGTACTACTGGGCCCGACAAGCCCCATCCGAGCTAGTCGCGCTAGCCGACCGGGTATGGTCAACGGGTGAATAATTTGGCCTAACTTCGCCATGGTCAGTGATAGGCCTGGCAACACGGAGGCACAACAGTCAGCTTCGATGCGAACACTTACGTGACATAACTTTAGGCTAGCTACCTATATATATTAACATTGAACTTAATTACGAATCAACAACGTTATCCCGGGTTAGGGATAATGGAACCAACAACTTTATTATTCCGGGTAAGGAATAATGGAACTATCATTATTATTTCGGGTAAGGAATAATAGAACTATCAGTATTATTCCGGGTTGGGAATAATGGAACTAAATCGTTATCCCGGGTTAGGGATAACGGGGGAAACAAACTTATAACCGAACAAACGAATTTATGAAAATCTGTGAACTCACTCTTCTTTAATGTTGACACTTGTTTCTTTACATGTTTCTCAGGACGCTAGGAGCTCTAGGTGCACTCACTTGCATTGATCAAGACACCTTTTATCGAGTCTCATTTACAAACATTGTTTTGTGTTTTTCATTTGTTTTGGCGTTTGTGTTGGCGCCCGTTCCTTTACTTTATGCTTCCGCTCCACTTTAAGAACTAATGCTTCCGCTAAACATTGAAACCAAACTAAGGCAATCTAAAATTAACTATTAATGGTTAAACAAATGATTTTGGAAAACGTATTAACAAATCATATAGAGTCGTTCGACATTACTAGTGTCTCAGATTCTGGTTTGTTCACACGCCTTGCGGTAAAACTCCGCAAGTGGAAATTGAGGGTGTGACAGGTTAGACACACAGTCCAGCGGTGGACTGTGTGCAACAATCACACATACGACGCGAGTTCGAATCCTGTCCCAACCTTACTCTCTCGAAATAAAAAAATGCCTTTTTAACTGAACCGGGTTAACTCACAAACCATGTTAAGTATAATAAAGACCGAGTTAATAACCAGGTTAGACACACAGTCCAGCGTGGACTGTGTGCACGCTAACTCACAGGTCCGGGTTCGAGACCTGTGGTCAGCACCGGTTCGATACATTTAAAATTCTTTTTAAAAATAAATGATTTTCGGATTAAACTAAATAGTATATAAGTATAATTAAAAACAGAATTATTTCGGGTTAGACACGTAACTCAGTGGGTAGAGCTGCGTGCACGCGTACGGGAGGTCACCGGTTCGAACCTCACTCAGTGCAACAATATAACCGACCGAACCGGTCAACCAACGGTCAACAGTCATGGTCAACGGTCAAAGTCAAAAAAAGTCAATTTTTTTTATTGTTTTTATTTATTTATTTAATTTAAAAATCAATTAAAAATACTTAGAAATAACATTTTTAAAGTTAGAAAGTAGCCTTAAACTCACAAAAATAACCCAAAAATCCTATTAAAATAGTTAATAAAATCCACATACTTACCGTACCTTTTCGTTATTTATTTGGTTAGTTATCTCTCGTCGATCAATCCTCTAAACTCGTGCGCATTCAACACCTTCAAACAAACGCACCTAATGTGAGTGAATCTCTACCAATTCCCCGTTTTAATCACATTTTGGGGTGTATCATGTGTTGCTATTTATTTATTTTAATTAAACACTTGTGCATCCATCATATTCATTATCATGTGTATTCAATATCTAACCGTTGTTTGTGTGGTTGAAGTTTAGATTTAATTTATCATTTCAGTACATACATTTCATAGGCCGCCGCTCCCCATTACCTATGAGCGTGAGCTGTTCCCCATTACCTATGATCGTGAACCAGGCGTTGCCAACATAAGATCGGCTCCGTTTGATTGAGCCTTGATCTCACATACATTAGCATAGGCCGTCCGTTCCCCATTACCTATGAGCGTGAACGGGACGTTGCCAACATATACATTGACATTCTTATTTCATGCTTAAGCAAGGTGGTTTGTGATTGTTATGTTACATACATCTGTTCATATATGATTATTGCACAATTTTCCTAAATTAAATTTCAATAGTAAATCAATAACAAATGTTTTAAACAAGGTTCACTCGCCAACTTTTGTTGACCCAAAATTTCCCATTTTTACACATGATACAAGTGATCAAGTTGAAGCAAGAAACATATAGGGCGGCTTAGAAGAATAAACCAGTTTAGATTATGGATTTGTTCTACTTAATTTCTCCTTTCCTTGTATTGTATGAATTTGACTTGGAACATTGAAATGTAATTTGGATTTAATAAATATGAAACATATTAGTAAACATCATGAGCTTGGTGATAACCCAATTATGCCCCGACTCTTATTCCGCTGCGGGTCGGGTGTGACAACCGATGTATGCCTACACCAATGCTTAAGTTGTGGCCACTAACACTTTAGTGAGCCAAGGATATCCCAGATACCGTCAAGCCCACCCCCAATGCTTGAGTTTCAGACAACACAGATTAAAACCGGGTTATGTAAATTTAGTTACTTATCACAATTGGAAAAAACATGATTCCATACCCGACCAAGTGGTAATAGTTTACCGTACCCCAAGCCCGTATAGGGAAAATAGGTTAAGAGTGTTTACCTGAGCTAAATCTTCAAAATATAATTAACTCAGCCGTAAGTCAAATAGTAAGTACAGGTTACAATCTACCGGAAGGCGTTTAGTCTGGAATGATGGTATAATTAACCGATTAGAATGCTAACGGATCTTATTGAAGTCATAGACTTAGATCGGCAAGCTTAAAGTATTCAAAACGGTACGATACGCTTGATTAAGCGATGAATGGAATGGAATGTTATTTAGACCCAACAAGTACTAAGAATTGTATAATAAGGGTAGACATGTAACATTCTGGATTTTGATATAAGATTGATAAGGTTAAACCTGTTTCGGAAATCTTACATAAATAGGTTACATAAGCCTAACCGTGTGCACGTAAGCGACATCAGGTAACCGAATGATCATGAACAAGTTCCATATGCCAATATGCTTTAAACAAGTTAAAATATTTGTAGGATATCAACTTTTATGCCCGTTAAGGTTTTAAAATCAAACTATGCCCTATAAGGGCGTTTTGGTCATTTAGCGACATATAAAAGGAACTTGCGTATAATCGGATGTTACGACCATAAATATTCTGTGAAAACAATTTAATTATGATATAATATCATTAAGATATCAAACATATGTGTGTTTTATAATTTAAGACCAAACAATGCTCCGTAGGGGCATTTTGGTCATTTCACACATAACCTGAAGGCTAAATTGGATTCTGAGTTCATAACAAGTACCCACTGTAAAAACATTTTAAATGAGTTATAACATCAGTAGGTATCGAGTCTTGATTGATAGATATGGTTTAAGACCATACTATGCGCCGAAAAGGCGTTAAAGTCGTTAAATGACGATATTTGCGATAATTTATGAAAACTGATGTTATGATCAGGTTTATGTGACTAGGATATGTTATTTAGTATAACATATCAGTATGTAAAAGGTTTTGTATCACATTTGTAGTTAAAAATATATTTTAGTGCCAAAAAGAGCGTTATCGTCATTTAAGAACATAATACAAGAACTCGAACGTAAACTCAGTTTATAAACTGACTGGATATCCCAAAATATCCTAATTATGATATTACATCAGTAAACAATTAGTTTGGTATGATTTAATATATAAAAGTATTACAAATGTTTTGATACATGCCCACAGGCAGGATCTGATAACAGAGCTTTAGACATCATAAGTCTTAAGCATAAAGGTGACCTGGATTCCCAGTATATCAAGGTTCGGTACCTGCGGTTCAATGTTTTGAAAATACGCCAGCTTTCGCGGGTAAATACAATTAACCGACTCATTTTGAAATCATTTCAAAATTTGTTTGACTCAGGTGCACAAGGCACGAAAATCTTTTATCAAAAACTTGGGACAGTACAATAGACCTTGTGTACAGTTGTATAAGTCTGTCTTTTACATATGGGGCCCAGTACAGAAACCGAGACATGATCGACTGATACACCACTTCTGAACTTTCACACAGAAAGCAGATAATAATACTAATAGCAGTTACCGATGTATGCCTACACCAATGCTGAAGTTGTGGCCACTAACACTTTAGTGAGCCAAGGATATCCCAGACACCGTCACGCCCACTCCCAATGTTTGAGTTTTAGACAACACAGATTAAAGCCGGGTTATGTAAATTTAGTTAGTTATCACAATTGGACCAAACATGATTCCATACCCGACCAAGTGGTAATAGTTTACCGTATCCCAAGCCCGTATAGGGAAAATAGGTTAAGAGTGTTTACCTGAGCTAAATCTTCAAAATATAATTAACTCAGCCGTAGGTCAAATAGTAAGTACAGGTTACAATCTACCGGAAGGCGTTCAGTCTGGAATGATGGTATAATTAACCGATTAGAATGCAAACGGATCTTATTGAAGTCATAGACTTAGATCGGCTAGCTTAAAGTATTAAAAACGGTACGATACGCTTGATTAAGCGATGACTGGAATGGAATGTTATTTAGACCCAACAAGTACTAAGACTTGTATAATAAGGGTAGACATGTAACATTCTGGATTTTGATATAAGATTGATAAGGTTAAACCCGTTTCGGAAATCTTACGTAAATGGGTTACATAAGCCTAACCGTGTGCACGTAAGCGACATCAGGTAACCGAATGAGTCATGAACAAGTTCCATATGCCAATATTCTTTAAACAAGTATAATATTTGTAGGATATCAACTTTTATGCCGTTAAGGTTTTAAAATCAAACTATGCCCTATAAGGGCGTTTTGGTCATTTAGCGACATATAAAAGGAACTTGCGTATAATCGGATGTTACGACCATAAATATTCTGTGAAAACAATTTAATTATGATATAATATCATTAATATATCAAATATATGTGTGTTTTATAATTTAAGACCAAACAATGCTCCGTAGGGGCATTTTGGTCATTTCACACATAACCTGAAGGCTAAATTGGGATTCTGAGTTCATAACAAGTACCCACTGTAAAAACATTTTAAATGAGTTATAACATCAGTAGGTATCGAGTCATAGATTGATAGATATGGTTTAAGACCATACTATGCGCCGAAAAGGCGTTAAAGTCGTTAAATGACGATATTTGCGATGATTTATGAAAACTGATGTTATGATCAGGTTTATGTGACTAGGATATGTTATTTAGTATAATATATCAGTATGTAAAAGGTTTTGTATCACATTTGTAGTTAAAAATCTATTTTAGTGCCAAAAAGAGCGTTATCGTCATTTAAGAACATAATACAAGAACTCGAACGTAAACTCAGTTTATAAACTGACTGGATATCCAAACAATTAGTTTGGTATGATTTAATATATAAAAGTATTACAAATGTTTTGATACATGCCCACAGGCAGGATCTGATAACAGAGCTTTAGACATCATAAGTCTTAAGCATAAAGGTGACCCGGATTCCCAGTATATCAAGGTTCGGTACCTGCGGTTCAATGTTTTGAAAATACGCCAGCTTTCGCGGGTAAATACAATTAACCGACTCATTTTGAAATCATTTCAAAATTTGTTTGACTCAGGTGCACAAGGCACGAAAATCTTTTATCAAAAACTTGGGACAGTACAATAGACCTTGTGTACAGTTGTATAAGTCTGTCTTTTACATATGGGGCCCAGTACAGAAACCGAGACATGATCGACTGACACACCACTTCTGAACTTTCACACAAAAGCAGATAATAATAATAATAATAATAGCAGTTACCGATGTATGCCTACACCAATGCTTAAGTTGTGGCCACTAACACTTTAGTGAGCCAAGGATATCCCAGATACCGTCAAGCCCACCCCCAATGTTTGAGTTTTAGACATCACAGATTAAAGCCGGGTTATGTAAATTTAGTTACTTATCACAATTGGACCAAACATGATTCCATACCGGCCAACTGGTAATAGTTTACCGTATCCCAAGCCCGTATAGCGAAAATAGGTTAAGTGTGTTTACCTGAGCTAAATCTTCAAAATATAATTAACTCAGCCGTAAGTCAAATAGTAAGTACAGGTTACAATCTACCGGAAGGCGTTTAGTCTGGAATGATGGTATAATTAACCGATTAGAATGCTAACGGTCTTATTGAAGTCATAGACTTAGATCGGCTAGCTTAAAGTATTAAAACGGTACGATACGCTTGATTAAGCGATGACTGGAAAGGAATGTTATTTAGACCCAACAAGTACTAAGACTTGTATAATAAGGGTAGACATGTAACATTCTGGATTTTGATATAAGATTGATAAGGTTAAACCCGTTTCGGAAATCTTACGTAAATGGTTTACATAAGCCTAACCGTGTGCACGTAAGCGACATCAGGTAACCGAATGAGTAATGAACAAGTTCCATATGCCAATATGCTTTAAACAAGTTAAAATATTTGTAGGATATCAACTTTTATGCCCGTTAAGGTTTTAAAATCAAACTATGCCCTATAAGGGCGTTTTGGTCATTTAGCGACATATAAAAGGAACTTGCGTATAATCGGATGGTACGACCATAAATATTCTGTGAAAACAATTTAATTATGATATAATATCATTAAGATATCAAACATATGTGCGTTTCATAATTTAAGACCAAACAATGCTCCGTAGGGGCATTTTGGTCATTTCACACATAACCTGAAGGCTAAATTGGGATTCTGAGTTCATAACAAGTACCCATTGTAAAATCATTTTAAGTGAGTTATAACATCAGTAGGTATCGAGTCTTGATTGATAGATATGGTTTAAGACTATACTATGCGCCGAAAAGGCGTTAAAGTCGTTAAATGACGATATTTACGATGATTTATGAAAACTGATGTTATGATCGGTTTATGTGACTAGGATATGTTTTTAGTATAACATATCAGTATGTAAAAGGTTTTGTATCACATTTGTAGTTAAAAATCTATTTTAGTGCCAAAAAGAGCGTTATCGTCATTTAAGAACATAATACAAGAACTCGAACGTAAACTCAGTTTATAAACTGACTTGATATCCCAAAATATCCTAAAATTTTGATTTTTACATCCGTAAACAATTTTGTTTGGTATAGAAATTATGTTTAAAAAACCCTTCTATGCGCCGAAAAAAAATTTCCGTCCCCAAAGCAAAGATACTTCCCTTTAAAAAACCCCGTAGAAGATAATTTTGGAAAAAATCAAAAATATTTTAAAAAAGAAAACCCCTTTTTTTTTAAATTTTTTATTTATTTAAATTCTTTATCCCCTTTTTTTTAAAAAAAGGGGTTTTAATTTTTAAAAAATTTAAAGGGAATTTTTTTACGGAACTTTAAAAAAAATTTTAAATTAAAATTTGACTTTTAAAAATACCAAAGAAGGGGGTTTTGCTTTTTCATAATCCCAAACAAAAAAAGGGAAACCCTTTTAAAACATTTCCCCCTTAAATAATCTTTTTTGGTTTTTTTTTTAACCCCAAATTTTAAAGCAAAAAAATTTTAAAAATTTGCAAAAAATTGGGGTTTTCAACAAATTTTTAAAATAAAATTTTGAAAAGGGCCAAACTTTTTTAAAAAATTTTTTTAAAAAATTATTTTTAAAATTTTTTTTTTGATTAAAAAATTTTTTTTAAAAAAACCCTTTTAAATTATTTATGAAAAAAATTTGGGGGGGGTTGCTTTTAAATTTTTTTATATGTTGCTTTCAATTTACTAAAAAGGGTTTTCCCCTTTGGGGTTTTTCCCCCTTTGGGGGGTTTTTCACCTCCCCTTTTAAATTTGAAAGCAAAAAACCCTTCTCGGGGCGAAATTGCTAAAAAGGGGGGCTTAAAAACCGAAAAAGGGTTTTAAAAACTTTTTTTCAAAAAAACCTTGTTTTTTTTAAAAAAAAAAGTACAAAAAAAAATAAATTGGGGAAAAAAAAACTTTTTAAAATTTTTAAAAAAGGAAAATTAAAAAAAAACTCTTTTAAGGGGCCCCTTTCGGGAAAAAATCCCCAAATTTTTTGAAATTAAAAAATTTTAAAAAAATGAAATTCAAAAAGGAAACCCCCCTCCCACCCCAAAAAAAAATTTTTTTAAAGATTTTTAAAATTGGTTTTGGGGAAAAAAATTTACAGGTTTAAAAGGGGTTTTTTAAAATTAAAAGGGAAAGGGGGAAAAATTTTTAAGGAACCGGGAAAATTCAAAACACCTTTTGTAAAATAACCTTGGGAAAAAATTTCTTTTTTAAAACCCACCCAAAATTTTCTAGGGGGAAGGGGGCCGGGGCGCCCCCAATTTTCCCCTTTTTGGAATTTTACCCCGCCCCTTTCTTTCTTTTCCCTTTCCCCCCAAAAATTTTTAAAATTTTTTAGGTTTTAAAAAAAACCCCCTATTAAATTTTGGAAATTGGGTTAAAAAAATTCCAAATTTCTTTTTTTGGGGGGTTTTCCCCGGAAACCCGGGTTTGGGAAAAAAAGGGTTTTTTAAAATTTTTAACAAGGGGGAAAAAAGGGTTTTAAATTCGAACAAAAAACACATTTTTGGTTTTTAAAAATTTAAAACTTTTTTTTTTTAAAACAAATTTTTTTTAAAAATTTAAAAAGGGGAATTTTTTAAAAATTAAAAAAAAAAAAATAAAAAAGGGTTTTTTTGGGGTTTCCGAAACCCGGGGTTGGAAAACCCCTTTTAAAATTTAAAAAAAAAAATCCCCCCAAGGTTTTTAAAAAAAACAATTTAAAACAAATTCCCCCTGAATTGTTTTAAAACTTAAACCCCTTGGGGGTTTTTTTAAGGTTTGGGGTTGTTTACGGGGTTTAAAATTTTTTTGGCCCTTTAAAAATTTAGTTTTTAAAAATTTTAAAAAATTGATTTTTTAGTTTCCTTTTAAAAACCCAAAAATTCACTTTGAAACCCCAAAATTTTTTTGGGGTTAAAAATTTTTTTTCCCAAAGGGTCCAAAAATTTTTCTTTGGTCCCCAAAAATTTTTTGTGGAAAAGTTTTTAATGCCGGGAAAACCCCTTTTAAAAAAAATTTTTTTTATCAAACCAAATTTTCCCAAAAAAACCCCCTTTTTTTCCCTATTTGAGGTTTTCTAATCAAATTTTTAACAGAAAACCCCCGGGGTATTCAAAACCCTCCCAAAGGGTTTTTTAAATTTTAAATTTTTTTTTGTTTCCCTTTCCCCAATTTTAAAAAAAATTTTTTGGGAAAAAAAATTTAAAAATTTTTAAACAAAAACCCTTTTAAAATTTGGTTTTGCCCCTTCAACTTTTTTTCCCTTAAAAACAAGGGGAAAACTTTTTTCAAAAAAATTTATTTTTTGGGTTTCACCCCAAACCTTTTCCCACCTTTTAACATTTTAACCCCCCTTAAACCCCTTTTTTTGCAAATGGACCCCCCCTTTGGGGTTTTAAAATTTTAACAAAAATACCCCCTTTTAAAAAAAAATTTGGGGAAATTTTTGGGGGAAAAACCCCCCAAACCCGGGGGTTTTTTTTTTTGAAAACAACCCCGGGGTTTAAACCCCTTTTTTCCCGATTTCTTAAAAAATTCGTTTTATTTTCCCCCAAAAAAAGGGGTTTTAAATTTTTTAAAAAAAAAAAAACCCCCTTTTTAACCCCGGTTTAAAAACCCTTGGGGGTTTAATTTTCCAAAAGGGGTCTGGGTTTTAAGCCCTTACCCCTTTAATAGTTTTAAAAATTTTTTAAAAAAAGTTTTTTGGGGAATTTAAAATTTAAAAAAATAAAAATTAAAAAAATTTTTTTTAAACCTATTTTGGGAAACCCCCCCGGGACCAAAAAAGGGAAAAGGAACCCCCCCTTTTTCCTTCAAACCCCTATAAAAAATTTTTTAAAAATTTAAATTTAAATTTAAGGGTTTAAAACCCCAAAAAGTAAAAACTTTTTTTTAAAATTTTTTTTTTATTTTTTAAATTTAAAAAAAAATTAAAAATTTTTAAATAAAATTTAAATTTTTTGGGTTAAAAATTGGGCCCCTTAAAAACTCATAAAAAATCCAAAAAACAATTAAAATTAAATTTTTTTCCCCAACCGATTTTTGAAAATAAGGTAGGTTTAGATTCCTCGGCACCCCAAACCCCTTAAACCCCTCCGTTAAAAAAATTTCCAAAAAACCCCCCTTTTTAATTTACTTTTTCCCCTTTTTAAAAATTTTGGGGGTTTTCTTTTTTTTTTTAAAAATTAAATTTTTTAAAAATTTTCATTTTAATAAATAAATTGAATTAAAATTATAATTTAAAAAAAATTGGGGAATTTTAAAAAATGGAATAAAAAAATTTTAAAAAAAGGGGCCCCCGGTTTTCCAACCCCCCGGGGTTTTTCCCCTTTAACAAAGGGGGAAAAAAAAACCCCCATCCCCCCTTCCTTTTTGTTAATTATAAAAAAAAATTATTCGATTTATTTGTTTAAACTCTAAAACAACAGCGCAGTGAAATCAAATGTTTAGCAAATCTGTTTCAATTCCGAATTTAGGAAGAAGACGAACATCGAGTCGTATATGAATATAATTAAAATCGGTATTTTAAACGGGTTAGACACACAGTCCAGCGGTGGACTGTGTGCATTTCATGCTATTGATACCGGGTTCGATTCGTGCACTTAATCGTTTCCTGTGATAAATCTCAATTTTTTAAGGCCCCAGAACACCTTCCAGTTAGTATATAAATTTAATAAAAACAGTATTTTAATCGGTTAGACACACAGTCCAGCGGTGGACTGTGTGCGAAGTTAAACCACAGGTCCCGAGTTCGAATCCTGCTTCTGTAACCGGTTCTGGCAATTATCAAATAATGGAAACAGAAATGAATTAATCTAATTGTGTATATATATAATTAAAAACGAGATTATTTCGGGTTAGACACGTAGCTCAGTTGGTAGAGCTTGCTTGCACGTATACGAGAGGTCTCGGGTTCGAACCTCACTCAGCGCATGAATAAACTGAATACCGTCACGGTCAACGGTCAACGGTCAAAGTCAAAAAGTCAACATTTTTATATTTTTTTTATTTTTTTATTTATTTATTTAATCAGAAAATTATTCAAAAATACTTAAAAATAATATTTTTAAGTTAGAAAATGTCCTTAAACTCACAAAAATAAATCTAACAATCCCATTAAGAACACTAATTAAAATATTAAATCTCAAATAAAAGTTTATTTATTTATCGAATTATTATGTTATTATTTAGGTTAGTTTCTCTCGTGGTTAAATCCAAATTGTGCGCATTCATCATCAATCCAAGAAAACGCACCCATTGTGAGTGAATTCTTACAAATTCCCCTTTTTATTCATGTTTTGGGGTGTATCATGTGTTGCTTTAATTATTTCGCTTATTCAAACTCGTGCTATTACCATTATATGATCTAAACTTATAATGTAAATATTGTTTATTGTAATTGTGTGTTTACATTTAGTCAAGTTGCGTGGAAATCAATTCATTAGGCCCATCAGTTCCCGTTGGAGACGGGTTGAACATCGCGTGCCTCAAAATCATTCTTAGGCCCATCTGTTCCTCGTGGGAGACGAGTTGAACATCGCGTGCCTCAAAATCATTCATTTGGTGTGTGCGTGTGTATTAATTAATATTATGTGTCTTGTGATTAAATTTACATTTACGTTTATTCATATTTGGTTATGCACAATTTTATTCAAATAACCAACATAACTAATCCTTTCAAATGTTTAAATAAGATTCACTCGCCAACTTTTTGTTGACCCAAAACCCTATTTTTTCACATGATACAGGTGGACAGGTTGAAGCAAGGAACACGTAGGAAATTGCCTTAGAAGAAAAATAATGAAGTCTTGATAAATGTATAGAACATGTTGTACTTGTATGTTGATTGTAATGTTCTCCTTTAAAAGGAAATAATAAATATGAAACTTAATAGTAAATGTCATGAGCTTTGATGAAAACCCAATCATGCCCCGACTACCATTTTCCGCTGCGGGTCGGGGTGTGACAATAACACTCACTTTCAATAATATATTAAAATTCAAGATTTCATTTTCATATCACCGAATCAAATGTTACATTGTTCAAAGAAAGAAGTACGACAATTGCAAGTTACAAGACTAAAACATCAAATTGCATAAATAAAGGGTTGGTGAGTTTCTAAATCCACCCTAAGTAGATTTCTTGCATCATCAAACATTTCCTGCAACATGTATAAATATCCGTCAACACAATTACATCAGTGAGCATACTAGTTTGTCTACATAGCATAGATAAGAATGAGTCTCAAATCTACAGTTTAACGTATACTAAATCATGTAATATACTAGCATGCATTAGCCTAAATGTCGATCCAAAGTATGACACTAGTGTAATCTTATCAATTAAGCAAATAAGATTGTAACGAATAACTTAACAATGACCCATAAAACGGGCAGTGTGCTATCCTATAGCGCTATACATGTTAACGGAGACATGCAAGGTTAATGATAATTAGCTAAGCATAAGATTAGTCTAACATGAAATTACAAATAGCATAGCATATAACCATTATATACGAATTGAGTGTTTAAATAAGTTTGCATGTATATGTGCGTATGTGTATTTTAGTATTGATACAAAAACGTTAAAAGGGTCAAGCATGAGCTCATGGTTTGCAAATAATTTCCACAAAAAGCGAGTGAACGACTTTGAAGGATGGAATCACCAAAGTCAACCTAAAAAGGTAAAGAAATGTGTATGAGTATGATGATTTGGAGGTTGGAAAGTAAACGAAAACTACAAGTATGAAATTACATAAAACATATCCGTCTTAAACACTTATTTGGACACTATTATTAATTTGTGTCTTTCATGAGTCATGTCACTCATTTGAAGTCCAAAATAAGGAATCCAAGACTTGGATATTCTCCATCTTAACACATGATATTCAACCATGAGTTAGTTGATATTGTAGTTTGGCTTTGGAGGTAATGATTATATATATCCATAGGTTATTATTATATATATAGTCAAGTATTTAAGGTAGGGTAATACATAAACCTCAAGAGAGTGTTCACCATCGCGCAATACCACCAATAGAGTTGATGATTTAGATGGTTCATGAGTACAAGTAAGAAAATGCATAATTTAACTAACTAATTTGGCTAAGTAACCAAGGAAGGTATAACCAAGACGAGTTCTTCCAATATTACATGACTGGAGACTTGGTGTGGTTTCACTCACTTTGTGTCTTATAGATTACTTAGAGACTTACAAGAACAATAAAAAGGAGGCATATAAACCTCAAGTTTCTAGAATTAAACCATAACACAAGTCCCTCAACATAGATGTTATTTGGTGACTTGATTTGGTATGCAAAAGTTCTAAAAAAAGGTTAAGAAAACAAGTATGAAAAGTTACTAACAATCCTAACTTGGACCTCAAAAATGGTGGTTTACCATCTTCGTTTACCTTGGTAAACAAGAGGTAATACTCCTAGAGGTTTTCTAAGTGTAGAAAGAAGAATATCAAGAAGAAAATGCAAGAAAGTCGTTCAAAACTCACGGTCTTAAACTTAGAGTTTTCTGCCTAAAGCTGAAGTTCTTGATGATTTGAGAGTGTTAGAGAGATATTATGGAGTAGTGAAAGTGTTTAGAGGGTGTTAGGGGTTGGTATTTATAAGAGGGTTAAGTGGTTGGGTGTTTAATGAAGATGGTTGGGAGTTAAAAGGAAAGAGAGTTCAAAATTCGCGAGTTGTCCAAAGTATCTGCAGCAGACACCCTTTGCCGATCGCAAGGACCGGGAAATCTTTCAAAAATTCCATTTTAGTCCTTGTACTTGATTTCTTTGTTATGTGATGCCTAAAACACATAGTTATGCATGTTTTTGGATGTTTTAAAGTGTATGTAGGCAATTATAATAATAAAACATGTATGGTTAACATTGCGAAGAAAATATAAACTCGAAGTTTGGCTCGGTTTTGGATAAAAATGTGTATTCGTGAATGTTTACGTATTGTGCAAGTATAACTAAGCAAAAATAATACAAAATATGATTTCCATTATGATGAAGTCTCGAATTACAAGGGATTGAATGGAATATACGAATTACATTAAAATGGAAAAGAAACCGAAAAATATGGAACATTACATATATAGCCATAAGAAACAAAAAAAGAGAGCAGAGAATCCTCTTGCCAAATCCCTCTTGGTAAAAGAAACTCATCAGATGGAGTACCATATACTAGGACTAAAGCCCTAGCTGAAGTGAGACACGATTATCCAACGATCTTCAAACCCAAAAACTCCACAATCATCTCCAAGTAATTATAACTAAGGGTTTCATACGTTTTCTCAAAGTCAAATTTAAGAAGTAACAACTTCTTATTCGGCTTTTTATGCCAATCCACAATCTCGTTAAGAATTAAAGAACGATCTAAAATTTGCCTCGCTTTAATAAAGGTCGTCTGGACTAGACTAATTACTGAATCAATAACATGGGCTAACCTATTTGTTAGCATGGATAGTGATGTTGTACATTAGTTTGTTTGTATAACCTACATGTTTCCCTCATTTCTGCCTTCCACCGCTTATGTAATTGTGATACGTGTATATTGGAAATGGTGATGTTTTTTTTGGGCACATCAACTGAGACGAATTGAAACAAGCAACCGGTTGTAGCCAAATTACTGAGCCTATTAACTGAAATTGCTTTGCCGTTTTGTGGTTTCTTATTTGAATCCAAATTTACAAGCTCAAGCGTAATAATGAATGAGTTGTCATTAAAGCTATCTGGTCTAAGGCAACTTGAAATAAGCTACCACTTGCACCGATGATGTTTATGAGCCTCTTGATTGAATCTCGATAATGAGTTTGCTTTATCTAGCAAGATGTTTTTCGCTTACTATTTAATTAAACTACAATCATATTTAAATTAATATTTTTTATTTTAGAATGTCTAATTCCAGTGAAGAACAACTGGTTTTTGAGCGTCTTAGAAAGATATTGGAAGATGTCGTGATGTCTAATCGTCGGATCACAGAAAAACTTAATGAAATGATAGAAAAGGCGGCTAACATTCGGAAAAAAAACAAGTTGACTTGCAAGTAGCAATTGATGCGCTTCACACACGTTATGAAAATCAAAGGACGTCAAAAAATAGAATAGGCTTTAAAGTATAAGGTTGATTGTAAATTTTGTATTATATTAGTATATAGTCAATGGTATTACCATACCATAAATTACAACATCGTAAGGCTTATAGTGTTTATATAATATATATATTATATATATATATATATTTTATATATATATATATATATATTCATTCAAACCCAAAGGTTTTAAACTTTGTGTATTTTATCCCCTTTGATATTTTTACTTTTGACTTAAAGCTTTTTATTTTTTCCATTTAACCACAGCACTTTTTTATTTTCAACTTTGGTCACCATACTTTTCATCTTTCACAAGTTTTTTTGTTTTACGTTTCCTTTTAAATTTTGTGAGTTAACATGACACAATGTACGTGTAGGGTTCAACGTTTTTTTCATCTATTTTTTCCGTTTGACAGGTCCTTTGCAACGCGTCTATTTTTCCATGTTTGATAGATTTGTAGCAACGTGCGTTTCGTAGATCGACTTAGTTATTTTTTCTACGTTTTTAAGTTTCGGTCTAATTTCTTCGCATTAACACGCCGCAACGAGCGTATACATTTTTACGTCTGCCTTTTAGTTTGGTGTTATTTTTCTTTTTTATTTATTTTATTTTTACGAGTTTTTCTAATGTTGGTGGTCGTTAGTTGTGGTGTGGCATTGGTGCCACTTGGCACGATTTTACGAACTTTTTGTACATATTAAGTTTTTTACTGATAATGTGTTTCGAGTTTAGCCTATACTTCCTTTACTTAAAAAACAAATTATTTACATGCATTTTTTTGTGTATGTGTCGGTATAAATTTTATTTGCTCTATGTTTTGACGTAAACCTTTTTCCGGAAACGAATCAGCTCAAATATATTATATTTAAAAAAAATATTTTTACGTGCATATTTTATGTAAGTTTTGGTATAAATTAGAGTTTGTGTAAGACTCGACGTAAACTTTTTTTGAGAAACGAGTCAGGTCATATATAATATGTTTTCATGCATATTTTATGGATGTTTGGAAATTTTGTTTTGAATCGAGTTGAGTCAAATTGTTGTTTCCTTTTTTTCAAAAGCTCTAGTTAATCTCTTTTGATTACACGTGTCAGTTTTTTCTTTTATACCTGTTACTTTTCTATGTACGAACCGGGTCACATACACACGTTAGTTTTTTATTTTATACACGTTACGTTTTCTATGTACGAGTGGGGTCACATATAATACGTTATGATTGTACATTATAAACTCGATCTACTTTACGTTTTGATCCAATCGCAATGCTTAGATAGGTTACATTGAGTTCAATTGGATAAGTCGAAACCGTATTTTCATATGGTTAACGCATCGCATAACGTTTGGACTAATCAATTGGATGTTTACGATGTACCCGTGCCGCAACGCGCGTGTGTTAATGCTAGTTTTTACTATATTAGTATATAGTCAATGGTATGTCAGGTTCAAAATGGATTGATTGCAATTTTGGCACTATATATGTTAATATACAATCAATCGTGTGCACTTCGTTTCTTTTTCCTTAGTTGAGCATTTAGGGTGTTTACAATAGTTTGACGTGTCACCGTAAAACGAGGGGCTTAATACTAGTGATAAACGAATTCTAACTCCATTCTTTCAACCCAAAAACTTTATAAAACGTAAAAAAGAAACTTTTGGTTATAAAAGTTAAAATATGATCCACATGATAATAGTTTAAAAATCAGAATTTTTTATAATAAAAATATGGAATATTACATTTCAAGCGTGTTAACAAATATCCTTGTTCAAGGGGGTTAATCAGTTCAATTAACAATGAATTTCATTAATTTGGTTTTTGTTTTTTCAGTCCCTAATATAAAACTGAATCAAACCAAACCAGTTTGAATAAGTGACTAACTGAACAGGTCACGACTTCAGTTAAAACCAAATTAACCAATTTTAATCGAGTTAAGTGATTATTAAGCAACAAGAATGTATTTTTATGTGAATCCAGATTGACCCGATAGAAAAATTAGACATTCAAGAAAATCATACCTCAATTTTTTTTATCCAAATCATACCAAAACAAATTTGCACACGTCATAAAACCGATAAGAGAAATATAGATTTACGAATTAACACCCTAAATAAAGTTAACTATCAATTAAAACAAAAGGTCAAACAGATGCAAGCTCAATCATGCGAATATGGGAAAGTCAAGAGAGTTACCCACAAAAATGTAAAAGGTGTGGAGTCGCTTAGATTGTGTAATTAACGGTTCCTTTCAAGGGATTGGATTGGCTGATGGATCATACATGATGGATCTAGGCTAATATAACATGGAGTTGAGGTATTAAAACATGGAGTAGTTCAAACTTCAAACAAACATACCAACACAATTAATTATAGAGTAGATTCCTTTTTAAGTTCTGTGTTTAGTGGTTTTAATCACTGAGTACAAAATATTTTTTTAACTGCCTTAGTAGTTGAATTTTCATTTTATAATCCTTTGAGTCTAAATTAATAACTCTATTCGATTTTCTCAGTTTTTAAATAACTAAATTACCCTTACAATTAAAAATAAAAGTTAAATATAAAATTTATTAAATCTATATATTAAAACACACACACTGTAACCTTCCGTATTTTCGTACTTTCTATTTTTAGAAAATTTGTATTCAATATGCAATCCTAGTAATTCCGAGACTTTGGTCAATGGAAAATGTATTTTATATCAATCTTGTTTGATCATACTTGCCTAATACGTAAACAATCATTAAATAAGTGTTTTATACAAAACTAAACCATACTTTAAGTTATATTCACTTCGGAATGTAATCATACGTGTTTTATACTTACACATACTTGCATACAACTTAAATACCCAAGAAAATGCTCAACTATGAGTTTCTAGCTTAAAAAACCAATAAAATCAACTTCAGGGGGGGGGGGGTAAAATGAATATTTTGCAAAACTTTGGAAAACAATGCTTCTTCGCGTCACGCGTAGAAGCACTAGTACATTGTCGCGTGGTGTGATAGAACACGTTTTTCAGCCAAATATTTTTAATTCGTGAATTATGCCCGGTTTTTGCTTTCCAACCACTCTAACACCCAACGAACCTCATTAAACTCCAAACCCTAATACCCACTTATAAATATCCTTCCTCCACACCTCCTAAACCATTTACACTCTCTTAAATCACTCCTAAATCCTCCTAAATCTCTAAAATCTCCTAGTGTTAGCAGATTATATCATGGTTCAGTTTTGGACACTTTTTCTCATCTTTTCTTCTTGTCTTCTTCTTTCAATCTACTTGGAAAACCTCTGGTAGGTGTTTCCACAAGTTACCATGTTAAACTAAGTTGGAATATCACCCTTTTGAGGCCCAAAGTTGGATTTAATATTATATTTTTGTTAAACTTTTCAAAACATTGTTCATCCTACTTCATTTCTTGAACATCTTCAAGTTGCCACAAAGCCGATTGTTGGGATAGGTTGGATTGATGATTATTATAGAAATGATAAGTGTTTAGCTCACTTTCTAAGTCACCAAAACAACTTCCAAGTAACAAAGTGAACAAGACTGCACCAAGTCTCCAAACACTATCCATGTTTGGAATGCACTCGTCTAGTCAAGTCACTTGGTTGTTTAGGTGAATTAGATGATTTAGATACTTGTATTTACCTTCTTGTACTTGTTTCATGACTATCCGAATCATTCATATGATGATTTGTGCATTGGTGAACAAAAGGCTTAACAGATTCATATACAGGACCATACTTAACAATCTATGACTTAGACTTAGAATTATGACCATATAAATATATGTAATATCTAATCCAAAACCAAAAAACCATGGTACTTTCCAAAATATTGGTAGGATATTATGTTTAAGGTGGATAATATCTTAGTTCTTGATTCCTAAATTTGGACTTCTGACGGGTGAACTAGTACCCATGAAAAACACACTAAACATAGTGTTCAAATGAATGTCTAGACAAAGATCTACTTTTGTATATTTTTATAATTATAAATTCCCAAATCCATTCCGTCATCTAATCCATAAACTCACACACCTATTTTGATCCTTTTAGGATAACCTCAGTGTTCCATCCTTCCAATCATTCAAGAGTCACTTTGTGGAAAGCATTTGCAAATCGTGAGTATACTTAACCCATATTATGTTTTAATACACTTTGGGTTACAACATGTATCATTATCAAGCTCACAATCACACATACAATCATGATTATATAAAACAATCAATCCATTAACTAGGGTGGTTAATTTGCTCACCCTTACTATCAACATGTTACTTGTTATGTCATTATTTATATATACTAGGACACACTAAATGCATGTTATCTATCATTAACTTTGCAAGCCTACCTTAACATGTATCACGCTATAGGAGTAGCACACCACCCATTGTGGGTCATTTTTAAGTAATCATTGTTTACGCTCTTATTCATTGCGATGATAAGATTACGCTAGTAGACACTTTGGTTTGATTTATAGTTCCTGCAAGCTAGTATGATTCTGTTGATGCATATGTTTGTTGCCTACGTCATCGTATAACGTCGAGTCTGTGTTTCGGAGCGAAAAGTTAAGTTTATGTGTGATATGAGACAAGTCCGCCCGAACTTGTAGACCACATGACAAGTTCGCCCAAACTTGTCCTGTGAAGGACAAGTTTGCGCGAACTTGGTCATGTCCCATTTCAGCGAACTTGTCATAGTATATATAGATGTCTTTGGTTTTCATTTGTAAGATTCAGAGATTTTGTGTGCTGGACGGCGAAGCTCTGTCCAAGTGTTTCCAGGATCTGTAACGTCTACTATAAATGAAACAGTGATTAATTAGTAAAGAACTTGTATGCAATGTCGCCTATGCAAACGGATTCCGTACGTTTACCTTAGGTTTGCCAAATTAGTGCCCGAACGATCCGTATAACGGACCCTCGATTGGTATCAGAGCCGTGGATACCTGATTTGGTGAAATCATCACAAGAACTACTCTAATTCTACTCACTTCTACCATTTTACTTAACCTTTTCATGAAAAAAATGAACCTACGGATAAAATCTGCTAAATTTTGAATATGTCATGTAAAATCCACTAAAGATAAACCCCTGAAAGTTTCAAAGCCTAATTCAAACAAATTAATGTCGAAAAGTTGAAAAAATCATGATTTGCAAAACACTTTTGGACCAAATTTTACTTGGCATCAAGTCCGCCGAACTGATTGAAAATTTTAATTTTTGTCGATTGTTATTTCATCATTTCATCAAGTCGCCCGAACTTGATATTTTTCAAAATTTTAAGAATAAGTCTGCTCAACTTTTTTCCAGGGTGAAAATTTTCAAAACTACAACACAAGTTCGCCCGAACTTGTTTGAAATTGAATTTGAGTTGTTTTGCTACACAAGTTCACCCGAACTTGACAGTGTACATGTTAGGATCTGAGTTTGAATTACTTGTAGTTTTTGTTTCAAAAATGGAAAATTATTGAATTAAAAGAGATTTGCAGCGGAATAAGATGGAAAACTTTTACTACAAGCAATGGTCGTTTGTTTTCATCATCATCATGCTTTCAAGTTGATAAACTTGCATGTGATTCACAAACTCCCTCTCAGCCTTTGCAATTACAGTTTGGTAATAAGAAAATGCAGAGAAAATGATATGCGAAAGTTGATCTTTTAATAGACGAAGTTACATTGTTACAGAAGTTTCCCTTATTTATACTAACTATCTAACCACTAAGCATCTTTGATGACGTCAAAGTTGATAGTGACATGAAACTAATTGTAACTAACTGAAAACACTGCTACTACTAAACTCTCAGTGCATAGCACTGTTACATTGATTTAACTAAGCTAATGACTAAACTCTGATCTCTATCCTCTGACCCTTGTAACTCTGGTAGACCTTTAAAGCTTTGTGAAGGCAGATGATAGGATGAGCAGTCTTTAGGGAAAGCAGTGTATGTACATCAGAGGTTGTAACCTCTGATAGTGTAACCAAAGCTCGGATAGTGTTATTTGGCTTTGTATCATCTATTCCTTTCATTGGGTTCAATCCCAACAATCTCCCCCTAGAACAGATGATTCCAAAAACACTTTATTCTTGGTTTTTATTCCTCAGAAGGAATTCTCTTATTTGACCTTTGAATTGAAGTTCAAAGTTAAGAGATTCCATGTCATCAGTATCCTTCTCCAGCTCTAAACATAGTAGTTCTTGGAAGTCTTCTACTGTAAGCTCATAAGCAGCTTCCATGGATAGTTTAGTGGCCGCACCATCAGACTTGAGCAGTGTCAATTCATGGGTGTCTTTGTTGACCTTCTTAGAATTTTTGGGTCTGATGGTTTTCTTGAAGGAGCTTTTATTGCTGAGGTTTGAGTAGGAGCTATTTTTGACAAGTCTTTAGCCAGCTTGGCACTTCTATCATCTGTTGGATAATCAATCATGTTCTGAATCCCTTCTTTGATAAATTATCCTCAAACTCTTTGTCAATCTTTTCAGACATCTCCCCTTGCTTTTTCCTGTGTAGCAGGGCAAGTGTGGAATGGGCAGATGTTGAGCTAGACTTTTTGGAGAGTTGAGCTCTGAGGATAGCATCTTCCTTTGAATAGTCAGGCTTAGGAGGCATGGGTGGATCCTTTTTCCTTCTTTCTTCCAAACTCTTGTAGGTTTCTATCACCCTCACCTCACCCCATCTCATCACTTGGTTTCTGGAACCATAATGATTCTGAATCAGTTCCTGCTTCATTCTCTTCAACTTCAAAGCACTTTCAGTCATATCTTTCTTGTATAAATCCCAGTTGGGAGGAGTTGGCTTTTTGAGAGGGTCTTTCAGCATTTCTTGCTTTCTGTTGATTTCTTCTCTTAGCTCATCTATCCTCCAATCCCTGAACTGTGGCCTTGTTGCCTTATACATCTTCTTTTCCATGATATACTTAATGAGTTCACTTTTGAGCAACTTAAATTCCCTTACTGACAACTGGTTGCTCAGATCTTTGACAAAGTTTTGTAAAATGGTGACTTTACTCAGTTGAAAAGACATGACAATCTGTATTTCTCTATCATTTTTACCAGCTGATTCCTTTTTGGCAATATCCTCTGCTTGCTTCCTTTTCAGTTCCAGGTAAGCATCAACATTTGCTGGTCTTGGATAGCCATTAAGGGATAAGATTGTTCTTTTATCAGGTTCATCCTCTGAAAAGAAACTTAGGATCTCTTCCCTGACTGCTGGTAAATCAAGAGGATATAACTTTGATGCTGGAGTAACTTTAAGAGTTGAAGATATTGTAAGCACTGATGTGGAGGTCATTGGTGTTGATGATAGTGGAAGAGGTGCAGAGATCTCATCATCATTTATCACTTTTGTGATTTTCCTCCTTTTAAACCTTAGAGTGGGTGATGGTGGTTGTGGGATTTTTGGTGGTGTGGATAATGGTTGAGTTGATGTGGGAAATGTGATCATGCAGTGGATAAGATTGCATCTGTTGCAACCTCTACTGTATCAACAGATGTTGACACAACAGTTGTTGTAACATCTGCTTGTGAGGATGTGGGTTGTGATTTTGAAGATGTGATAGGTTTTTGAGAGGCAGAGTTTTAATGGTTGGATTGGTTACGGGCTTAGTTTTAGGAGGTGTGGATGTTGGTTGCCTGGCTTTTCTAGCAGGTATCCTCTTTGATGAAGTACCAGCCTCTCCTTTTTCTTTTTGTTGTTCAATCTTTTTCTCAACCAACACTCTACTCTCCTCAATCACTGTCTTCTTGTGACTGGCCCTTGCCTTGGCCACAATATCATCAGTTAAATCTATCTTTTTTGAACCATCAGGACTTGGAATATTCAAGGTAGGTCTGGCCTTATCATCATCTATTGTTAACTTCTTTGGACCCAAAGGTTTCTCCCCCCTTTTGGCTTCATCTGTTGTAACAAATATAACTGTTGGAGGTGCATGGCCAATGGTTGTGAGTAGATGTGCTTTGATGGTTTTAATGTCTGCTGCAGTGTCTTGATACCTTGATTCAACCATGTTCCTAACATCGTTCATCTGTGCTTGTGTTGTAGATCTAAATAATGTTGTTGATGTTGAAACAGAGGGTTAAGAGCTTCTTTGAGATCGGCAGTGGATAGAACAGAGGGTTGACTTTTTGTAGCTATCATCCGCTTCAGTAAACTTTTGATTTCATCAATAGACTTTCTATCTTAGTAACTCTCTCTGTCAAATCCTGATATTTTAGATCATCGCCTAATTTAATAGGATCATCTGAACTCCTACCAGTGTGGTAGTTATATCTATGTCATCATGAGCATGGTTTTAGGACCAGCTTCAAACATAGATGCCCCTTTGTCTTGGTACTGGGGACTTCCCACAATAGAGGTAACAGTTGTTGGATCAACAGTGTTGCCTTCAACCAAGTCTTATTAATGAAACCACTGTCTAACTGAGAACTTGGGAGTTCAGCAATTGTAGTGGCTGCTTGTGTTAAACTATCACCAAGGGTTACATGTAACCCAAGGGATGTAGCCTCTTCATTTGCTGATGGGCTAGCAATGAATAAAGAATTAGACCCAGCCTCTTGATGAAGTATATTCTTAGTAATAGGTTGTTGAGAAGTGTTGATTTGTGTCTGAACTAATTCAATTGCATTCAGCAATGGTACAATTGTGGGTGGAAGTGAAGGTATTTGTGAAATTAGCTATGTAGAAAGCGACATTGCCCTAGGAGAGGGGCTGTGGAAGATAGAGCCAAGTGGATCTAGAGCTTCATAAAGTGGTGTCCCTGTGTCTACAACCTTTTCCTTTTCTGAGGAAGAAGGGGGAGTTTCAAAGCCGGTAGGAGATCTTTGAACCATCTGCTGTGAAAAAGTAGCAGCAGTGGTTTGTGACTTTGATGCTGTCACTGGGTTAACCTCTGGGATCTCATCTTCCAGAGGACCCTTTTTGGGTTTGGTGGGCTTTTTGGAGATTGTTTTGGTTTTCTTTTTAGAGATTTTTGGTGTGGGCTTTAGGGCAGCGGTTGTGGTGCCCGATCACCAAGAGCAGTGGGCTTAGTAGCAAGAGGTTGAGTTTGAACATTTTGTTCAAGTAAAACTTGCTCATCCTCCTCTACTTGTGTTTTCTCAACTTTATCTTGGTTTGTTATTCTGGTGAAGGTTTCATGAGTGAGGCAGCCTGGTTTAGTCACAGCGCCTTTTTTACTTTCAGGACCTTTGATTTGATCTTGTAAGTAAACACTCAGAAAACATGGATGAATCAAAAAAGCTTTTCTATTTGCAATATTTTGAAAATTATTCACAAGATCATTGAACAGTATCTGGGAGTAGTTAAAATCCGTGCTCAATTAAAATTGCATACCCCAGATATTGCATGTTCAATGGAATTTCATTGAAAGCAGTGGTTTTTGCTGAGAGACAAGTAAGAAGTGTGTGAAAGGAAAATCTCATCTCAGCAGGAAAGTTAGGTTTAAAAATGGTCATACCTTTCATCTGGCCTACATAACCTCTTTCCAAAAACTCTGCTTGGATCTCATTTTGAGGAAATGACACTGGGTGTTGTACGTCATTTAACTTGAAGACTTGAGAGATCGATTGGGGGCTAATTTGCATCAACACTCCCCCTACTCTTGAGATTATTGTGTAAGGAACACCAGCAGCAGATGAGTGAACCTTTGCATTTTTCCAAAAAATCTCTAAGAGAATCAATGTAAATTGGGGCTTTGACTGTTAACATGAGATGATAGCGAGTATTTGCGTCGTTTTCTTCAAGTATGGCAGTGTAATTATGTGGAGTTTTGATTATGAGAGTAAAGGATGGAAGTTCTTGTTGCGATTTTGCTTTGGATTTTGAAGATTTTGATTTGGGAGCTATGGTGTTAGAGAGAAAAACTGTTTTGAGATTTTTGTAATTGACACAGTTTAGGGTAAACACTGATAAAGGATAGAACATGGGTTTTATAGGGTTTTAAAAAGTGAACATGACGTGGCATCTGTTGCAAGATCTGAATGGCTAACATCTGTCCACGTGTAACCTCTGATGAGAAAAGTAACCGTGAGGTGGCAAACCACTGTTTTAGGACAGAGGATTGGACAATACTGATTTTTAACACTATCAATGGATAGCTATCAGTGTTTTGAAAAAGTGGTAGAAATGGAAATCAGATGATACACTTTAACAGTGGATAAGATTTTGAAGCCTATCAGAGGTTTTGAGCAAACAGATGTTATGAGCAGACTTTTAAAGATATATTGAAAGATTTCAATTTTAACTATTTTTAAGGATGTTTTTTATTTTCTGAAAACATTTTGATGCTATGTACGCATGAATTTACAAGAAACCTTGTTTTTAATCCATGTTTAGCATTCCAATTCTTGAGATCAATTTTTCAAAGGTAGATGTATCCAATGCCTTGGTTAAAACATATGCCCATTGATCTGAAGTATGGACATGATGCAAAGAAATCAAACCTTTTTCATAGCAATCTCTCACAAAGTGATGTCTGATGTCAATGTGCTTTGTAGTTGAATGAGAAACTGGATTTTTAATGATGTTTTTAGCAGCTTGACTGTCCAATTTGAGTGGAGTCTTTAGTGAAGTTACACCAAAATCCAGCAACTGGTTTTGAAGCCACAAGAGTTGAGCAGTGCAGCTAGCAGCAGCAATATACTCTGCCTCAGCAGTGGATGTTGAAACTGCAACCTGCTTTTTGCTTTGCCAAGACACTAGACAATCACCTAGGAATTGACATCCTCCTTATGTGGACTTCCTTGTAGTTTTTCACCTAGCAAAGTCACTATCTGAAAAACCTGAAAGCTCAATATTCCCATTAGCTGGATACCAGATACCAAGTGTGAGAGCACCTTTTATGTATCTGAATATCCTTTTTACAGCAATAAGATCGGAACTTTCTAGGTAATGTCTGTGATCTGGCACTAAACACATGTTGCAAACATGATGTCTGGCCTTGATGCAGTTAGGTACAGTAAAGACCCAATCATGCTTCTATAAAGAGTTTGATCAACAAGGTCATCTTTACCATCAATGGTGACTAGCTTGGTGGTTGCCATGGGTGTGCTACATGGTTTACAATCATCCATATCAAACTTTTTAAGCAGTTCTTTCACATACTTGTTTTGATGGATAAATGTACCATTGTGCAATTGTTTAACTTGGAGACCAAGAAAACATTGGAGCTCACCCCATTGCACTCATCTCAAACTCTACTGCCATGAGTTTTCAAAACTCTTCACACATAGCGGTGCTTGTGGATCCAAAAATGATGTCATCCACATAAATTTGGACAAGCATCAAATCTTTTTCCTTTCATTTACCTCTAGTAAACCCTATGGATAAGAGAACAGTGGATAGAGTTTCATACCAGGCTCTTGGTGCTTGTTTCAAGCCATACAATGCTTTGTTGAGCTTGTAGACATGATCAGGATGGAATGCATCTTCAAAACCTGGAGGTTGACAGACATACATCTCTTCTTTGATTTTCCATACAAAAATGCACTCGTTATATCCATTTGAAACACCTTTATTGGGGTTAGCAGCAAAAGCTAAGAACAGGCGAATAGCTTCCAACCTTGCTACAGGAGCAAAAGTCTCATCATAGTCTATACCTTCTTCCTGTCTGTAGCCTTGAACCACGAGCCTTGCTTTGTTTTTGACAACAATACCCCTTTCATCAGTTTTGTTTTTAAAGACCCACTTTGTGCCAATTGGACTTACATCTTTTGGCAGTGGCACAAGCTCCCAAACTTGTTGTCTTTTGAACTGAAGGATTTCTTCTTGCATGGCTTCTACCCAGTTGTTGTTTTTCAGTGCTCTTGGTACTTGACTGGCTGTGTGAGTGATAGAAAACCAGCAAAAAGACAAATATTTTGGGATTCGCTCCATTTAAGCACCCCAGATTTGATGTTGCCAATAACTTGATCTGCTGGATGGCTTTTGAGATAAATCAGATCACCTTGGTATGGAACAACAACATTTTGAGGTGATGGCTGCAAATGTGTATCATCTGAGCTAACCTCTGCTGGTGAATTTGAAGTATCAACCACTGATGAGAATGGAGGTGGTGGTATTGGGGGTATAGAGGTAACATTTTGAGGATTTTGATGCCCAAATGTAGGACTTTGTTCAACAGATGTTTGATTTTGTGAACTGGCAGAGGTTTGAGGATCAACCACTGTTGACCCAGAAGTGGCAGAGTTTACACAAGAGCTTGTAACACCTGATCCTCTGTTGGAAGAATAGACTTTTGTTTGTGGAAGCACACAGTCATATCCTTGATCTTGATCTTTTCAGATGGTTGTGGTGTACCTGCATTGTCTAGCTTGATAGAAACATCAGCAAATGTGAATTTATCTAAATCAAAAAGCTCTGAAGGATTGGCTGGGATTTTCAGTGATGAAAGTTCATTGAACTTTACATTCAAAGTTTCTTCAACACACTTGGTTCCTAGAGTTAAAAAATCTGTAGGCTTTAGCAGTGGTTGAGTATCCAGAAAATAACCACAATCAATTTTGGCTGCAAACTTAGATATGGAATCTTTTAAGTTCAAAATGAAGCATGGACAGCCAAAAACTTTAATGTATGAAATCAGAGGTTTGATTTTGTACAAAATCTCATAAGCAGTCTTTTGATGCCTCAGGTTAATCAAAACTCTGTTTTGGACATAGCAAGCAGTGTTTCACAGACAGAATTCTGCTAGCATAGTCCTTGCTGATTCAATTAAAGTTCTATTTTTCCTTTCAACCACCCCATTTTGCTCTGGAATTCTTGGAATGCTATATTGTCTAACAATTCCTTTTGACTCACAAAAAGCATCCAACTCCCTATTTTTAAACTCTGTTCCAATATCACTCCTAAAGATTTTTACTGGAAGATCAAATTGCTTTTCTACTTGTTTAACAAAGTTTTGCAAAATGCCTGCAGTTTCATCCTTAGAGTGAAGAAAGAAGGTCCATGTAAACCTAGAGAAATCATCAACTATCACTAGGCAGTACCTTTTATGTTTTAAGCTCATGATTCGCACTGGGCCAAACAAGTCCATGTGTAGCAGTTGTAAACACTGGCTTTTATGGACTCTTCAATTGATTTGAAAGAACTTTTATGTTGTTTGCCTTTTAAACAGGAAACACAATATTCATCACAGGAAAATTGCTTGTGAGGCAAACCACTTACAAGACTTTGTTTTGAGAGTGTGGTGATAGTTTTAAGATTTGTGTGTCCAAGTCTTCTATGCCATAAACCAGTCTCTTTGCTAGAAGCAACTGAGAATAGGCATGTTCCATGACATAGGATTATCCTTTAACATATCTACCACATACACATTCCCACTTCTGTGTGCAGTGAGTTGTGCTTTACTCTCAGCAATGATTTGATCAATCTTTTTGACAACCTCTGGCCCCACAATTTGGCAAGTTTTCTTAGTGAAGAAGGATCCATATCCTCTGTCACTCATTTGTGAGACACTCAGCAGTTAAATTTCAGATTGTCAATTAAATTCACATTTTCAAACTTGAGTTTACCAGCCAGAACCGACCCAGACCCTAAAACCTTTCCCTTTGAGTATACCAAAAGATATATCACCCCCCCCCATGAGCCATGAAGTCCTTGAGAAGGGCTCTACATCCTGTCATGTGCCTGGAACCTCCACTATCTACATACCATAAGCTATCAAGGCAAGTAGAGGGTCCCTTGCACATCAAGTAAATAGATCAGTTAAGATTGGTCTCCAAAGCCAAAATGGCTTTGGATGGGGTCACAATGGTCCAGCCTCAAGTCTAGGACGATGGTCAGTGGTTTTGAAATTTCTTGTAACATCTGCTCTTGACCATTTCCTATCAGATGATTGTATCCATAAGGGTGCCTGTTTACTCTTTGCTTTGAAGGCTTTTTGTAACCTTCATAAGCATGAGGAACCTTTTTATAAGCAGGTTGGTGGGGCATCTGTCACTTGCACCTCTCTTTGAACAGAGGTTTTGTTTAAGGCTTTTGTAACAGATGTTTCAAATGGTTCAAAACTCTACTTAGATTTAATTCCTGCAGAACTTGAACTTTCTCTTTCTAGTGCTTTTGCCTTGATCTCTTTTACCTTTTGTTCATAGTTTTTGAGATAGGCACACTGTTGAGTTGAGTGATTTGTTTTGTTGCAGATGGTGCGTTTTGAAGAATTTTTTATAACACAAGTTTTGTTAATGTCATAGGCTTTTAAAATAAAACAATCTGCAGCCACATGATTTCTTTTTTCACAAAATTCACAAAACAGGTTTTTAATCTTTACTCTTCTTTTCCTATCAGACTTTTTATCAGCAGTGGTTGTAACCTCTGCTGGTACATCTTTGATAGGGATCACCAGTGCTTTTGGAGCTTTAATACCATCAGTGGTTGTGAAGTCCATTGCTTAAAGTTTTTAAGATATCACATTCATCTGACCAGGTTGGTTTAAACTGATATTTCAATTTCTTTATCTTTTGTTGAAACCTCTGGTTTTTCCAAAACAATTTTGTTTCCAGCTTTATCTGTGATTTTTATCTCTTCACCAGCCAAATTTTTGGGGACTACTTCAACCAACTCAGAATCAATTTCAGCAGCATTTTTCTCAATCTGGTCATAGGTTCTAAAACCTACACCAAACTTAATGTTGCTCTTGATCTGAGCATCAAGCATAATCTCATAACCTTTACAGGACTCAACCCATTTTTCACAAGTGATTTGGGTTTCTTCTAACTCCTTTTTACAAACTTGGTATTTTTCTACCATAATTTGGAGTTGGTCCTTGGTTATGCTTGATTCATGTCTCAGGCTACTCATTTCAAAATCTTTTTCACTTAACTTTGATTTTAACTCTTTAATCAGTTTTTCAAAATTAAGTTCATCTTCTAAAATTTTGTTTCTCAGGTTTTCATTCACCTTTTTTATGTTTGCAAAAGCAATGATGCATGTCAAAACATAGATCTTTAAGGATCTGAGGTGATACCTTTGTAGCAGCCATGAGAGCACAATCACACTCATCTTCACACACATCATCATTCCATGGGTCAGTAGGAGAGTTCTTTTCCTTATCAGCAGTATTTTCTTTTTTTTCACTTGAAACCACTATTTCATCACAAACTTGAACTTCATCAGTTTTTGACACTATCTCCACAGATTCAACACCTTCAGCAATTGTCTCTAAGGCCATTAAACAAAATTCTTGTTCAACATCATTTTTGGCCATTAAAGCAAAAATTTCATCAGTCAAATCCTCAGGCAAGCTGCTCCAGTCAACATAACTTTGTGTGAAAAAGCTTTGTTGACCAACCTCTGCTGGACTAGCAGTGGTTTGAGCAGGTTGTGTAACAATGGGTGCTTGTTGTACAAGCACTTGAGGATGTGATGGTGCCTAAACATATTGAATTTATGGAGCAGTGGATTGAACATAATGCACTGGAATAGAGGTAGCAGGATGTGCAAAGTGGGCATGTTTTGAACATGTTCAGCAGGGGCATATTGGGAATAATGAACATGTTTCTGTGTGTGCTGAGGTCTAGGGCCAGGATGAGTCACTATTGGTCCAAAATTTTGAGACCTGCATTCTCTGGCAAAGTGTCCTAGCCTATTACACTTAAAACACTTGACTTTTGATTTATCCAGCCCAACCTTCAACCCCCCATGCAAACCTGGGAATTTTCTACCAGTTCTCTTATAAAATTTACTAGCCCTAACACTTAATAAGGCCAGTTGGTGCAAAATATCCATTTCTTCAAGATCAGAAGTTCAATGTGTTGCAAGTCATTCAGCTCAAAGGATAGATTGTCAGAGGTTTGGCTTTCCCCACTAGCAGTAAAAGTATAGTGGGGTGCATATGTTTCAGATCCAAAGTTCCCACCAGATGTAATATGTGATCATAACTTTGGTCCTTACTGCTGCCAGATCCCTCTTCTTTGCCAAAAAGGGTTGTGTTACCTAATGAGTAATCATCAGTCATTTGCCAGAATCTTGCAACTTCTTTTTCTGGTTTAACTCTCTCTCATAAGTGAGGAGTATCCCATGAAGTTGTGTCAACGGCATTTCTTTAAACCCAACAGACTTTCTCGTCACATAAGCTATCTGGTAACGATCTAAGGAAACTGACTATTGACAGTCGAATTAGGTAGAACCATGTTAACCAGTCTAAGTTCACTGATGAGACAGCTGTAACGTTCGAACTTGGTGTTAGAGACTCTCCTTTCAAGTGACAAAATGTTTCATACTGCTGATTTAGAACTTCTCTGTTACTTTTAATCACTTCATCAGTCCCACCGAATTGCTCTTTAAGTGCATCCCATAACTCCTTTGCACTATTGCAATGGAGTAGAACAGCATAAATTTCATTGGGTAAGGCCGAAGCAACAATGCTAAATGCCTTAGCATCCAATTCAATTTTCTGGAAATCCTGCTCCGAAAAGTTTTCAGGATTTTTTGGCACTTGTTTAGTTGGATCCTCTGTGCTTGGAACCATTGGAACGTGAGGTCCATAAGCAACAGATCTCCAGCAACCGGTGTTGTGCTGAGCAAGGATGTGACCCATCCGTCTTGCCAAATGAAAATTCATTTCTTTTGAGCATCGGCGGTTTGAACAAGGATCCAGAATTGGCATCCTGTGTGTTTTGAGACATTTTCAGTTGATTTTTACAGATTTTGTTTTAAAAACTTTGAATGTAATAAAACTCTGAATATCAAGCTAAAACAACTAAACTGATTAGCAAGAGAGCTGATCTGTTCGAACCAAATCGATTGTTAGATCGAATTTGATGAATCAGGCTCTGATACCAATTGTTAGGATCTGAGTTTGAATTACTTGTAGTTTTTGTTCAAAAATGGAAAATGATTGAATTAAAAGAGATTTGCAGCGGAATAAGATGGAAAAGTTTTACTACAAGCAATGGTCGTTTGTTTTCATCATCATCATGCTTTCAAGTTGATAAACTTGCATGTGACTCAAAACTCCCCCTCAGCCATTGCAATTACAATTTGGTAATAAGAAATGCAGAGAAGATGATATGCGAAAGTTGATCTTTTAATAGACGAAGTTAAACTGTTACAGAAGTTTCCTATTTATACTATCTAACCACTGAGCATCTTTGATGATGTCAGGGTTGATAACGACATGAAACTAATTGTAACTAACTGAAAACACTGCTAATACTAAACTATCAGTGCATAGCACTGTTACATTGATTTAACTAGGCTAAAACTAAACTCTGATCTCTATCCTCTGACCTTGTAACTCTGGCAGACCTTTGAAGCGTTGTGAAGGCAGATGATAGGATGAGCAATCTTTAGGGAAAGCAGTGTATGTCATCAGAGGTTGTAACCTCTGATTGTGTAACCAAAGCTCGGATAGTGTTATTTGGCTTTGTATCATTGTTCCTTTCATTAGGTTCAATCCCAACAGTACTAATCATCTTTTCAAGTTTGTGAACGTGTTTTCAGCGATACTCATTTGTTTTCCGCGATGGAAGATATCCACAACGCGTATATGACAATCGTGCTTCAACTTCGAATGCCAACATGGTGAATCAAGTTAATATTGATAACGATATGGGTATGTCAGTGAAGCCACCGAAACTTATGTGCATGGATGAATACGAGGGGTGGAAGGAAAAGTTTAAGAACTGGGTTCAGGCTACATTCTTTCACAGTTGGTTTGCAGTTGAAACAGGTTATACATGGCCAAGAGATGAACATGACAATGTTATCGAGATGAGCAAGTTTTCTACTTCACAGAAGGATGCGTACGTAGCTGAAAAGAAAATGATCAGTCTGATTCAGCAATCCGTGAAGGAAGATATCTTGGTGCTATTACCAGAGTACAAAACTGCACAAGAGTTATGGAAGTCTCTAAAGACCAAATATCAGGGGAGTGCAGAGATGGTAAAGAGCAAAAAGGCTCTAATCATGAAAGAATTTGACATCTTCACAATGCCAAAGGCGAGTCAATGAAACAAATGATAGAACGTTTTTGTCATTTGAAAGTAATAATGAGAAGGCATGGTCTTGAGAAGTCAGAAGAAAAATACATTGACAAATTGGCTGACGCTTTACCAGAAGGTGAATGGATAACGTATCTCATGGTGCTAAAGGAAAGTCCAAGTTGGGAATTTTTCAAGTTATCCACTTTTATCGATAAGTTGGAGGGGCACGAGATGGAACTATTGAAGATTGCCAAGTCAAAGAATTTGAATGTTACTCAAGATGTAGGGCTTTATTACAAGACTGGAGCTCAAGAGAATATTTCAAGCCCTAAGATCCAAACTGCTTTCAGTGCGAATACGAATTCCTCGAATCATTCACCACAGAGCCAAACTCAATCATATCCTAACTATGATCAGAGTCCTCAGAATGCATCATATTCGAGCACGAGTTCTAACTCACCATTTCAGAATCAGACAAATCAGAATAATCAATCAAATTCTGATCCAAATGTGTTTAGATGCAACACTGCAGTCAACCTAAACAATGTCGTTACTGAACAAGTGGCCAAACAACATATGGCACTACTTGCCACAGTGTTGGAATCTTACGAGAGTTTAGTGGCCGGGAAGACTGGCAATCCTGAAATGACTGCCGAGGATTATGATCAAGTGGATGAGGAAGAACTTGAGTTGATGGACATCAAATGGTCTTTAGCTTCGATTATACGAAGGGTGACAAAGTTTGTAGCACTCATTGGTAGAGACATTGGAAACTCGAGCAACAAGTTGGGATTCGACAAGACTAAAGTTACTTGCTTCAGATTTCGACAAAAAGGGCATTTCAAAAGAGAATGCAAAAATCCAGAGGCAAAGTGGCAACCAAAATCCTTTCAGAGGCGGCAATGATTACTACAAGAAGTCGTTACAATATAAGCCATTTCCGAAGAAAACTCAAGTCAAAATCCAAGAGAAATCATCCAACAACACTATAAAAAACTATGGTTGCTTCGAATGAAGATTATGGTTTTGATTGGAACACATATATTGCTAAGAAGACTGGAGTTGCTCTAATGGCCGAAATCATGGAAGATATATCTGCTGAGGATGCAGCTCTGGAGAATGCAATGCCAGAAGAATACTTACAACAAACAGAAGAAGAGGAGACCTATCATCATACAAGGATGCAGAGTGTTCTTTCTTCTAACATTACTTCTAGTTTTGCAGGTTGCTTTGGTGATGCAATATCTTCTGAGCATGTTGTTGAGGAAAAACGGAAGTTGAAGAAGTCATCAACGTGACTAAGGAGATGAATGAGGAAAATCTCACGGAGATCGCAAACAAAGCGATGATGGCTAATCTGACAAAGGTAGGTCCGGAGGTAAAAGTTGTAGAAAGAGGTTGTAAAAGTGCAAATCATTGAGGTTGAAAAACCTTGCACGATATGTACTGAGCCTTGTCTGCAGTGCGCTGAAAAGTCTCAAAATCACAAGTGAACTCAATGTGCATAACAACAATTTTAAATATGATTATCGCACAATGAAGGAAGCTTATAATAAAATGAAAGACGATTACGGCAGGCTTGATAAAAACAACATTGAACAACATGACAAACTAAGAATGTTAAAAGCAACGGTAATGGAAAAACAAAAACCATTAACATTTACATAAATATCATTGCTGAAATAAAAACAGAGCTTCAAGATATGAAAATTAAAACCGAAAGGGTAAGACAGCTTTTGAAAAGCTATACCACAAATGCTTATGTCATCGATCATATTCTTCCAACAATTCAGTCGGAAGAAAATGTTCAGAATTCAAAAGGTAAGAAACGTGGGGATTATAGCAATGTTCCACCACCCTTGTGCGAAAAATATTGTCGCAAGAAAGCTGAAGGGATGGAAAAGGCGCTTAACGTTGAACTTTTGACCGAAAAGAAAAATGAGTTGCCTGAGAACATTGACATAACCTACACAAAAGATGATAGTGAAGTTGTGGTAAAAAATGTTGTTGAAAATGTTTTGAGTGAATCTGATGATGGCAGCTTTGAAAGCGCCAACTCGAGATCGAACAGTTCTGATTCACAATGCGAAGATGACGATACATCATTGGAAGATAGCCTAAGTGATGATCCTAACGTTGTCGTGTACAAAGTTAAGGAATCTGATAGACTATATTTCGATGACAGTTTTCCGATTCGAAATGTGAAAGAAGACCAAATTGATAAATTGTTCAAACTCGTTGAAGTATCATCGGAAGATTTAGAGAGAAATGAGAAAAAGTTTTATTCTAAACCATAAAGATACTATAACAACTACCGAAGGAATGGTGATGACTTTCCTGAACATAGGAGAACGGGTTTAGGTTTAGAGGAGGAAGAAGAACCATAAAAGAAACAGTCACCATTTCGCGAATATAAAAATAAGAATATGGCATTCGTGTATGGGACTAATACAGTTCAAGAAGAGAATTTGATTGGGAAGCAATCAAATGATGAGTTTAAAAAGAAAAAGGAACTTTGGGATAAGGCTGAATTCGCAAGTGGAGTAAAACCCACTAGTGGTCATTCTCATGATACTCGGACTTGCTTTAAATGTAATGAAATTGGTCATATTGCGCGTAAGTGTCCGAAATCAAAGCATGTGTATCATCGAAGAAAGACAAATCAGATGTTGAGAAACTTACGCAACCAGAGATTGTAAAACCAATCACAATTCTAAAACTAAACAATGAATCTAAAATCGAAGTTAAACCTAAAACTGAATCAAAGTTTGAAAATTCAACTTCTAAGAAAGGTGAAACTTCCAAATCGAACGAAAACAAAGATTCAAGGTTTTACATTGAGAAAGCAAGAGTTAAATCACAATCCAGGGTTGCAAAGAAGAAAACAACATCATCTGAGTTGCAAAGTCTGAGTCGGTCAAGAATGATAAAGACAAGGTGTCTGAATCAAAGGGTAAAACTGAAACTGATAAAGTTTTTCCAAAACTTTCAAAAGATAAGAAGAAAGTTAAATTTGAAAACGTAAATGTCGATGAAGTTTTAAATGATGATTACGAATATCAGAGGGCTTATGAAGATGTTTATGAAGATTATTATCCCACACCCAAGACCAAAAAGGCTTGGGTTGCACTTTTTCACTGAGTTGTTAACATGTGCAGGGGCTCCAAAGATCCATATTATCAAAGTGGATTCTGGATAGCGGAGCATCGCGACACATGACCTGGATGAAAGCACTTCTCTTTGATATCAAACTGATTAATGGAGGGTATGTAGGCTTCGCTGGAAATCAAGGAGGTCGGATCGTAGCTGAAGGAAAGTTTTCGAATGTTGTGGTATCTTTTGATCGTGTTAACTATATCGCCGAGCTAGAGAACAATCTTCTCAGTATCTCACAGATTTGCGATAAACAGTTCACTGTTCATTTCAATGACAAGGAGTGCATGATTCTTAAGCCGGGATTCAAGATTTCGGATGAATGGATTCTAATGCGCGCTCCATACAAAAACGATCTCTACGTGCTAGACATGAGTGTTGCTACAACATCGTCAAAGTCGGCTCAATGTTTTGTCACAAAAGCCATAGAGAAGGATTCGATTCTATGGCACAGGAAGATGGGGCATATACATCTGAGGAAAATGAATTTTTTGGTTCACAACGACTTGGTCGAAGGACTCTGATGAAGCTATGACTTTCGATGATGATGGAGAATCTTCCTCTGATGAAGAATCTGAGCAGATATCCAATATGTTAAATCTATTTGCTGGCCCTAGCAATCAAAATGAAGCAACATCTAGTGCTCCTGAAGTTGATTTGATAGTTGATCTGAATATTTCGAATCAGAACAGTACGGTTGATGTTCCTAGTGAGGAGATTCTGCGATCTTATTCATATCATCCTTCAATCAACATTATTGGAGAGTTACAAACTGGTGTGAGAATGAGAAGCCAGATCAACAAAGCTTTAAGCTGTTTCTATACTCGAGTGGCTCCGACTCAAGATTATTGCTATTATTCATGTTTCATATCTCAAATCGAGCCGAAGACTGTGAATGAAGCTTTGGGTAATGAGAACCGGGTTATAGCGATGCAGGAAGAGTTATTACAGTTTGAGAAACTGGGAGTTTGGAGACTTGTCGACTTACTACCAAAGCAAAAAAGCGATAGACACAAAGTGGGTCTTCAAGTGCAAGAGGATGATCGAGGAGTGATCGTTAGAAACAAAGCTCTGTTGGTTGTCAAAGGTTTCCACCAGCAAGAAGGAATTGACTATACGGAAGTCTATGCACCGGTTGCACGTTTAGAGTCAATCCGCATTTTCCTTGCATTCGCTGCTTGGAAAGGTTTTAAAGTGTACCAGTTAGATGTGAAGTCCGCATTTCTCTATGGTAAGCTATGCGAATAAGTGTACGTCAGCCAACCACCAGGGTTCGTTGATCCGCTGAACAAGAACAAAGCTTATCTCCTAGACAAAGCCTTATACGGATTACACCAAGCCCCGAGAGCTTGGTACGAGACGTTATCTCAACATCTCGTTGGAAACGGCTTTACAAGAGGAACAGTGGATAGTACATTGTTTACCAAAGAAGTCGGAAGTCATCTAATCATTGTACAAATCTATGTGGATGATATCATTTTTTGTTCAACAGATGATAGTCTTTGCAAAGAATTCGAGAAGATTATGAAGAAGAAGTTCGACATGTCTTCTATGGGCGAAATGAAATTCTTCCTCGGTTTACAAGTTGATCAGTTACCAGACGGCATATTCATTCATCAAACAAAATATATTCATGATATTCAGAAGTAGTTTGAAATGGATAGCTCGAAGCTGCTTTCTACTCCTCTGGCGCTGAATCACAGAATTTGCATCGACGAAATAGGAACCAAAGTGGATGATACGCTCTATCAGTCGATGATAGGATCTCTTATGTATCTAACGGCATCTCACCCAGATATCATGTATCCTACCTGTCTTTGCGCAAGATATCTGTCCAGTCCCAGAGTATCTCACATGCAGATTGTGAAGAGAATATTCCATTACCTAAAGGGATGTCCAAGCACCGGCTTGTGGTATCCAAAGAACGATAACTTTGATCTGACGGGATATGATGATTCTGACTTTGGGGTGGACAAGCTGAATTCAAAGTCTATGACGGCTGGTTGCCAGTTCTTCGGAACTCGATCAGTAACGCGGCAATGTAAGAAACAAACCACGGTCTCTCTCTACTTGTGAGGCAGAATACATTTCTGCTTCCAGCTGTTGTTCACAAATCCTATGGATTCAACAACAGATGAGGGCCTTTGGATTGCAATTTTTTGTTACGCCTTTATATGTAGACAATAAGGCAGCAATAGAAATTACTAAAAATCCAGTTCATCACTCTCGAACTAAACACATAGAAATTCGTTATCACTTCATTCGTGACTGCTACGAAAAGAAGTTGGTGTGAATTGAAAAACTCCACACCGATGAACAAAAAACTGATTTTTATACCAAAGCTTTTCCTTTAACAAGATTTAAATATCTAATGAGGCTTAACGGTATTAAAAATTTGTTGACAGGTGCGGAGGCAGAGGTTGAATATGGATCGGATGACGAGTTCACGTGATCCACATTGGTTTGTTTATCTTTTAGATTAGAATTTCTTAAAAACTAAAATACAAAAATATGTTTTTGATTTTAGGGGGAGAAATATTTGACAAAATACAAAAACATATGAAAAATCAAAAAGTACAAAAACATGAAAAAGACAAAAAGTATTTTGTGTCACAAAGGAATGATAGTACATCAGTGGACTATCACAGTACGCTAAAGAATTGTAAAGTTTAAAAGTGGATGTGTCGATAGGCTTTACACGTTCGGTAAATTGTTTCCGGGATATAAACTAAATTTTACAACTACTTAAACTTGTGGCTTAACATCTCTCGGATATATGGACTTCGTACTCCGAAATTTCGTTTGAGTGATTGCCTGATTCTGAGATACGAGGTCTTTATAGATGATTGATATCTGGGGTATTATATAAGTTCTTCTGATTTTGCGTAAGCAATGGCCTAGAACTTCTATAATGCTTTTGCTAAAATCCCCTAAAACTGCATTCAATTGAAAATATTGAAAGATACTACAATTGCAGTACAAAAAGATTCCATTTTGGAACACTACCTTATAAGTCGAGCCTTCATCTCTCTGTCGGTATGGTGGTACTAACCTGAGCTCTCAAGGTCTTGCATAACCCAGATACAGATATCAATTACGCTATATTCACCTGTAAGGTGAAATTTAGGAAATCTTGATGCGGGAGTATGTTCTGAGATGGGAACCATAGTTAAGTCAAGTTTCTTAATTCTACATAACGTATCTTGGAACAATTGAGAAATGTGTTGAAGTTTAAGAGGATAAACACGTCGACAATCTAGGTAAATTTGTTTAAATCTTAAAGTCTCAAAAGGTCAATGGTACTAGTGATATGTCTCAAAAACTGATATGATCCTTTAACACAAATGCAACAAAAATATGTTTGTAATATGTTTGTACATAATTAGAGTTTGATTTTCATTACATTAAAAAACATAAAGATTATATTATCTTTTAGTTTTGACCACTGATGATGAAAAGCTGATTTTCAAAGTCTAAAGTTGCTGAACAAAATCTAAAAACTTTTAGAAATTGATCTGAAAAGTTTAAAAGTGCATTAAGTTGAAAGTTACATTTGAATAAATGCATCAGTTTGTGTCAAATGTTTAATCAAGATCATTAAGTTGAACTTGATACATAAATCAGATATTCAAGGTCATTAATTTGGACTTGATTAACTGAGAGGGTTTAAAACTAATAAGAAGATTAAAATTTGATATGTTTGTGTTTAGAAATTTCAAAGTTTGAATCTAAAATGTTTTATTTGAATGTTTGAGGAACTTTGAAACAGGAAGTAGATTTTAAAAGGGGAGTTGGATAAAACACGTTGATTGAAGATACCAGAAAGCTCAAAGCAAGGGGGAGCATGGTGATTAAAGTTTTATGAAGACAAGCTCAAGAAAAGAGAATAGGATTGAAGAAGATATGAAGATCAAGGAAGTTAAAGTTATTCTAGAAATAAGGATCAAGAATATATTAAAGGCTTAATTGAAGAATGATGACTACAGCAACATCCAAGAGGGAATCTGTTGATGCATATTTCTGTTGCCTACGTCATCGTATAACGTCGAGTCTGTGTTTCGGAGCGAAAAGTTAAGTTTATGTGTGATATGAGACAAGTTCGCCCGAACTTGTAGAGCACATGAACAAGTTCGCCCGAACTTGTCCTGTGAAGGACAAGTTCGCGCGAACTTGGTCATGTCCCATTTCAAGCAAACTTGTCATAGTATATATAGATGTCTTTGGTTTGTTATCAAGTTCACCCGGACTTGTTGTGCTTAATTGAAGTAATTAACAAGTTCGCCCGGACTTACTGATCTTTATTGATTGGTGTTGACAAGTTCGCCCAAACTTGTTATCTATATATAAGGCACAAGTCCGCCCGAACTTCATTCATCTTTTATCTAATCAGTTGAGCGAACTTGAGCGAATCTTGAGCGAATTCTAAATTGCACACTTTGTGTCGAATTGCTGCCAAAATTTATCTTGATTTGTGGCGATTTGCACCCTACTAATCATGGCACATGTATAAGTTTTGAGATTGGACCGTAATTTGACCGAATTTGAACGTATTGAATCTGAACATGCTTATATGACTAGATCTAGGATGTTTAAAGATGAATAGGACAATGAAATATGTTAAACAACCTTTCGATCCTTAAAATGCATTGAATTTGGTCCAGAATGTCTTGAACATGTTGTTGCAGGTTTGATTGTAAACGATGACAAGTTCGCCCGAACTTGTTGATTGGTTCTTTGAACCAAGTTCGGCCAGACTTGTCCTCAAATGTGAATATTGTTGATTGTCTTACAAGTTCGCCTGAACTTGTCTGATATTTTCAAATTCATGAGATTTAACAAGTTCACCCGAACTTGTTTGATATTCAATCAAATTGTTTGTCAAGTTCGCCCGGACTTGATAAAATTCTGATGTTTTACTTGTCTATCAGGTTCGCCGAACTTGATGTGAAGATTTGTGAAAATTGTAAAATTGTTTCTAAGCTTTTGTCTTGATTTTTGTGTTTGCAGAATATTCAGCTTTCTTTCAACAAGTTTCACAACACGTGCGTCACACTCGACAAGACGATCTGTCCGTCACTGGCTGCATACGACAGTATTATGGATTTCATGACGTGAATACCGATAAACAAGGCGATTACAGAGAAGACTGTGATTTATAGATCTCACTTTTATAGATTCTGGAGTGCAGCATCATTGAGTGAAGATAATACAGTGATTAGGTCGATTGTTCGAATCGGAAATGAAGATAAAGAGCTTACAGTATCTGAAGCTAATATACGCAAAGTGTTGAATTTTAAAGACAGTGCTGAAGATCCAATGTTACTAGATGAAAAGATGGTTCGTGGATGTTTCTATAGAATGGGGTACAAAGGACACGTGAATGAATCGACATTGAAGAAAGGGGGAGTTCCTAATCCCTACAAGTTTCTAATGCACGCAATTATTCATGCATTCAGCCATCGCAAAGCGGGTTTAGAAGATGTTCAAGATTATATGGCGTGTATGGCCACAACGTTAGTTCTAAACAAGAAGTTCAACTTCTCAAAGCTGGTGTTTACACATATGAAGAATAATATGGGAACGAGCAGACTTATTATGATCCAAGATTTGTGTAGATGCTCATTGCCGACAAATTCAAGAAGATAGCAAAAGATCCTAACGACATTCTTTATCTTAGTCACATGGATGATACTACAGTCAAGAAGCTTATCACGTTTCAAAAGCAAGCTTCAGCTCCAATTGCTAAACCACTATTTGGTGCCATTGTGTTTGCTGTTATGTTGCACCGCCTGAATACAAATGGAGAAAGGCAGGTAGTGGTGACAAGAAAGAAATTAATGCTAAAGAAGAATGGCTATCTACTTTTAAAGAAAAGCGCAGTGATTGGTTTCTGGAGAAAGTCGTTGAAGAAAAAAGAAAACATCCAGAAAGACAAAGAAAGTCGAAACTATGCTTATCGATGAAGATGAACCTGAGAATGTTCAAGCAGAAGCTGGTTCAAGTGTTGCTGCTAACGTTGAGAATCAAGAGACAGAAAAAGAGACTCAAGAAGATGATGTTATCTCTGCAACGTCTGACAAAGACGAAGATAGTGACGACTCGCTTGAGAAAGTAACAAAGAAAGCTATCGCAGAGAAAGAGTCAGAAAAGTTAAAAGAAGGTGATGCTGACTATGAACCTGGTTCTGATAAAGGTTCCGATGAGGAGAGACCAAAGTAAAAAAGCTAAACGAGTAAAGTCTTCTGCTAAAGATGTTACTTTGAAGACTACAGGTTCTCCAAGCACAAAAGGGAGAAAAGTTGTACAAAAACCAAAAAGTCGTCGTTACATAAGCCGAAAGTAAAACACAGAAATTACACAAAAACCTTCTGGGGCAAAAGAAACAGGAGCTACACAAGAACCTCCTACGGCTGAAACAGTTCAAATTTCTGTTGTTCAAGAGACTACTGAGCAACCAGGAGCCACATAAGAACCTCCTGAGTCAGATTTGCTAGAAATACCTATTATTGAATCTCAAGAACTGAGTCAGATTTGCTAGAAATACCTATTATTGAATCTCAAGAACCTCCAACAACGTCGCAGCCTGATAGTTCTATTCTAAAAGAGGTTCCTGTTCAAACTTCACCACATACACCAAAGAGTACGTCAAAGTCAACTCCAAAGACAACTCCTAGGTCAAAGTTATTTGGGAATATTTCTGATGGACCAGTAAATCTTGAAGATCTGAATGATTTCTTTCCAGACTCAAATGTTGAAGAACTAGAGAAAAGAGTCAAAGTTTTAGAAGAAAATTGTCAAAGAACGAAGCTAAAAAAAGATGCTTTGGAACAGAAAGTAAACCAAAGTGAAGTCGAAAAAGAAATTCTGAACGACAAGGTGAAATTCTTAGAAGGTGATCGTGGTTATTTGAAGGCACTAATTGAAAGTCTGCAGGATGCCAACGAAAGATTGCAGAAAGAGATTGCAGAATTTAGAACTGAAAGGGATTTGAATGACAAAAGATTTTTAAGATTGCAGAAACTTTTCTCTAATAGTTTGGGGATTAATTTTAAGGAAGAGTATGAAAGATTGGATGTGCAAGAAGCTAAAGAGAAAGCAGATAAAGAAATTGCAGAACAGGGAAAGGGTAAACATGTGATTGAAGGTATGCCTAAGACAACAGAGCATGTGATTGAAACTGCTGATGCTGCTAAAGCTTCTGAGTCCCAAATCATTCCAGAGAAAGAAACAGAACTAAAGGACGATGAAGAAGCTGAGGACGATGATAATGATGATGAGCATGTTGATAATCCAAAGGATGATTCTGACAATGATGATGGTCAGGGAGGAGTTAGATTAAAGATTGTTGATGCAAAAGTGTCTGATGAGTTTGACTTTTCCTCGTTACTGAGCGATGATGTTAATATGATGGAAGATCAAAGTCATGGGGAGTCATCAGGGCAAGCAGGGCAAATAGATGATGATTTAATTGATGCTATTGTTGCAATGCCTGTTGCTGCGATGCCTACAAAGCCATTGGTACTAATGTTAGAGCATAACTTAGAAGAAGGAGAGTTTGTTCACAATATGACGAAAGAAGATTTGTCTAAGCTATTGAATATTGATGCTGAAACGTTTGATTTTGATTTCGAGGAGGACGTTGTTAACATTGATACGTTTGAGCCAAACAAGTACTGCTACAAACGAAGATCTGATGCTGATGATTATGATAAAGTTATTATTGAAGATCGATCAGACGATGAACAGGATGAAGCAGAGAAGTATGTTGGTCTGAATACAGATAGTTTTCCTACTTTCGAATAGATGTACGAACAGCTGAATGAAGATTTGTTGAAAGAAAAGATAGCAGAGTCTGTTCGTGAAGGAAAGATTCTAAAGCTAATGTCTAAAGCTGAGATTGCATAAGCTAAAAAGTCCTAGTTTAAAGAAATGCCTAGAGAAAGAAAGTTTCGACGACCGTTAGCATTCTTTACCAGAGACGCCGACAAGTCATTAGGTGATATCCTAAGCTGGGGGTGGTTAAAAGAACTGAACGTCTACGCCATCAAGTGTGAATTTGGCGTACAGTACTTTCGATACTTGGCAGACTTCGGTACATTACCTTACTGGGATGTGGAGGAATTAGTGCAAACGAGGAATGTGAGTTACCATATGAAGTATATTGATGTAGCTGTCATGGGCTAATCAAAAACCTATTTAAACTACGTAGATAGCGTAAGTAGGTATCGAATCCATGGGGAATTTGTGGTCAATGTAAAGATTTTTTACAAAGAACTAAATTAACTAACTTGGGGGAATTTGATTGATTGTTTAGAAAAATACGAAAACTAAATTAAAGAGTTGTAATCAATATGAGAAAGATAACTTCCACCCGGAATCCCAATTACCCGTTTATCATCAAAACCTATTTACCAATTCAGATCACCACATAGACATGGCCTCGGAATTAATGAATTTGGTTAATGATTAAGGATAGTTTTTTAAGATTCACTATGCCACCTAATAACCCGTTTGTTTGCATCAATTACCGCCAGTTTACCAACCCGCTAACGATGCAAGGAAATCGCCAATACGCTTAATAAACGACAAATAATTCAAACACAAGAAACGTTTACCAAGAATCCAACACAAGTGGTCAAGCTGTACCAGTTACAACGAATACGTAAACAAGGTTCAATGAAAAACACAGTAACAGTTCATCCGGGCAGAAGTCACGAAGAGCTTAGCCGCTCATGGTCGTCATCACAGCTTCAGCAATTGTTCGGAATCGATCTGACATCAAAAACTCGCTTGATTGGGGTGAAAACCTCTTCTGAATCGCCTCTAATGACTGCTGAGTTCGGAAAAATGGTTGCTAGGTCACAGAATCCCTCCAAACCTGATAAACTTCACTTTTTATATTTCCCTGAAATTGGCCTCTCCCGCGCGTCGCGGGAAAGTACTCGTCCTCCGGTGCGTGTCGCCTGAACTAAAGAACCGCCCACCATTAGCACCTGTCGCGCGTCGCGACAGGGCTCTCATCTCCCCCGCGTGGCGCGGGGGACTACCACCTGGGATTTCTCTTTTCCAGCTTCCAGCTTCTTCCAGCACGCGTTTATTCACTCGTTTTGCACTGTTTAACCTAAACGACGCACGCACATTAGATAGTAATATCGAACCGACTAAACACTCATATGACTCGAAACACACGAAATAACACTAAATATTAACCACACATCATATATTGATCAATTATTATGGAAGATGATAAAGTTTGAAGCAACTCAAGGATTCAAATACTGGAAACCGTTTATACCGAAGCATCGAATCAAAACTAATAAGCAAACGGGTTAGAAAGACATTAAGTTGATAATGAAACGTCCGCTGCGCAATGAAGAACATGCCCCATTGCCCCTAATGCCAATAGAACAAGATTTCTATCCGTTGTTCAAGTGGTGGCAAGTTGATCCAACGACGTGTGAAGCAGTATAGTCTTGAAGTTTGAAGAACACTTGGATATTACAAAAGAAAGATCAGCTGAAGTGTTTCAGAAAGAAGGTTTGTGGGGGCTTTGGAGAACAATACGCATACTAGACCCGATGTGGCTAGTGAACTGTTCAAGGGAAGATATTCGATGCTTATTCTTCAATAAGATTTGTTATGAGAAGCGTGAAGAGGTACAAGCGATGCAGTATCAGAGGATTGTTAATGTTTTCTACGCTCACGGCATAAATTCTGGAAGGATGTGGGAATCGAGTTGGCGAGAGTTGGAATGTGAAGAGTTTTTGAAGGAAGAAAGGCGTCTGGAACGTTTTCATGAAAAGACTAGGGAGGCAAGACTTAGACGTTTTCAGTTCATGACAAAAGTGCCACCTACTGATCAAACGCCAATTCCTGCACAAGAAAGAAGGAAAAAGCTGTATAAGAATCTCTTTGGGCGCTGCAGATAAGTTGATTTGAAGATAGAGTTTTTGAAGGCTGATCAAGACGAAGACGATATCCAAGGGGGAGTCTGTTAGTAAAGTATGCCTATGTCTTAGTCTTGTATCGAGTCTGTTTAGAATAGATGAGATTACGTTAGAAAATGTCGTATTTATGTAAATAGGAGATCAAGTTCGCCCGGAAAGTTGAAGTGTGAACAAGTTCGGCCAAACTTGTTCAACAAGTTCGCCCGAACTTCTAGTCTCCCAAGCGAACTTGTCTCACAATATATATGTGCCTCATGGTTCTCATTTGTAACTTTGCACACTTAGAGGCGAAGCTCTGTCTGATCCGGAACTCGAATGTAATTGACTTTATGATCAATAAACAGACAATTAACGAGTAATTCTTTCGTATTTGGTTAACATGTCACTTAGTTTCCGCCTATTTGGACATTAGAAACCATTTTAGGTTCCCGAGCTATTCAGGAGCGATCCTCAATTGGTATCAGAGCAGGATTGGCCTAATTTGAATACATTGGACATAGAACATCTCATCTTCTACTCATTCCTCAAATGTCTTCAAATTAGTCCAATCCTGCTCTGATACCAATTGAGGATCGCTCCTGAATAGCTCGAGAACCTAAAATGGTTTCTAATGTCCAAATAGGCGGAAACTAAGTGACATGTTAATCAAATATGCAAGAATTACTCGTTAATTGTCTGTTTATTGATCATAAAGTCAATTACATTCGAGTTCGGATCCAACAGAGCTACGCCTCTAAGTGTGCAAAGTTACAAATGAGAAACCATGAGGCACATATATATAGTGAGACAAGTTCGCTTGGAAGACTACAGATTCATATAACATAATATACATTTTACATGTGGATTTGAGACTTTTCTATACTTATGCTATGTAGACAAACGTGTATGCTCACCGACCCTTTTGTGTTGACATATACTTTTATACATGTTGCAGGAAATTGACGACGATATGACAAGAAATCTATTTATGGTGGACTAGAAACTTGAAAATTTATCTATGAACTTTTTACTTGCTATGTTCCAATTTAAAATGTGTCCCACTTTCATTCTCAAGACAACGTAACCTTTACTAATGGAATAAAATTTGGTGTTTGAAATTATTGTCACAAATATAGTGTTATGTTGTCTTTGTATAATCTTGTTTGTCTCACTCCAAGGTTTTCACCATCGGTTGGGGTGTGACACACGCACACACACCAATATACACATAAGAACAAGTTATGCTTACACCACCCACCACCCTCTCTCTCTCTCTTTCTTTCTCTCTCTCTCTCTCTGTCTATATCCATAACCACCATACCTCTTCTCTATATAACTATACCATCACCATAAACCTCAACCACCACAACCCATACCTCCCTCTCTTTATCCATAACCAGCATACTCCCTTCTCTTTCTAACTACACCAATACCATTAACCACCACCACCACAACCACCATACAGCATCACCGTTTCCACCCCAATAACCAAGAATCATTTAGAGTAAATTCCTTTTTAACTATATAAATTCCGGTGGCGGTGGTGTTGATCTCAATGGCGACATGGTGTTGTATTCTCAGCAATGGCGACATCAGTTGTGGTAATGAGTTAGGGTTCTGGCGTTGGTTCTCTCTGAGATCTCAGATCTAACTTTTTCTCTAAATATGGGAGTTGGGGTGAGGGGATGACGGTGGGGTTTTTTCTCTCAGTTCTTGATTCCGGTTTTGTTTTCAGATTGTAGGGGTTGAGTTTGCAGTGGTGGTTTAGTAGTGGGGTGGGGATGGTGGTGATGGGGGAGGATGGTGGTGATGTATGTGTTGAATGCGTGTTTATAATTAATAATAATAAAATAAAATGTGTGTTTATATATTTATATAATAATAATAATAATAAAATAGGTAAATGACAAAATACCCTTATAGTTAACAGATTTGGTTGACGGCGTTAGTATATTAGACTCAGTGGGCTATAAAATAAAAATGGGTACTTAGATAGTTAATTTTTTTATTTTAGATTCAAATGTTAAAACCAATAAAAGATAGAGACAAAAAAAAATATACTCTTAATTATTATATGTGATCTAGAAGTTCAAATGGGTAAATCAAGTTAACCCAAATTAAATAAATGTTAAAAAAACCAAACCGAATAACCAAATATAAATTGGATTACATTTACAAATCAAACAGAATTTGGGATGTTCACGAGCCGGACCAAACCGATCGAATCTTTGCGTGTGCTCGGTTCGTTTACAAACCAAGGTCGAACGAACGTCGAGCCAATGATTCGAACGAACGTCGAGCGAGTATCAAGTGTCATATAACAAATTGGAAAAGTGACGATGGGGTTGGTTTTTAGAGTAAAGTGTAGTTTTCCTCCTAAAGGTTTCGTCCAATTAGAACACAAGTATAATTCTACGAAATAACAAGGAATAGAAAAAAGCACTCAACTGGTTTTACCGAGATCATCTGAGCGGAAAGATGAATCGTCGACTGATTGAAGTAGACCTTTGAGATATGAGAAGTTTGAAATCAAATGAACCGATTAAAGCAAAACCTTAGGGATTTGACGTCTTGGCGATAGAGAATTTGAATAATGATGATTGATGCGGGGTTTTATTTATGATTATGTACTTCTGAATTGAATGGCGGATTGAAACTTGAGTATCGATTTACGCTTCACATTTCAGGTATTTTGACATTTTGACTCAATTGCTTTGGATTATTAGACTATGGACTATTGGTATGAGACTTCAATTCTATAATTAAATGGGCTCTAGTTGGATTTTGGACCAAAAATTGTTAATATATGCCTCTAGTTATTTTATTAATATATATATATATGAGAAGGATTTGTTAGGAACCCCCCTTTATTGTGAGAACCGCGAGAACCAATGTGAACACAACCAAAAAACCTTAAAAAGTCTAAAAAACACCCATTTTTTTTTTTTTTTGGAAAAATCGCTATATTTCGTCAATAATAATAAAAAATTCAATAAATTTGTTTTCGAGTGACAGTTATCCATGCACATGTGCATATGTATCATTTCTTTAACAAATTCCGTGATGAGTTACCAATATTAGACAATTGCACTTTCATTTACACTATCATACGTAATACACTACTTTTTACATTACCAATATTAGAAATGCACATGTGCATCTATATGTATCAACATGATATAAGGTGTTTTGGTACACTACTTTGAATACACTTTCCTTTTCATCTATAATACCATCCATAAAACACTACCATTACCTTCTACCATCCATAATACAATACTATTACCAATGTTTTCACTTTATTACATGTATATCAACACCCTTTATATCATCCAATCAACATATTACATTATAAAGTGACAAATATAACCAATCCATCAACCACCAGATATAACTAACTAAAAACATCTATATTGGACTACTTCATTATTCAAAAGCACAAACTTTTTGTACCAAAACGCGTTGTATCATACATAATGATGCACATGTGCATTTTTAGTATTGATAATGTAAAAAGTAATGTATTACGAATGATATTGTAAATGAAAGTGCAATTGTCTACTACTGATAATGTATTACGTAATTTGTCGAAGTAACGATACATATGCACATGTGCATCGATAATCATTACTCGAAAAAAAAATTTCTTTGGTAACGAAATATAGCGATTTTATTAAAAAATATTAAAAAAATTTTGAGTGTTTTATGATTTTTTTTTAGATTTTTTTTGTGTTCACATTGGTTCTCGCAGTTCTCGCAATAAAGGTGGTTCTTGCATGAACCCTATCCTATATATATTAAAAAATATTTCGAGCCAACCGAGTCGAACCGAACTGAGCGGACCTTTGCTCATACTCGGTTCGTTTTAAACCAAACCAAACGTCTTTTTCAATGTACAGAATCAAACGAGCATATTTCTAATATTTATCGATCGAGCATGGAACAAGTCTCAAGCGTTGGTTGAACAATTTAAAGAGCCCTAAACAAAATAATTCAATTCTTATCCGAATAATAAACACCCATAGTTTTAGCCTGAATTAAAAAATTATTTGGAGCGCGTGATAGTCATATACATGTTGGTGGACCTGCTGGTTCAAATTCAATAGCCCCTTCACATTTCCACACATCATTTTCCTAAACTACCCCTCAGTTGCAATTCACTTCACAGCTGGCGACGCAAGGTATTATCGTCTTTTGTGTAAAGTGGAGCCCACATGTGAATGGTGTCTAGCTGTTCTGAATTCGTTGCTTGTTTTCTAGGAAAGAAAACTATATTGGTTCCCTTCACTTGTTTGTACAAATACACTCTTTTTATAAAATTCATCCTACTATCCGACATGTCGACCCAACATTGATATTTTCTTAGAAGGAATTTTAATCCTAAACTACTTAAAGACGGTCTATGGCTTTATAGCCTAGTGACATTTTAGAAGTGCGGTAAGATTTTTGGAGCAATAGGTCATGGGTTCCATTCCCACAAGTGGGTCTTTCCCATATTTATTGGGTTTCCTCCTGAATTGATATACATGCATTATGCCTAGTGGAGATGAATATAATCGGGTGGTTCCGTTTGTGGCACGATTATACTTCAGTGGTCCGTCAGTGATCCAAATTTGCCGTTAAAAAAAAACTACTTAATGACGCTTAATATGAAGCTAGTCTACCACCCGGATCTACGCTAGCTTTGAACAAAGGTTGATATATAAGAGCAATTTAAACTTATAAAATATCATATTTCTCCAATTTAGGTTTGAAAGACACACTGCATTATGTATCGAGAACCTGTATTTTAAGGGAATATGACATTTTGCAAATTTAAAATGGGGATGGATATGTATTTAGTACGGTATCTTCCTTAGTTGGTATACGACATTGACCAAATCAATCGTGTTTGCTACAATACTCACAATATGCTCCAATCCGAACCACAATAATGAGAAACTCTTGGGACATGTAAGTTCATTCGGTATACATTCATTCTACCCGCAAGTCAGAATTAGGTCACAAGATCCATACCCATGATAAGGCTAATTGTAGGACATTCATGTGTCCTGAACGCAAGATTATCACCCACTTAACGATCAAAGACCATGTTGCCACATATTCTAAGCACTTCCATGTACATTAATAGAACAGTGTGTTTTGTATGGTTTTGGTTCCTAAGTGTTGAAAAGACATTTTCTATTGGAATGGTTGTTAAAACTAGGTGTTAAACGAGCTGAGCTAAGCCAATATCAACTCAAGCTCGTACTCACCAACAAGATGAGTTGGCTCAGCTCCTAATCTTCAACTTGTACCAGCTCCTGATTTGGTGAGCCGGTCGGTTTTTCGATTTTGATGTTTAGTATGCTTTTATACAAGTCTTAACAATATCAAATTATACGACTAATATTGTACTAAAAATAAAATTATGAATGTAAACACGTGGGGGAGAGTAACTTGTGACTTGTGGTTGGACTGTAGGGATCCCTGCTTGCTGTATCCCTTTTTTGGTTCATCTGGCCTTTACAGCTATCAAATCTAAAAGCAAATTTAATTTAAATTTTATATATATATATATATATATATATATATATGAAAACACAATCTCATTATACCCAAACTCGTTGGTTGCTTATATCGCAACCATATTACAATCCAAATTAAATAACTGTCTCTGGATCGTTTAGCATACCATCAACGCTTCTGGATCGTTTAAGCCCGAGCTCGACTCGTTTAACTTACGATAGTTTGAGCTCTACTCTTTTCGAATTTATTTTTTAAGCTCGAGCTCAGATTGTGAGTATTTTTTCAAGCTTGAGCTTGCTCGTTTCTTATATATTAATTAATTTATATACATTTTAGATTCTATATATATATATATATATATGTATGTATATATATATATGTATATATATATATATATATTTAATTGTAACTTTTTAAATAATATATATCGTTTAGTTGTATCATAAAATTATATATAACTATTATTATTATTATATAAATTTATCTAAAACATTTAATTAAAACTACGCAAATAAAAGCTCATTTAGGTTCTCGAGTTGGTTCGGGCTGGTTTATTAAACAAGTTTGTTTTTAGGCACTATCATGGTTGAGCTCGAGCTTGGAGTCATTTAAGCTCTGCTCGATTTGAGCTTTTAGCAAGCTGATCTCGAGCAACTGCTGAACAAGGTTGGAGAACTCGCTAGTCGGCTGGTGAGGCGTGGACTAGCGACTACTTGGATTAATCGGATCGGGTTTTTTATATGTAATTTTCAGTTTTATGTATACATATACACAGTTTTATAGGTAAACATTTGAATTAGTTAGGTTTTAACTCTTATTCAACTCATTTTTTTAAGTATACAAGATTAATTGTTGGAATTCACATGGTTTGGTTGGTAACTGGCCGGAATTTAGAGGTTTTGGCCGGAATATACAAGTTTTTTGCTGGAATCTGTCCGAAATCGTCGATTTTTGGCCGGCCGACTAAGTCCGACTAGCGATTAATGGGCTGATAACGAAAAATTACTCAGTTATTGGCTGACTAGCGATTAATCGCCGACTAGTCGCGATTTTTACAACACTGCTCATGAATGGCTTGGCTCTTTTACACCCCTGATCACGATTTACATTATCTCTTGTAAACCATTAACCCTTTTGGATCACCATTTACATAATCTCTTATAAACCATTTACCAGAATATCTATCTTCATTTCAGTTACCTCTAAAGTTTGATTAGTAACTTGAAGTTCAATTTTGACCATTCCTGTAACATCATCATGAGTCAAACCTGCGGTGACCAAACGGCCAAACCTCTATTTATTCAGAATAAATCCTTCTTTGAATTTTGGTAAAGCTGTCACCTTTTTTTTTTCAAGAACCCAAAGCTCTAATTCTTGTGGATGGGTTAGATGGGTTTTTCTATTGGGCCGAGTATAAGTCCTACAAATTCGGGTTTCTTTTTCTTGGGCTTTATTGCTTACAAAAGAGATGATTTGGGTCGGCTTTTATAGTGGCATTCTATTAGGCCCAAGTTAGCAATCATTGGGCCAGATTTTCCTCTGCGAAGGATCCGTTGGAAATTCCAATAGAGGTGTACAAAAAACCGGTTTTATGACCGAAATCAGTTTTTTAACCAGCTTTTTAATAACCAGTTACTACCTGAACCGCCCCGGCAGTTTGTACTCTTGATCTTTAAAACCGGTTAAAAAGCTAAACCGGTTTTAAAACCGGTTCTTTTGGCTCAAATAGGTTTTTAACCGAACCGAATTGATTTGTACCAATTCGGGTTCTGACTATGTAAAACCGAATAAATAACTAAACCGTTTTTTAAACCGAACTGGTAAACTAGTTTTTTCCCCACAAAAAAAACCGATTCGGTTTAAAAAAACGATGTATACACCCTAATTCCCAACATAAACTTGTGCATGCAACAATTTTTATTTTTTGGTTACATGTTGGTGTATATTTAGCGTGCGAGTTATAACCAAACTTTCAACAATCAGCCCCACCTTAAAGCCAATAAAAAAATTAAGGCGGAAGGCTTCCTTTGGGTGAAGTATAAGTTATAGAGGTAAAGGCAAAAACCGATACTGAACCAATACCGAAAACGCTAAATGTCAGTACCGAAAATTGAGTTGGTTTGGGAAATTCGGTAGCGGTTCCGAACAGGTACCTGGTACCATTTGCTCATCCCTGACATGTCCGGCGTTAAAAAAAAGTTGCGGTTTTGTCACGGGGTGACTAGGCCCAAAACTAGTGTATTCTTTCCTTTACTTTCTATAATAAAAGCTTGTGATGGTACCATCCCCTATATGAAAAAAATAAAAATAAAAAATTATTCGTTTAATAAGCGTTTAACGGTTTTCAACATACAAGAACCAAGGATGTGTAAGATTATAACATGTACCCACTCACATGTAACCGGCACCAGATCCTTTTCTCGTTAAATATTCTATTTTAACCAGTTTGACTCAACTCGTTAGAGATATAACATAATCCAAATCAACCTCCTTATCATCCAAAATAAATCAATTTTTGAGTTCAAAATATGTTTGATAAATAATTTAGAATTTACCTCTATTTGCTCATGAAGTTACCTCTGTACTGCAAGCTGCATTTGTAGAGCATCCTTAAATTGCATTCCACTGATGAACAAGTCAAAGTTTCAGGTCAAACCCACAAAATGTATGTCAACCATCAACATATATTAAAACTAGAAAATGAAAAAACTAGAAAGATTTTCATTTTAGACAGAAAATACAGACATTGCCTTGTATTTTCAATTTGCGATATGGTATTGATATTGGTTCCCTTTTCGGAATGTCCTACAAACAACGAAAACCAGATCAAAATACATTTTAAAAGATCAAACACACTTCAAATAATTAAAAATCAAAACGAACCCAGAATTCGACAAAGTTCTCATACCTGTTGAGATTCCGGTATCTAGGTATTTATGGAAATTTATAGTTTAAAGTAAAGAAAGAAAGAAAACGATAAAAGATAGTTTACTTTTTTGTTAAATGTGTTCATGTTACTTGAAGTTGTATCATTAAAAGTTGTTGGAAAATTAGAATATGGTGAATGAAAATTAATTATAGAAATTAATAAAATTAAACTCTTTAAATGTAAAACTCTCGAGTAAAGTTTATTAATGACATTTGATTAGTTTTATTAGAGTGTTAAGTCTCTAATTAATTGAGACTTTTAACTCTCCATCAAGTCTTGTATAATTAGTAGGCTATGTACCTTATTTGTGAGGAGAAGGAATATACATGAAGAATACTTGAAAAGAGGGATACTTGAAGACTAACTATAGAGAGGAGTACTCTCTACTAGTTTCCACCACCATCACCTGCTCATCTGTTCCATAAGTTCAAACACTACAATTATCCGATCTAACCTCGGGCGCGTGAGCCATCTCCGGCAGTACAGACTGCTTCGGCTGTTGTACCCTGGGAGACAGACGCGTCGTCTTTGGTAGAGACGCGAAATCTGTTTTAAGGGAAGCGTGTTGAACACGTGCCTCAACCAAAACGTTTTAATGTGCTCTTGGTTGCAGTCAAGGAGTATTTTTCAAGACTCAAGATGATGAATACTCGAGTCTAGGATGCTATCAAATGTGCGTGAAGGACCAACCAAAGATGCAACTTGAATCAAGATCGGTATATAAAATTATATTTTATATTCATTTTATTTAGTTATTGCAACTTGTATTGTACTATGATATTTCCTACGAATAACGAGAGTCTCGTTATTTTATATTTTGTAATTATGTTTATAAAGTGAACCTAGTTCCTAAAAACTTAAAATAGATTTTGTGAGATTGTTGCTACAATCTTAAAACTTTATAAGGATTTTGGGTTCACAAAAGGATTTATTATAAAAAATATTTTAGAGATATGATCTTATAAATATTATCTTTGGGAAATATGTATGTAGTACAACTTGGTGTGTATGGATTTATTGAGATTGTGATACAATCTTAAATCCTTTACCGTGGTACAAAACGAATAGTTTTGGTTCAATAGTTTGGTTTTGAAACGATTTTTGAATCGTTAATTTTTACTAACATTTGTGTTAGAATGGGTTTATTGTGTAAACCATACGTTTTTTTGTAAACGTTAAATTTCTCTAACCTGTGTGTTAGACCGGAATTATGGGTGTAAAGCAAACGTTTTTTTGTAAACGTTAAATTCTCTTGAGTAAAATTTTCATGTCTTTAAATACGAGTTTTATGTTACTTGATTGGAGTTTTATGTCTCCATTTAAGTCTCTATTTAAAGTAGACTCTTCATCCACCCATGGATTGATATGAACAAATAAGTCTTATAATGATTTTTTTGTAATCATTTGTCTTCTAACATGTTAGAAACGTTCATGGAAAGCGTTAGTTTGAAAGCAATTTTTTAATTGTTCATTTTCTAACGTTTGTATTGGAAATGACTTATTTATTTGAACTATATATGTGTTTATAGCAAGTCGAGTTAACATTTTGTGTAAATGTTAATATTTCTAACCTGCGCGTTAGAACTTCGTTCATTTTAACATGATTGTTAAAAATGGTTAAAATACAAATGCTTTGAAATGTTTTATGTAAACATTATATATAAGTAATTTGTTGTAGCATTGATTTCAATGAATATAAACACTTATGTTATGTTTTGTATGGTTTAGAAATAGAATGCCATACATTGAAGTTGATTGGCATCAAGAATTAAATCGCCATAAAGTGATGGTGTTGTTATATGACTTTCATGAAATTAAAATCATTTACTAGACTCTTCATATGGAAGTTAAACTCTTAAGTAGAGTTTTATGTCAATTTATTAGTTTTTATTAGAGTTTATGTCTCTAATAAAATATCTAATTAAGTGAGACTCTTCTCCACCCCATGTCTCTTGTATTAAAAGTAGGATATTTGTCTGACTTGATGAGATTAGAAAATACAAGAGTAAGAATTAAATCACCATAAAGTGATGGTGTAGTTGTATGGGATTTACGAACTTTAATTTGTGATTTCTAAATCCAAATGGTCATGTGTTATATATATTTATATATATATATATATATATATAATGACTTAAATTTTCTAACACGTGTGTTAGAAAATGTGTATCACAAATAGAATGTTAGAGATTGTACATTGTATAAGCCATAATGAATGGAAATGTTTTATGTAACATTTAATTGCCTATGTGTGCATTAAAAACGATGAGAAATGGTTTATTTTATAAACTTTATCATTGGAAACGTTTTATGTAAACGTTCGATTCTATAACATGCCCGTTATAACATATATTTTTCTAACTTGCGCGTTAGAAAACGTTAAGTACATGCGTAGTAAGACTATACAATATAAAACCATTTGATATTATGGGTTTTGATTTATGTTATCATAAACTGTAGTTGACATTAATGGTTTGCTACTCTTGCTAGAAATAACATTTGTTATAATCACGTGGATATTATTCGATGGAAAACAACATTAGTGTTGTTGTGAACAAATTTAATTGTTCAAGTTTACTACTTAAATGTAGCCTTTATAACAACTTGGTGTTGCTTTGAGCATAATTGTCACACCCCGACCCGCAGCGGAAAAGGTGATCGGGGCATGATTGGGTTATCATCAAAGCTCATGACATTTATTATACGTTTCATATTCATTAATACAATTTAATGGAAATTTACAATAAATGTTTCAACATGTTCTAACTATCAATCTAAGCTTCTTTGTTCTCTTCTAAGGCATTTCCTATGTTTTCCTTGCTTCAACCTGTTCACCTGTATCATGTGTAAAAAGGTTTTCGGATCAACATAAAGTTGGCGAGTGAATCCTATGGAAAACATTTGAACAAGTTTATCCAATTGATTATAAAATAATGTGCATAACCACATATGAGCAAATGTAGATGTAAATTTTCACACAACAAACAATATTGAATATTGCACACACATACACCAAATGATTGTTTTGAGGCACGCGTTGTTCTTACGAACTGATGGGCCTAATGAATGGGTTTTGAGGCACGCGTTGTTCTTACGAACTGATGGGCCTAATGAATGAGTTTTGAGGCACGCGTTGTTCTACGAACTGATGGGCCTAATGAATGAGTTTTGAGGCACGCGTTGTTCAACGAACTGATGGGCCTAATGAATGAGTTTTGAGGCACGCGTTGTTCAACTCGTCTCCCACGAGGAACTGATGGGCCTAAATAATTTGCATACAACTTGACACTATGTACTACATCACAACCAACAATATTTACATTCTAGTTTAAATCATATAATGGTGTAGCATGAATTTGCATAAGAGAATTAGTTTAAGCGACACATGATACACCCCAAAACATGAATAAAAAGGGGAATTTGTAAGAATTCACTCACATTGGGTGCGTTCGGTTGATGAGGTTGAATGCACGCGAAATGGTTTTAACCACGAGTGAAATTAACCTAGATAAATAGCATTTTGGTTCGGTAAGCAAACGGATTTTATTAATCTATTTTAGTAGGATTGTTGGGTGTATTTTTGTGAGTTTGAGGCTATTTTCTAACCTTAAAAATGTTATTTTTAAGTATTTTTAATTGATTTTTAATTAAAATAAATAAATAAAAATAATAAAAAAAATTTGATTTTTGCTACAGTTGAATTTGACCGTTGACTTTGACTGACTGTTGACCGGTTCGAAGGCATATTGTTGTGCGCTGGGTGAGGCTCAAACCCGAGACCTCCCGTACGCGTGCACGCAGCTCTACCAACTGAGCTACGTGTCTAACCCGTTATATATCTGATTTTAATTATATATATATATTAATTAGAATTAAACAGAAATCATTTATTTTAAAAACGATTTAAATTCCAGAGAACCGGTGCGCTCCACAGGTCTCGAACCCGGGACCTGTGGGTTAGCGTACACACAGTCCACCGCTGGACTGTGTGTCTCACTTGGTTATTAACTCGGTTATTAATATACTTAACATATACCTAAATCAATCCGGTTCAGTTTGCGAAAAAAAAGGAATTTTTATTAAGGCAGCGTGTGAGGAACAATACTCGAACTCGAGACCTTAGCGTTCAATGTGCACACAGTCCACCGCTGGACTGTGTGTCTAACCCGGTAAATAACTTGATTTTAATTATACTTAACCATTACCGAAACATCGTCTTCTTCACTGGTTTTAACCGGAAGTGACGACTGACTGGTTCGAAATGTTGATTCAGGTTTCTTTAGCGACAGAGAGTTGATTACAAGTGAGATTACATAAAAAGAATGAAGAAATTGAGCGTGAGGTATACCGATTGAATTCCTCTGTTTTCTGGCAGAACTCCGGCGACAGCAAGCTCTTCCGGCGACGAGTGTCTTGCGGCAGAGAATCTTCAGAAAGCTTACAAAGGGTGTGGGTGACTTCGGTAAAAGTTTAGGGGGTTCAGCAAAGCTCAGAGATTAAGGACACGGTTTTCCGGCGACATACAAAATATTTCCGGCGAGTGAGTTTTCGCCGAGAAAGGGTGCGATTTGAGTGTGAAAGATTTCTGGTGAGTAGGGGGTGAATTTATAGGGTAGTATCGAGATGTATGGGGTCTGAATTCGGTCTCAATTCGAAGTCAGCCGTTCTCCGGCGGTTACGGCTGATGTCGCGGGTTCAGACGTCGGTTATAACCGTCGTGGGAGTTAATTCTACGGTTAACTTGAGCGGAAACGAAATTTAACGGCGAAGTCGTTGGGATTTCCGACGACTGCTATTTGGGCGCAATTTGACGAATTTAACTTCCGAACTTGAATATTTGAATTAATTGTTTCCTGTTATTATCATAAAATCAAAGCGGCGGAGCGGTTGATTGGCTGGATGATAAATCTTTATTGAGCCGGTACAGACCCGAGTTCGAAACCCGGCATGAATAAAACATTTTTATTTTGTTATTTTTGACAGTTTTTCAAAAACTAATTATATAACCCCGTATAATAATTGATTATGTATCGTTAAAATTATTTTGGGCATTTAATTCGCAACGAAAATTTTAACTGACTGTTCGGTTGATAAACGGAGCGGGTTTGGTAAATCCGTTTTTGACGGATGTTACAGTATCCCCTGCTTTTTAGAATTTCGTCCCGAAATTTAAATAGTGATATATTTGACTAAAAGAATGATGGTGTTTAGTTTGACAGTTACATACTTAGAAGAAATAAGGGTTTAAGTTTTTGTTTGAGGCGGTAACGTTCCTTGTAAAGGTTAAGTATCCTAATACATGAAATGCTTTTTGTTGCCTACTGTAAAAGTATTGATAAGCAGAATTGATTTTGCTAACTTTGATTTCATGCATAAAAGTTTGAATATGCTTAGAAGGTTAGGGTTATATCCTAAGGCAAAAAAAATTCTAATACTACAATCTACACAATTAAACACAACAACTAATAATTGAATCCACATTCTGATAGCATATATGTTTGAATGGTGACAGTTCCTCTCTCGTTTGTTATGATGGAGAGGTTGGTTTATGTAGAAATGGAACACAATCCAATTTCTTTAAGTAGTGAGATGATATAAATGTAACACAAATTTCAACCAAGACAATACTAAATCCTACATGGAACTTCTCATAACCGTCTGATAACGCCTCTGATCCTTTGGCAAGAATACTTATATATAGGAAGTACCAGCGGCGTATCCACCATACTCTTGTCAAATTTTCATTGGTTTTATCAGTGAATTATGATTAGTCCTATGTGACTCTACAACCAATACAACAATTCATAAATACTGAAAATGATAATGTCTGTGCGATCAAGGCTCAATCAAACGGAGCCGATCGTATTGCATGTACTGAAAATGAAAATGTCTGTGCGATCAAGGCTCAATCAAACGGAGCCGATCGTATTGTATGTACTGAGAATGAAAAATGTTTGTGTGATCAAGGCTCAATCAAACGGAGCCGATCGTATTGTATGTACTGAGAATGATAAACTTAATCTAAACAACAATCACACAAACAGCCTATACATGGAACCTTTCATAACCGCCTGATAATGCCTCCGATCATTTGACAAGAATACTTATATATAGGAAGTACCAGCGGCGTATCCACCATACTCTTGTCAAATTTTCATTGGTTTTATCAGTAAGTTATGATTAGTTCTATGTGACTCTAGAACATAAACAAACACAACAACCAGCGCTTGAGTCTTAATTCTGATAGTATACATGTTTGACAATACCTCTCTCGTTTAATATGATGGAGAGGTTAGTCTATGTAGAAGTGAGACACAACTCAACTCCTTTAAATGATGAAACTGAGATACGTCGTGAGGTATGATGATATGAATATTAAATCAATGAGTATAAGATAAACTGAACTAGTAATTTGCATTAAAATTCTTGGATAAATTTCCAATTGAGATACGTGAAAATTGAGATAACATAAAGAAAAACATAAAAACTTAGTGATTGGTGTTGAATCTTGATCCTTGGTGAGAGAAGGCTAGTTAAGTGGTTGGTTTGGACCGTTAATATCTTCCACAGGATTGGCGTTGATGTTATAAACTCTTCCTCTTGCTGGCGGTGGAGCTGGGTTTGTTTGATTTGCTTGGTTAACTGGGTTTGCTTGAGCTTGGGCGTTTATGATGTTAACCAAACGAGGGCACGTGTTTCTAAAATGGGTAGGGTCGCCACAATTGAAACAGGCTCGAACATATGGGAGCATGGGGTATTGAGGTTGTTGATATGTTTGGATCATGGGTTGAGTAGGGGTTGAGGTTTGGTTTTGAGAGGTGCGGCAAACTTTGCTCAAGTGACCGTAGCGTCCACAATTCGCACATAGTCGACAGGGTAAAGTAGATGGATGGTGATAGAAACAGGTGTTGCATTGAGGGTGAGGTCCAATGTAAGGCTTCTTATTTGGGTAAGTTGAGTTGGGTGCTACTTGAGTGATTGGGATAGTTTGGGGAGGTACAATTTGTGAAGCTGGTTGGTTGCGTTGGGTGACGGCGTAAATTTGCCCATCTCGTTTCCTCTTAGAAATAGGTGGTGCAGAGGATTCGGTTCGGGTGGAGTTTGTGGTTTCGGTTGATGCTTTATCCTTCTTCTTCTCCTCTTTGAAATCTTTGTTTCGGATTCGGTTTTCGGTGAGCGCTGTTGCTAGCTCCATTGCTGCTTCCAAAGTTGCAGGCGAGGTACTTATTACAGAGTCTTGAATCTTTGATGGAAGACCACGAATGTAGTGCTCGATCAAACGGTAGAGGGGAGTGAACAAGTTGGGAACCATTTGATTTAACTCAAGGAATCTCTTGTTGTATGTGGTGTGGTCGCCTTCCTTTTGTTTCAAAGCATGGAACTCATCCTCCAATTTCTTGATTTCGCTTCTTGGGCAAAACCGTCTTGTCATGATTCCCTTCAACTCTTCCCAAGTCAAGGTCATAGTTTCTTCAACACCTCGTTTGGTCTTCTCTGTATTCCACCATGTGAGTGCTGTTCCAAGTAAACGACTGGTAGCATAACGCACTTTGCGATCATCGGGGCAATCGCAATTTAGAAAAGTGTTCTCCATTTCTTCGAACCAATGGAGGAGAGCGGTGACGCCTTCAGTACCTTCGTATTTTGGAGGATCGCAGGATTTGAAATGTTTGTAGGTGCATTTAGTGACTGAAGGGTTGATAGTGTTTTGATCTTCTTGGTGGGTTGGGTTGACGGAATTAGCGGTAAGGGCTTGTTGAACTTGAACTACGATGTTGGGTATTACGGTCGCCATTTGCTGAGCGATTTGGGTAGCCATGCGTTCACGGGCTTTTCCTGCTCTCATTTTCCTACGAGCGAGGCTAGAAGACATCTACAAGGAATACATGTCAAGAGTATGAGTTGGATGTTTTTGGGATCGTGGGTCGAGTTTGGGAATGAACGTTCATAAAATAAATATAGAAAAATAAATCTACTACATCCATAGGATGTCTTGGGCTTTGCTCGTAATTGGGCCTTGCATGCCGCCATACTTCACCTTCGTAATCACGTGGGCCCCCATGATTACCGGGTTTTTAATATGGTTCGCATGTGTTAGCCTGGTTACGTACACTAAACCCGAAGAAAATCGAGAAATATGTAACGTATGATATTCGGAATGTGCCCAGGCATGGACACGGTAACATCTCAAAGTGAGGTTAGTTCGAACGACGTTTGGTGTGGCATGCTTTGGCCTAATAGGTCCGTCGTACTCTCATCGTTAGTCCCCAGGTAGGCAAACTGGTCCGTTATTTTGGATTTATACGAATGCCAACCTAGACAGGACGTCCCGACTACCGGTACTTGTACCCTTCCGGTTACTACATGCCCGTCGCAGAACTTACTTTGATGAGATTTGAAAATTGTAACAAAATCCTTGAATAATGAGAGTATGAAAATGAATTGAATATATGAATATTGATATATGTATAACGAATATGTATATAAGCATGTATGTTTGACTGTAATATGAAACAAATAAATATTACAAGTTTGTATGTAACCACCTAATCAATTAAAATTTAGGCAGACTATAGTATAGGCTCTAAGGGTCTAATAACCTATCCTATATCCCTATAGTCATGGCTCTGATACCAATCTGTCACACCCCGACCCGCAGCGGAAAAGGTGATCGGGGCATGATTGGGTTATCATCAAAGCTCATGACATTTATTATACGTTTCATATTCATTAATACAATTTAATGGAAATTTACAATAAATGTTTCAACATGTTCTAACTATCAATCTAAGCTTCTTTGTTCTCTTCTAAGGCATTTCCTATGTTTTCCTTGCTTCAACCTGTTCACCTGTATCATGTGTAAAAAGGTTTTTGGATCAACATAAAGTTGGCGAGTGAATCCTATGGAAAACATTTGAACAAGTTTATCCAATTGATTATAAAATAATGTGCATAACCACATATGAGCAAATGTAGATGTAAATTTTCACACAACAAACAATATTGAATATTTGCACACACATACACCAAATGATTGTTTTGAGGCACGCGTTGTTCTTACGAACTGATGGGCCTAATGAATGAGTTTTGAGGCACGCGTTGTTCTTACGAACTGATGGGCCTAATGAATGAGTTTTGAGGCACGCGTTGTTCTACGAACTGATGGGCCTAATGAATGAGTTTTGAGGCACGCGTTGTTCAACGAACTGATGGGCCTAATGAATGAGTTTTGAGGCACGCGTTGTTCAACTCGTCTCCCACGAGGAACTGATGGGCCTAAATAATTTGCATACAACTTGACACTATGTACTACATCACAACCAACAATATTTACATTCTAGTTTAAATCATATAATGGTGTAGCACGAATTTGCATAAGAGAATTAGTTTAAGCGACACATGATACACCCCAAAACATGAATAAAAAGGGGAAGTTGTAAGAATTCACTCACATTGGGTGCGTTCGGTTGATGAGGTTGAATGCACGCGAAATGGTTTTAACCACGAGTGAAATTAACCTAGATAAATAGCATTTTGGTTCGGTAAGCAAACGGATTTTGTTAATCTATTTTAGTAGGATTGTTGGGTGTATTTTTGTGAGTTTGAGGCTATTTTCTAACCTTAAAAATGTTATTTTTAAGTATTTTTAATTGATTTTTAATTAAAATAAATAAATAAAAATAATTAAAAAAAATTGATTTTTGCTACAGTTGACTTTGACCGTTGACTTTGACTGACTGTTGACCGGTTCGAAGGCATATTGTTGTGCGCTGGGTGAGGCTCGAACCCGAGACCTCCCGTACGCGTGCACGCAGCTCTACCAACTGAGCTACGTGTCTAACCCGTTATATATCTGATTTTAATTATATATATATATATATATATATATTAATTAGAATTAAACAGAAATCCTTTATTTTAAAAACGATTTAAATTCCAGAGAACCGGTGCGCTCCACAGGTCTCGAACCCGGGACCTGTGGGTTAGCGTACACACAGTCCACCGCTGGACTGTGTGTCTCACTTGGTTATTAACTCGGTTATTAATATACTTAACATATACCTAAATCAATCCGGTTCAGTTTGCGAAAAAAAAGGAATTTTTATTAAGGCAGCGTGTGAGGAACAATACTCGAACTCGAGACCTTAGCGTTCAATGTGCACACAGTCCACCGCTGGACTGTGTGTCTAACCCGGTAAATAACTTGATTTTAATTATACTTAACCATTATCGAAACATCGTCTTCTTCACTGGTTTTAACCGGAAGTGACGAGTGACTGGTTCGAAATGTTGATTCAGGTTTCTTTAGCGACAGAGAGTTGATTATAAGTGAGATTACATAAAAAGAATGAAGAAATTGAGCGTGAGGTATACCGATTGAATTCCTCTGTTTTCCGGCAGAACTCCGGCGACAGCAAGCTCTTCCGGCGACGAGTGTCTTGCGGCAGAGAATCTTCAGAAAGCTTACAAAGGGTGTGGGTGACTTCGGTAAAAGTTTAGGGGGTTCAGCAAAGCTCAGAGATTAAGGACACGGTTTTCCGGCGACATACAAAATATTTCCGGCGAGTGAGTTTTCGCCGAGAAAGGGTGCGATTTGAGTGTGAAAGATTTCTGGTGAGTAGGGGGTGAATTTATAGGGTAGTATCGAGATGTATGGGGTCTGAATTCGGTCTCAATTCGAAGTCAGCCGTTCTCCGGCGGTTACGGCTGATGTCGCGGGTTCAGACGTCGGTTATAACCGTCGTGGGAGTTAATTCTACGGTTAACTTGAGCGGAAACGAAATTTAACGGCGAAGTCGTCGGGATTTCCGACGACTGCTATTTGGGCGCAATTTGACGAATTTAACTTCCGAACTTGAATATTTGAATTAATTGTTTCCTGTTATTATCATAAAATCAAAGCGGCGGAGCGGTTGATTGGCTGGGTGATAAATCTTTGTTGAGCCGGTACAGACCCGAGTTCGAAACCCGGCATGAATAAAACATTTTTATTTTGTTATTTTTGACAGTTTTTCAAAAACTAATTATATAACCCCGTATAATAATTGATTATGTATCGTTTAAAATTATTTTGGGCATTTAATTCGCAACGAAAATTTTAACTGACTGTTCGGTTGATAAACGGAGCGGGTTTGGTAAATCCGTTTTGACGGATGTTACAATAATTGTTCAAGTTTATATTTTCATGATGAGATGATGAACTTGTACTTACAAGTGCATGGAGTATTATTCAGGGAGTACTTCAAGACATGCCATAGGACTATATTGTTGAGATGATTTCGGTCAGAATATAAAGTGTGGAAGATAAAACCACTTTGATATTTGATGCCTACATTTCGTCTATTCTTCCGTTTAAGTTTCAAAAGTGTTTGGCACTTATGATTTAGTTTCCAATGTAATTTATTGTTTTGTGTTCGATATCTTCGGATAACATATGCAATTTTTTACAAAGAAATAAATCACTAATGCTTGTGACATATAAATTATTTTGTGGAAAATAATTATAACGTCAAAACGGATAGTACATGAAGTTACTTGGACATAAACAACTTAAGAGTTGTTGCATTGACTGAAAGTCAAAGACGAAATATCAAATGTTTTCACATCATGAGAGAATAATGAAATACACAAACGAGATCCACGTCGACATACTTCGTTAGAAGGGATTGGAAAATTCACAAGTGTGAATTCTAACGTATGAAAGAAAAGGTACTATATGTTATTGTATACCTTTGATAAATCTTGCAAGATTTGTTTCGAGTGATCTATATGTGGATACGTCTACCACTTGATTATTGTTAGAACTATATGTAGATTTTATATTCGTTTGGGAGAACATCCTAAATATACATATATCCTAATGAATAACAATAGATGTGTACAAATCACTTATGGCAAAATTATAAATGTCATGTTGTTGAGTGTCGATCTAGTTGACTCTATCTCACACATAATAGTGATTGTAGACGAGAAACATTCATCTTGTCGTTGATGAATGTGTTCGCCAAGCGACTTGGATGAAGACTTATATTTAAGTCCTTATGAGTCAATGGTAAAGCGACGGGGATCAAAGGTAAACAAGTTATGTTCCTTAATTGAATGATAGATTTTAGCTATGTGCTATATGCGATAATTTGTGAGACTTTCCTAAATATTGATGTTTTAGGATTATGAATAAGTCTTATTGTTTTGTCTTAACAAGGGATGAATGTTGCAAAGTGATATTATGATATCCTTGGGGCTGTGAAAAATCAGAATGATGCATCTTCTATTCACATGCTAAAGTATTGTAGTCTAAAGCATGCTAGACTAGTACTTGGTTAATTATGTGTCTTGACGGAGACTAATTAACTCTAAACATTCAAATGTGTATGAACACAATAAAATTTGTGTATAGACAAAGTTGAGGAAGAATTTTCATTCATTATAAGGAAAAGACATGTAACTTTTGAAGAGTTTGTTCGAAAAGCTAATGAGGATAACTCATTATCTAGGCTTATTCAAGATATTGAATTAGAATTATTCTAGATTGTGACAAACTTATGACAATGACATGTGTTGCTTTGGTCAGCTCGGAAGCTTATGTAAGCTAATGCAATATGATGTTGATCTTGTTCGATCATATGTGTATAAATGTCGTCATAAGTGAAGTTACAAAAATATGTTGATCAAATGGCAAGAAATGTGGGGGACGATCTATTTAGAAACAACCCTATAAGGTTATGTTCAAAGTTCAAATGGTTTTCATTACCCCATCTGGATGAGATCCAATAACACTTAAATGTGGGGGTGTCTTGCATTTGTATCATAAAAGTTTGGCAATAAGGATTTCGTAATCCAATCTAACATTACAAACTGACGACTACGTGGAGGACACAAAGGTCGTAATGCATAATGGAGATGTGTTTGCCTTAAATCATACGCGTATTTTACAAAGAACCAGATTCAGATGACCACTGAGGTTATAGTCTTAGAAGTTGACAATAGGCAAAATTAACTTACGAGTTAAGGACACATCATGACAACTGATCTCAAATACGCAAAGTTATTTGTTATTGTTACGGATCCAACAACCCGAGGGTTTATTAGAGATCAAGTTGTGGAATGAGTCTGAAGCCCATGGAAAAAGGGTATGTGAAGGACACCTAACTTAGTTGACAGGAGATCCCAAGATCTAAGTTCGATAGGACAACTAACTCATATGCCTAAGGGTGGTCATTGTGGGGGCATAAATGATATGCATAAGCTAGTATACATGGTTATACATATCCCCAAAGTATAAAAGGGTGTTCAAAATACGTCCTAGTCTATTCCTATGATATTCAGTGACAAAGAGTGAGGCTAAGCATAATATGTGGTAAATGATTTTGATAAATCACGATAACCACAACGCTTTTAATGATCTAAGGAGAATCACCTATGTTAGAGAGAAGTGGGTCGCTTCGAATGGAATTGAGGGCACAATTCCTAGAGCTCTCGCAGAACCACGAAAGTGTTCCACGACCATTATTGGACACGACTATGAGGAGATGACCAGGCTAAGGAGAGTCTTGTGTGAAGTGTATTTTCGTCTACACAAACGGCAAACGAGTTCAAAGACATCGAGTTCTACTAAGAGCTAGTGGGCTAAGTGCATTTTATGAGCGAAGGTTCAAAGGGTAACACCTACATATTGTATGCAAAACTCAACTGTCGATGTTGCATTGGAAATTTTATGTGTTTTGATAAATCTCCATTCATGTGGGGGATTGTTGAAAAATTAAAATGTGGTGAATGGAAATTAATTATAGAAATTAATAAAATTAAACTCTTCAAATGTAAAACTCTTGAGTAAAGTTTTATTAATGACATTTTATTAGTTTTTATTAGAGTGTTAAGTCTCTAATTAATTGAGACTTTTAACTCTCCCTCGAGTCTTGTATAATTAGTAGGCTATGTGCCTTATTTGTGAGGAGAAGGAATATACATGAAGAATACTTGAAAAGAGGGATACTTGAAGACTAACTATAGAGAGGAGTACTCTCTACTTGTTTCCACCACCATCACCTGCTTATCCGTTCCATAAGTTCAAACACTACAATTTTCCGATCTAACCTCGGGCGCGTGAGCCATCTCTGGCAGTACAGACTGCTTCAGCTGTTGTACCTGGGAGACAGACACGTCGTCTTTGGTAGAGATGCGAAATCTGTTTTAAGGGAAGCGTGTTGAACACGTGACTCAACCAAAATCGTCAACGTTTTAGTGTGCTCTTGGTTGCAGTCAAGGAGTATTTTTCAAGACTCAAGATGATGAATACTCGAGTCTAGGATGCTATCAAATGTGCGTGAAGGACCAACCAGAGATGCAACTTGAATCGAGATTGGTATATAAAATTATATTTTATATTCATTTTATTTAGTTATTGCAACCTGTATTGTACTATGATATTTCCTACGAATAACGAGAGTCTCGTTATTTTATATTTGTAATTATATTTAGAGTAAACTGCCATTTTGGTCCCTGAGGTTTGGTCAGTTTTGTCACTTTAGTCCAAATCTCAAAGTTTTTGCATCTGGGTCCATGTGGTTTCAGTTTTATTGTCATTTTGGTCCAAATGTAAAATTAGGTCATATTTTTCAAATTAAATCCTGCTATTTTGTCCTTTTCCTTAGGGGCAAAATGGTCAAACGCACTGGTTTTCGCACTGTCATCCTAGGCCAAACGTTATTTTGTCCATTTTGCCCCTGAGGAAAATGATAAAATAGCATGATTTAATTTGAAAAATATGACTTGATTTCACTTTTGGACTAAAATGGCAATAAAATTGAAACCACATGAACCCAAATGCAAAAACTTTGAGATTTGGACTAAAGTGGCAAAACTGGCCAAACCTCAGGGAACAAAATGGCAGTTTACTCTTATATTTATAAAAAAGGAGTAAATTACAAGTTATGTTTTTTGTTTACACCAAATTGCAGGCGGTGTCCTTTGTCTTTAAAATTGACGGGTTTTGTACTTAATGTTTTAAAATCTTGCATTGTATGCCTTTAGCCCTAACCCAGTTTATTTTTTATTTTTTTGTTAAATCTGGTCATGTGTTTTTCACATGAGAACATTCTTGTCATTTCATCTTTCCAGGGACTAGTGTGTGTAAATAATTAATATTCAACGATTATTTTATAAAAAATAAAATAAACATTTAAATAAAAAAATACGTAAAACTGAAACTCACTCTCTCTCTCTCCTCTCTCTCTCTAAACTCATCTCTCTCAACCCCCCCCCCCCCTCTCCACCACCACCACCACCGTTATCAAAACCACCTCCAACCCCATCGAAAACCCATCTCCAAACTCCCTTCTCTCTACCTCTCAAAATCACCTCCAACCCCATCAAAACCACCTGTTAAATATCTGAAATCGCAGATCTAAAAGCGTATGCGAAACATATGGGCGGTGGATCTAAGATCTGAAATCGTTGGGGGAGCCACTGTTGAACTTTTGAATCGCAGATACGCATTATATGATAAAAAACCAAGTGTATCACAAATCTTTAAATATTAAATTGTTCTCTATTTCTATTCATTACCTCGTATGGAGGTGATTGTTTTATAACAAAGGAGACAAAAGAATCTCAGTTGTATTTGAGATAGACAGAGTGTGTATATGCATGACTTAGCAGTGGGAACTATTATTTCGTCAGATATGTCACTCGTGGAAATTCATTCTGGTAAAGACAATGACTTCTGAATGGTGGTGGTTGTGGTGTCTTGGTGGGTGGATAGTGGCGGTAGAGGGAGCTGAGAAAGAGAGATGAAGAGAATGAGAGGAGATTTTTTTTTAAATGGTTGAATATTTAAGTCGTTTACACATTTAGTCTCTTAACACGTAAAATAACGAAAATACCCTCATGTGCAAGGCATACGAGCCAATTTAATTGAAAAGGTAAATTGGGTTAGGGCTAAAGGGCATACCATGCAAGATTTTAAAACATTAAGTACAAAACCCATCAATTTTAAAGACAAATGACACCGCCTGCAATTTGGTGTAATGATAAAGGACAAAACTTGTAATTTACTCTTATAAAAAGTGAACCTAGTTCCTACAAAAGTGTCTAAAATCTAGAATTGCAAAAACTAAGATTAACGATTTGTGAAATGCTATAATTACTTTCTGAACGTATAAATCTCCTAAATCCTTTTGGTTAAAAGATTAGTTTGGTATCGAACTATTATAACGTGTGTAATCATACTTGACACATTATCTGTTTGAAATAAAACTAAAATATTTATGACAAAAAATGTTTCATGTCAACATGGGCTAACTGGTTTTATCCCGGACAAAAGTTGCATATTTTAACATCTTATGCAACCTGCCCGAGCCACCAGATTGCGCATATTGTGGCATTCTAGTTTGAGATATTATGAGGGTTTATTGTGATGTATATAAATACACAAGTTTGACACGCGACAATGTACATGTTTGATGCATGTCGTCCAAAAGGTCAAACGCTGATTTGGTGCACATGTTTGATGAACAACAATATAGATGTTTGTTTCATATTGCTCAAAAGGTGAGTACGAGTTTTGTGCACATGTTTGATGCATAACAAATTAACTATACATAGATAAGATGTACATCATTATTATGACGTCATGTATATATTGCATAATGACCACATATTTGAACCATAACCGAAATTAACTATGCACATCATTAAAGAGTTTTTTTTGCAAGACTTTATTATGTGTTAACAAAGATGGTTAGATGGTTTCCCTATTGGGCTAAATATAAGCCCAATAGAATTGGGACTGTCTTTTTAGGCACCATATCGCTTATGAAAGTGAGGATTTTTTTTGGAATGGATAAAGAGAGGATTTAGGCCATCTTTTATAGTGACATTTTATCAGGCCCAAATTAGCGACCATTGAGCCAAACTCTCTAAAGCTCAACTGTTAGGCGCATTGATATAGGCCGAGTCTTGGGGCCATACATGCAACAATAAGGATCTGTTCGAAATTCCCAGAGGTTGCATGTGCGCTTGTTCATCATAAATCTAAGCGTGCAACATTTTTGGTTATGTGTTGGTGTATTTTGTGTGCTTGTAAATGACAAAATCTTCAACAAACAATCAATCACATTTTCTAAAACAGTTGAAAAATTTAAGGCGAAAGGCTTCCTTTGATGAAATATAGGCTATAGAGACAAACTCCTGCTCCTAGATTAGGTTAATTGGTGTAGTTTCAACTTCTAATTTCTTCACTGTTGTGTTGGTGTTGCTTTCTATATTTTCCTAGCTCCTTGTTGGGTCTGTCAATAAAGCATGTATGTCCACCGTTAAAAAAGTCGATCCTTGGGGTTTTGTCCCGGGTTTGATTAGACCCCAAAATTTTGTATTCTTTGATTTTTTATTAACAGAAGTTTTCCAAGGTCCCGTTCTCTTTTTCCAAAAAAAATATAAAAACAAAGATAAAGAATCTGTTTAATAAGCGTTTAACAGTTTTTAGCATACAAGAACCGAGAACATATAATCTATACCCACTCACATGTGACCCACACAAATTCCTTTCTAGTTATATATTTTATTTTAACCAGTTTAACCCAGTCATTTAGAGATAAAACATAATCCAAACCAACCTCCTTATAATCGAAATTGTCACCAAGCGTCTAGTTTTAGGTGTATCTACTACTGATTCTTTTATCCATGTTTTATTGACCAAAACGATGAGTTTCTTCAATTTAGACTTCTAAATACATCTGTGTGTGGATCTTATGACGCAGTCTACCTAACGACATACAGGTGGTGTTGTTGGGCTAGAACCCGGAAGATGATGGGTCGGGTACATCGAAACATGTGTCAAATAAAGTTGGGACATGTTTCCATGTTGGGTTTTTAGTACCAATTTTTACATGTCTTATTAAATATGACATTCACACGATTTGAGTACATTAATCATACTTAGAAACCACAAACATAGAATAAAGTTTTAGACTAGGGAAATATATAGTAGGTTTGACTTCAAAAGTCAAATATAAAGTTGCATTTTCTAAATCCATATAGAAAATCAAGAATCATGGGAGTGGTGATCACCATGTGCATATTTGATTTCCAACATCTTCTTTAGTATCTTTGCTTGTTCTTCTATTTTCATTTGGGAGTTCCTTTGGATCTGATATCAGAAGTAGACCTTGCTAACAAGTCAAACTTTGACTTTTGAAGTAAAAGGACTAACTCTCAACGTCAACTTAAAAATCAACATATATTATTCTTCAGACCTTCGGCCTGTGTATGTGTATCTATGTTTATCATTGAAAGTTTGTACCTTTGGGCTTAAAAATGTACATTAAGTAAAAAGGCTATGTTGTCAAACGCAAGCGTTTGGGTGCCTAGGTGCTGAAGCGCAACCCAATGCACCATATGCGGTGCGCCCCAAAAGGTGCGGTTTCAGATCTGAGGAGCAGATTCAGAGCATTTTTCGGCAAAAACGATTAAATAAGCATGAAATCAGCCTAAAACAACCTAAACTAGTGCTAGATAAGCCTAAAACATGTCTAAAATCCCTAAAATGGTATTTTATACTATACACCCTGAGCGCTCCTGACCAAATCACAGGGACGAAAACAACAGGTTACTCTTGATAAAAGCTTTCAAAAACTTTGACTTTTTGGGTCAAACGAAACAATTTTCAAGTTCAAAATCAGTTGATAACTAATCTAGAATTCACCTCTAGTTGATCATGAAGTTGCCTCTGTAAAGTAAGCTGCATTTGTAGAAAAACCTTCATATGCATCCCACTGACGACAAGTCAAAGTTTCAGGTCAAACTCACTAAATATATATCAACTATTAACAAATTTCAAAATGAAAATACTTAGAAAGTTTTTAATTCTAGACATATGGCTGTTTATTTTTATCCAAAACCTGACCCAAATTCAAAGTCATCCGAACCCAAATTAGGGAATACTCGAAAGAGCCGAACCCGAGAAACCCGAACTTTATATGGTTTTGTTATCGGGTCATTTTTTCCGGCCAAAAACCGGAACAACTCGGCCCGAAACACGAAACCCAAAAAAAACCCAAACATTTTTTTTCTTATAGAAGTGTTTTGGTTTGGAGTATTTAATATATGGAACATTAAGTTTTGGGACTTTTAAGTATTATCATTGCATATTGCTAAATAATGTTTGAACTTTGATGATATTTTTAAAGTAGCAATATGAACTTTAATGATAATTTGTAAAAATCATTTATTTTCATTTTACATCTAAACTCGAAAACTGAACAACCCTACCCGAACTAACCTGAACCCGAATAACTCATACTCTACTAACCCAACCTTTAAATGGGTCGGTTATTTGGTCAATTTTTTCCAGACAAAAACCCGAATAACCCGACCTGAAAAACCCGAAACCCAAAGAAAAACCCGATGAACACCCCTAGACATTACCTGATATTATTAATCTGTGATATGGCATCGGTACTGGTTCCCCTTTCGGAGTTTTCTACAAACAACAAAAAACCTGATCAGACAACATTTTTGAAGATCAAACACATTTCAAGCAATATAATTTTAAAAAGTTGTTCACACCTGCTGTAGATTCTGGTAAGTATTTATGTTGCTGATCAACTTGATCAAGCATCTTCATCAGTTTCTTTAATTTTTCTTTCTATTATCAACTAAAAGCTCCTTTTAATATGACATAAGAAGCAAATTTTGGTAACTAGTCATACTTTGACTTTTGAGGTCAACAAGAGTGACTCTCAACTTCAAAAAGCATATATATTCTTTAGATACTTTTTTAGAAAATACCCTTGAGAGAAAATTTAATATATATATATATATAGAGAGAGAGAGAGAGAAAATGTAGTGTACAATTGGCCTTAACGTACGAGCGTACGCGATGTGAATCCCGCACGTTAGAACACCCCATAACAAAACCCCGCATGTTGTAGAAAACATAAAACCCGCATGTTGTAAAAAAAGGATCCGCATGTTGTTAAAAACAAATCCGAATGTTTGTAAACTACGACGCATGAACAATCCGCATGTTGAAGCTGCATCTCGTACTCATCGAACGTTAAGGCAAATTCTACGTTAACCAACCCCTATATATGTATATATGTATATATATATATACATATATATATATATAGGTAGAGGATCCTGTAAAAAAGACTAAAAGTGTGAGAAGGATAAGAAAGATTATGGTGATGACACATGTCCCTATCTATTTTATTAGTGTAAGGGTAAGATTGTAATTTAACTCATAATCCTAATTATTGATATAATTAAAGATATAATCTTGTAACCGAATTCATCAGTTATTTTAGTAATTTATCAGTTATTTTAGGAAGTCAACATCAGTTCGTATAAAACACCATACGAATTCTAGAAAACACCGCAACTTGAATCGTAATACAGCCATGGTGTTCTAACATCTGTAATGATTTTTGTTATTTTTGCAGGTATAAAACACCATACAAATTCCAAAAACACCATGAATTGAACCATAATACAGTCGTGGTGTTTTAACATTTAGAATGATTCTATTGCTATTCCAGATGTTAAAACACCATGACTGTAATCACAATACAATGTTACATATCTAGATGTTAAAACACCATGACTTAAATCATTATTCATTATTTGCAATGCTATGGTGTCTTATTTACGTCATGGTGTTTTACTGTAAAACACAACACCTTGAATCACAATACAGTTAAAACACCATTGTATGAACATAGAAAAACACACCATGGACTAAAGCATTCATTCGAATCATAATTTTTTTCTCTACATAAGTATAACAATATGGTACTCATATTAAAAATGAAAAAACACTCGTTATATGGTGTAACTTTTTTTAAAAAACGAGTTACGTATAAAAAGTTATTAACGTTAAAAAATAAGGGGGAACTTGCATGTGCATGGCATGTGACTTTCTAAATTTAAAAATGTTAAATTTACCTTTATACTCTTAATCTAAAAAATTAATTATTTTAATGTTAAACATTATTTACAAGATTGCCATCAAGATCTAACCATTAGATTAAAGATCTAATAGTTTAGATTCTTTCTTACCCTTCTCACAAAAAACATTTTTTTTTTACAATAACCTCACCCTATATATATATATATGAATGACCAAATAACTACATCAAGTATACTTTTACAAGGTAAATCTTCAATTCAATGCCCAAATATTTGCATCAAGTCCACTTTTACAGGGTGAATCCAAATTTGGTAATCAAGAAAATACTCTTGTGGGAAAGCTTGATATATTATTCAATGTTCAAATAATTAAATAAAGTGTATTTTTTTGTGGTGCAAATCTGAATTTTGTCAAACCAAACAAAAAGTGATAAGCATAAGTTGACTCCCTTGGAATAAGATGTTTTCCATGAATTACTCAAGTCAAAGATTCAACCAATTTACAATGAAAAGAAAACAACTTGAAACTGCTAAAAGTGGAAGAAAACTGATGTGTTCAAAATTGGATATTTAGATGATGGAATTCGGGTGTGACCATTGGAGCGTTTGACGTCTCCATCATGTAACTCCAAACGCGACACAAGTAAAAAATTAAACAAATTGAAGAAAAGCCATGATCTTAAAGTAATTAAAGAGATTGATTTGGAAATAAAAACATAAAAATTCGGTAAGAGATCGATTAGATGATGTCTAACCACAACCGTTGTTAATATGTATTAACAGGTGAAACATGGATTAAACTTGCTAACATTCTAGTTTTTGTCTTCCTTGGAATTCACGAACGAGTATTACAAGGAAGATTGTTGTAGTTTAAATGTTAACTAATGACAAGAACAAGGAAGATTGACAAGAACAAGGAAGATGGTTGTGTTTAATGTTAACTAATGAGCACAACAAGAGTTTAAAGTTTGCTGGTTTCTATAATCTATTGTATCTTAACTAAAAAGGGTCTTTTTACAACATTTTTGTAGTGTTTTTTTTATTGAAGTGTTTATTAAATATATATTTTTTTTGATATTATACTTACTCCTAAAAGACATCATTATGATAGTGCATGTCAAAAATATTGTATGTGTTAAAAGAAAGAAAAAAAAATATCGATAACTTTTTTGTTAAATTTCTTTTCCATTACTTGAAGTTATATCAGTAGAGTTATAAAATCTTGAATTGCAAAAACAAGAAATATGATTTGTGAAATGCTGTAAGAGGACCCGGGGCCGCCCCGTTATACACACACATAACACGTTTTTACACGTTATACACCACCGCCGGTCACCACCACAACGCGTGGTGGGTTTAACGCGTGGTGCCGGCAACGCGTCGTGAATTCAAAAAGCTACCGTTGGACCCCTTGACCGTTGCTGTTGTCGACCGTTGTGATGAGATGATGATTTTTTTTAAATTTTGTTTATACATATACAAATCAATTTATAAAATACAATCTCACAACCTAAAACCTTTACATACTTTCAACCTACTCTCCATCTTCTAAATTTATTCAATGGCATCTTCTTCGAATTCGTTTCCGATGGATAGCGAAAGCGATACGTCTTCCGACAACGACACGCTTGATTTTTTTGAGAAGGTGTATAAGATGCTTAAAGGTTCGAGCCGTCCAAAGAAGAAAATGGTTGGTCGTGATCGTATACATGCCAACGAGGTGTTAATGAATGATTACTTTGTGGAGAATCCGGTCTACAATGCCGAAACGTTTAGGGATCAGTTTCGTTTGCCAAAGGAATTATTTTTAAAGATTGTAGGAGACATTGAAGCAAGCGAAGAATGGTTTCAAGAACGTTACGACGGGATGTAACACTACGGAAATTTCGTCAAATAAAATTCCGACACGTGTTCCATGAATTCTTGACTGCCACGTATAGCCGAGGGGGACTAAAAATGCCGTTATGTAATTTTAATAACCTCTGAACGAGCATCGGAAAAAGTCGGAGGACCAAAATTGTAAAATGCCAAAATTCTCATTTCTGGAAGGCGGTTACGGACCGCAAGCCTATATGGTTACGGTCTGTAACCAATTCAAATACTGTGGGCGTGCCAGGTCCTTACGGACCGTAAGCGATCACCCTTACGGTCCGTAAGGGTGTCGCGGGCAGTTTGTGCAGCTGGCTCAACAGCCTGCTGTTCTGGACTCCTGGCTCGCGAATTGCCACCCTTCCTCTGCTCCTTCCTCCTTAGACACTACTCAACTCCAGAAGAAGCTTGGGGACACTTGGCATGCTCTTGATCTCCATGTTCAAGTATAAATAGCAAGCCTTCCTACCTCAATTCCTTGCTCATTCTCATTTTCATCTCTATCTTGCTCTTTGGAGGTTCTTGACCATAAGGACTTCCTAATCAGTCATATTTCGTGCTAAGGACCTTAGGTAAGTGTTCTTAGCCCTCTTTTTAGTTTTGCTAAGTTTTAAGCCAAAGTCAAAGCGTTGACATAAAAACGCTTTGACCTTGAGCTAAGACCATTATGGTCCAGCCAATGTTCGTAACGAACATGGCTACGTGATCGTAATAAGGTAGGTGTTAATCCCTCAAGAGGGTACCTCCTGATTACCACGTTTGCTTGGTCAATTGACGGGTCAAAGTTATGTTAATAAATAGTCAAACGGGTCGGTTTTGAAATAAAATCATAACTAGTAATGTAGGCGTTATAAAATTTGTTTTGACACTCTAATAACTTGGTAATAATTATAAGAACATGTGGAAACATGTTCGGCTCGTCAATTCCAGGTCTAAGGTCGGTTCGCAACCGAAAGTCGCAAAAGTTGACTTTTGCCTTGACTTTCAGTTCTGACCCGATTTAGCAACTTTAGCTGCTGTTCCTAAGTTGTATTATGACCATGTTATAGTATACTATAACCTTCTTGAGTTATAAGACATGGTCATGTAGTAATCCGAGTTTGCACACAAATATCCGTTAAATATGCCAATGTTTGCAAAAAGGCCCCTAATGTATAAAAATAAGGTTTAAACTATGAACAAGCATATAATAGAGTTGTAAACCGATAAACTTATTTTGAAGTTAATAATCTGGCCATAAACCAAGTTTGGATTATTTAACACATAAACGCGTTTAAAGTGACCAAATCGCCCTTTTGGCGTGTAATTAGTTTAAACGTGATTTTGACATCAAAACTCATTACCTACTGATGTAATATCATTATTAGGATTATTTGGGATGTTTATTCAGATTGCAAACTGAGTTTAAACTCTAGTTTGCATATTATGTCCTTATATGACGATATTGTCATTTCGGCACTTTAAATGGATTTTTAAGCATTTTAATGAAAACCAAACCTTATACTTACTGATATAATATATGTATTAACCTATTTTGACTATATAAATCTGATCACAACAACAGTTTCACTTAAATACCATTTAAATCGTCATTTAGCGACTTAATCGCATAATATGGTTTAAAAACCAAATTAGAGCATTACGGCTTGATACCTACTTATTTCAAAACACATTTTCAAAATATTAACAGTAGGTACATGTCCCAAACTCAGAATCCCAAATAAGTTATCAAATTATATGTGAAATGACCAAAAATGCCCTTTTCGGGACATAGTTTGTCTTAAACTATAAACCACACATATGATTGATGTCTTACGGATATAACATCATAAAATAAGTGTTTTTACAGAATGTTTATCACCTCAACATCAATTTACATATAAACCCATTTATTATGTTGTAAAATGACGAAATCACCCTTTTGAGGCATAATTTGAGTTTAAAACCATAACGGGCTGAATTAATGATATCTTACTGATATCTTAACATATTTTTAAAATAATGGCATATGGAACTTGTATATGACTCACCCGGTTACCCGATTTTGCTTAAATGCGTACGGTTTTGCCTAGGTAACTAGGTTACGTAATTTAAACGAAACGGGTTTAACCATATCAAATTATTCTCAAATTCAAGAATGTAAAATGGTAACCCATATTATACAAGTCCTAGTACTTTTCGGGTCCAAAATACATTCTTTTCGGGCATCGCTTAATCTAGCGTTTTCGTACCGTTATCTTTATTTTAAGTTAGCCGGTCTAAGTCGATGACTAAATAAAGACCCGCTAGCTAACTAATCGGTTAATAATACGATCCATTCCAGACTATAGGCTTCCGGTAGATTTTCACCAAGCTAGTTAATTGATTACAACGGTTGCTTATTTTCTTATTTATTAAAGATTTTGCAAGCCAGGTAAATACTTTTAACTTATTTTCCCTTATACGGGCTTGAGATACTGTATAATAATACCGCATGGTTGGATATGGGATCAAAGACCAATGAGTCGGTAATTCAAATAATCCATTCTAATTCGTATTGCTTAATATTAAACATTTGGGGGTTAAAACGACCATGTTTTGATATCCATAGCTCATTTAATTGTAAATGGCCACGACCTAAGATGGGGTGTAGGCATACACCCGACAGATGCTAAAATAAACTATAACCCATTAGGGGTGTACCTATTAAAGGTATTAAAGTGGCATGTCGATTAATCATGTTCCCGACATAGCTTTCGGGATCTGAATGTATTATTAGCATGTAAAACTGATAACATGAATATATTTGTCCCAGGTTATTTATTAAACAAAAGTATCATCGTGTACACTAAATGTTTTCGAAAGATTTTCAAAATGAGTCAGTTAATTGTATTTACCAGATTTATCTGACGTATTTTCAAAAGACTAAGCGCATGCGACATATGCACGTAAATAGGCTGGAAGTAATTGGCAGGCTTGAAATTGCAACTCCTTTGCTTAGAAGGTCGTAGTCTGTTAAACTTCTTTTTGTAATCACATTTCGATCCGCCTGTGGATCTATTTATAAGCGTTGTATTTATTTTTGAACTTTGAACATTGAGAAGTTTGTAATAGTAATTATCCAGACTTCCGCTGTGTTATTTTGTATTTTTTGGTAGTGATGATATCAACTTGCGTCACGATATTCCCCACCAGGCCCACCGAGTTACACGTGGAAATTAGGGGTGTGACATGGGAGGGGCAAACGAAGTTTCACTTCGATACGAAAATATACGTCCGCCATTCGCCAACTTGCGACAGGTAACCCTCCCGATCAATTTGATGAATACTTACAAATGTCAGAAAGAACCTCGCGTGAGTGTTTGCAATTTTTTTGTAACGCCATCATTAAGTTGTATGCCAAAGAGTTTCTACGTAGACCGACGAGACAAGACATCTCACGTATTTACGCTGCACATGAGGCTAGATGGCATTTTCCTAGGATGCTCGGTAGCATCGACTGTACACATATCAAGTGGAGAAATTGTCCAAGAGAGTTGCGAGGGGCGTATGTTAGGGGTGACGTTAAAAGGCCGACCATCTTACTTGAAGCGGTGGCCTCGAATGATTTATGGATTTGGCATTCGTATTTTGGTGTTCCCGGTTCAAACAACGACATCAATGTTTTGTACACATCGCCGTTGTTTCAAAACGTAACAGATGGTACCGCACCTTTCTGTCCGTTTATGGTTAACGGAAAATATTACAGACGAGGCTTTCTACTTGTGGATGGTATCTACCCATCATGGTCTGTTTTGTAAAAGCCCTTTCATTTCCTACCGAGCCTAAAGAATAGGCGTTCAAGAAGTTGCAAGAATCGGCAATAAAATATGTTGAGCGGACTTTTGGTGTTTTAAAGGGTAAATGGGGGATACTAGGTCGACCAGTTCGTGCAATGAATAAAAAAACAATCCATATCATAGTCTATGCATGCATCATATTGCACAATATGCTAATAAAAGAAGACGGGCGTGCAATTTCTCCAGATTGGGTGCCGGATCCTCCAACACAAAATCCCGTTCCAGAAAATGTCCACCAAGACTTGTGCAGTGAAGAACTTCACTTTCGGTTGAGATATGATCTAATTGAATATGTAGGTTCTTTAGGTTTGCAATTTCCGGATTAAGACGAAGAGTAGGCTTTGTTTATGTATCTTTTTAATTTTATATGTTTATTTTTTAGTTGTATTTTTAGAAATATTGTTTTTTATTTAAATGAAATTTATAATTTATAATTTTATTGTTTTATTGTTAATTTATAATTTATAAATTAAAATTGTATTGTTAATTTATTATTTAAAAAGAAAAAATAAAAAAGAAAAAAAAAACCATTACTAGTGATGGAGTGATGGACACCCTAGTAAAATCCATCACTAGTGATGGAAATTGGCTCGATGACATGACGTATGATGATTGGATGTTGTGAGTGATGGTTGAGTGGTGAGTCATGGGCGCCCCTACCCCCCTAATTACTTTCTATAACAGTGAATGTCAACTATATCTTGTATGTATTAAACTAGTTGGATGCATAACCCGCGTTGCAGGGCGCTAAACCAAATATTTCTTACTTTCATAACATGTATATATTTATTTTTAGTTACCTGTACATACTATTTATAACACAATCTCAACAAAAAATATATCGAGTCAACCAATTAAACCAAAATGCTACCGTAGTTTTGCTAAAAAAACTAAAATGATAGCAAGCTTATAATTTTTAGTTGGGCGAGGGGGGGGAATAGTAATTTGTCAGAAACAATGAGCAAAATCATATTTTTGAACTCAGAGAAAAATCATAATTTTGAGCTAAGGAGAAAAACTAAAACAATAGCAAGACTACAAATTTGAACCGGGGGAAAATTGTAATTTTTTAAATGAGGGCAAACTCATTATCTTAAACTGATGGCAAATTCGTAATTTTAAGCTGGGAGACAAAACTATAATTTTATTTTAGACTAGAGCAAAATCATATTTTCGAACTAAGAGTTAAATTGTACATTTGGCTGGAGACAAAAGTATAATTTTATTTTGAACTAAGACTAAAATTATAATTTTAAACTCAAATATAGATATTGAAATAAAAAGACAAAAAAACAAATAGTGGTGGCATCCCAAAGCCACCACTAATTGATAAACCACTATTTTCCCGACATGGTAATATATATGTATTGGACATGTTAAAAATTGTTTTGATTAAAATATTAATCTGGTTTTAAAATATTATGATGTGTGTGAAGATAGTTGACATGATATCTATATAAAAAAAATTACAAGTTTTGTTGACAAAAAATGTTTCATGTTTACAATGGTCAATTGATATTGGTGCACATCATTAAGTATGGTACATTGCATAATAATCAGACGCAAAACCAAATTGAACTATATGACAATTTAATGCAACTAAATCAAAGATGAATGTTTGATGCGCATGTTTGACACACAAGAATACACATGTTTGATGCAAAATCTCAAGGACCTAAAATCAATTGACACTAACATTTGGTAACTTCAATTTTCACAATATTGTTCTCTTAGAAAGTCACAAATTGCTCTTAGATAGAAGCAAAAGAAAGGGCTAGAATCAAATGACACCATAAATTTTATAAGGATATATGATCCCATAAATCCACGTGAAAACAATAAATTGATCATCTTGATATAGGAAGTGCTAAAATCAATTGTGCATCTTAATATAGCAGTTACCGGTACTCGTATGATCATTCTGGAATCATATATATATATATATATTCATAAATTAGTTTGTTGAATGAAATTTGAATGTTAGTGTAACATTTTGAGCTCTTATACCAACTAATAAAGCTCGCTTTGCCCACAAGTAGTGAACATGTTTGTTTGAATTGCTCCTACACCAACACATACGCGTAGCTGTGAAAACCTATTCTCATCCACAACCCCAAAACGTGTTGCTAGTATTTGAGGTCAAACAGTCCTCATGACCCGTTATCTCTCCTGATCATTTTTTCGACCCTTTTTTTGTGTAATGAATTGCATAATTCTTATTTATTTGTTGGGTCTTTATCTCTACACAAGATAACACTATAATGTCAAGTATAACCACACATTTTTACATCCATGATTTTGAAGCCCGTTCACAAAAAGCCTTTGTCTTGATCATCTACAAACATTCCTTTTTTTATCATGTAACTGTGCAATCATGCATTTTCCAACAACTTTCAAACACAAATGGATATTTGATCAAAAAGGTTTGAGCCTTTTTTTATGGAAATCTAGCTCATCTGGATGTGGAAAAGGTATTTTCATAATCATCTTCAAAATTCAAAATCTCGTCATCATCAAGATTCGTCGAATGGTGATCATCGTGCGAAAATGTGATCGCTGAATTCTCAGATTTATTTGCTTTTTGTTGCTGATGTTGATCAAACATCTTCTTTAGCTGCTTTGCTTGTTCTTCTATTCTCAACTGTAAGTTTCTTTGAATCTAAAAATACAAGCAAAGTCAACTAAGTCAAACTTTGACTGTTTAGGTCAAACATAATGAAAAACTTGAGAATTCACCTCTAGTTGATCATGAAGTTGCCTCTGTACTGCAAGTTGCATTTGTAGAGCATCCTTAAATTGCATCCCACTAATGAACAAGTCAAAGGTTCAGGTCAAACCCAATAAATACAAGCCAACTATCAAACAAATTTCAAAATACCAAAACAAGAAAAAAGTTTAAAAATTTCATTCGGACAAAATATGATCATTACGTTATATTTTCAATATGTGATATGGTATCCATGCCGGTTTTCTTCTCGAAATTTCCTGCAAACAACAAAAACCTAATTAGAATACATTTTTAGAGATCAAATATATTGTATTCATCAAAGTTCTTCACACCTTTCACAGATTCCGGTAAGTATTTTGCTATTCTGTATTTCTGAAAGATGAACACATGTATATAAGTAAATAACTAATGTTCAAAAAAATAAACTTGGAAAGATTCTTAAATCCAAAAGCTAGATTTGTTATAAACTAGAACCTGTAAATGACTTTTGACATGAAAGATCGTTAAACCTTCCGAGTCCATCAACTTTAGTATCGCCTTTGGTGTCGCTTCTAGGAAAATAGTCAACATATAATGTAAAATGATTAACGAGAACCAAACTAGCGTAAAGGGTAAGAAGGTAATTTAAAAAAAATGATGGAACGTACTTTCGGCACCACCTAAGCAATTCACACACTCCACAAATCGATCATGGAGATCTTGTGTCCATCTAATTCGTGTTTTACTTGGGACAACACTTCCTTGATTTATACAGTTGACTGAAACTTGACCCGAAGCTTGTGTAGAATAACCAAAATGCCCCTGTCGGCGAACAAAAGCATCAAGATCTAGGTTTTCATCATGACAATCCAGATTTCCATCATGACAAACAGTGGAAAATCAAAAACAAAAACCTACTATTTGTCACGATGACAATTAGGGTTTTCATCATGACAAACAGTGGGTCATAAAAAAAAGAGTAAATTGCACAAAACGTCCTTTATGTTTCCTCAAACTTGCAGGTTCCAGCCTTAATGTTTAAAAGTTGCCAAAAACAGCCTTTAAGTATAATTTTGTTACGGGTTTCATCCTTTGTCACTAACCTAGTTATTAATCCTTGTTAAATGGCCTCACATGCATAGCATGTGAGGGTAAAACCGTCTTTTCTGCTAGTGAGGTTATAAAATCCAGGTAACCATCACACCATCCACCACTCCCCTTTCTTCTTCTTTATTCAGATCAAACCCATCCAGACCTCCATTAATGGCGACTCCAAGATCTCCACAAAAAATTACAGAGACTGACCTTCAAGATCATCGCTCTCCTCTCCATCTTCTCTGTCCTCCTCCACCACCTCTACGCCGATTCTCACTTCGAAGGCTTCGACGAAGACCTAGAAGACGAATCCCTCATGCTCCAACCACCGCTCTCCGCCACCTCCTACCACCTCTCCACCTCCTCCGATCCTGAATCTCACCACGGTTCACCTATTTCCGATTCTGTTTCCGATCATGTTTCCAAACCCTTCGTAACTTCTTCGTAAAACCCTCAAAAAACACATCACCTCCTCCACCCACACCACCTCCTCTGCCACCACCTCCGACACCACCTCCTCTGCCACCACCTCCACCTTCGACAAAACCCCTAAAATCCCCAAATAACTCCGCCACCATCATCTTCAACTGCCACCACCACCACCGCCACCTGATACATCACCGCGAATGTTATTAATCAGAATCTGGGTCGGTTGTGTGTGAACCCTGTTTTGATTCCGCTTGATCGGAAGAGGAGATTGAGAAAGGGTGTGAGAACAACGACTCCGGTGGTGGTAGTGGCGGCAATCAGTGAAGATTTGGTCAAACTTGTAGAGTTGAAAAGCCGGTTTCTTTTAAGGTGAGAGCTGTGTTGACTGTTAGGAACAAGGTTAAGGAGGATCTCACGGAGACAATTTTTAGGAAGTTGGATGCTTTTGCTGATCAGATCGGGAGGAATGTTGTGCTGGAACTTTGGAGTAACGATATTGATCCGAGTAAGCCAACTGTTCGATGTAAATGCCTCTGAGAAAAAAAAAAGTTTTTGAATTGTGTTTTAATTTGGTAATTTGGTACTAATTTTTTTTTTAATTGAATTTGATGTTGTAGAAACGAGAGCTCCAAAGAAAAGCAAAGAAGCTGCGTTAAAAGACTGGTCAAAGAAATCAAATCTTAAAACTGAAAGGGTTAATTACACTGCTGATATCTTGGTGGATTCAGAATTTGGGATTCCAGGAGCAATTGCTATTACTAATAAGCACCAAAAGGAGTTCTTTTTGGAAGATGATGGTGGTGGTGGTGGTGGCAGCTGAAGATGATGGTGGCGGAGTTATTTGGGATTTTGGGGGTTTTGTCGAAGGTGGAGGTGGTGCCAGAGGAGGTGGTGTGGGTGGAGGAGGTGATGTGTTTTTTGAGGGTTTTATTAGAAGAGGAAACAAAATGACGAATATACCCTCACATGTTAGGCATGTGAGGGAAATAAACTGAGATAATTAACTTGGTTAGTAATAAAGGACTGAACCGGCAACAAAAATAAACGTAAAGGCTGTTTTTGGCAACTTTTAAACATTAAGGCTGGAACCTGCAAGTTTGAGGAAACATAAAGGACGTTTTGTGCAATTTACTCTAAAAAAAATATGTACTGTTTGTCATGATGACGATCACTGATTAAAAAAGGTCGAAAAAAGATCATAAAAGAGAACTTACACCAAGATCCGGATTTCCATCATAACATACAGTGGGAGATGATTGTTTCCAATCACAAACATCAGATTCATCAAGTAATTTTCTTTTTAGCTCTCTAATCTGATCTTTTTCGGTTTGATTGTTGCATCTCATCTTGTATGATCTATCATAAGAACTGAAGTGCCCATTTTCTTTAGGGTGCACAATATGATTAAACTTCATCTGGGGTACAGATGAAACATCAGCATCTTCATTAAAAGATTGATGAACAACATTTTGCGAAAACCCTAAATATCGTTCGGTTGCTAAAAGCGCAGAAGCTGGTGATCCAATCTGTTCCATGATAGTTTTACTACAAGATGGAGTTTGTTGTCTATAACTTGTCATCTGTTGTTGCTGTTGATCTTCTTGTTGGTTGACAACTTCTGATGGCAAAATGGTAATTCCAACTTGCCATGGCTGATGTTGATGTTTGTAAACCATTTCATGGTTACAACCAATCTTCAAAGTATTCATTCTTTCTGTAAACATAAAAACACAACAACAAAAAGCTTTTTCCAGATCAAAACTTTAAGAAATTTATAGATCAAAAACAAAAAAAAAAGCTGGAAAAGAGAATGCAATTATATTATGAAGACAATGGAAGTCACTTTATATATATTATTCCTTGTGAGAATACAAACCAGCATCCATTCATCTTTCGATGATTCCAATTTATATTAAATTCAAAAAAATGGTTTAAAAACAATTCTTTTGCCTTGATAGAAAATATATAAATTCTGTCTTTTGCATAATGTGTTATCTATAAAAATGAAGAGAATATAGCGGTCCGGGTGTATTATTTTATTTATTTCGCGATTGTATCGTATAATATAGTGTGTAATATTATTATCTTATACATAAAAAATAACACGGCAGATTCAAACTCAGAGCAGATTTATCTAAAATTGCGAAAATTTGATTTAATTAATTTTAACTCATGAGTTAATAAGAGAATATAAGAGCCAAGCATCTGATTGTTTTTTTAAATATATATATATATATATATAATGGGTAAATTTTGGCATATATTCATATTCGTGTTCATAATTTTCATTTTATTCCAAAGCACATATTCAATAAAGTAAGTACGAATAAGCAAATGTTTAGGTGTGTTAGGGTGAGAACTGAATCAAGTGGAGGTACTTGAGCTACAGATGAACACAAATTAAAAGTTTTTATTTTCAAGCTAAATGTATAAAAATATAACTTCATTTGTACAAATCTTATTTTAGTTAATGTTTTAGTAGGATAGTAACATATTTTAATAAATCTAAAGTAATCTTCTATTTTATGTAAAAAGAAGATGTACCCAAAGTGAGGAAGGTTGAAAGGAGCACACTTTTGATCTAGAAAATCTCATATGAAAGCCAAAAGGAAAAGTTACCGTTCTAAAAATAAACTCGACATATATACGTATCTTTATTATTGTTTGGCATGAAGAGAAAAAGGTTGACTAAATTGAAACGAATCAAGTTGGGGTACTAGATATGCAACTTACTTTTTTTTTCTTCAAACACACAACTAGGGCTGCAAACGAACCAAACGTTCGGCAAACAGTTCATAAACCGTTAGGCGGGAGATTCGTTTGTGTTCGTTTATTAAACAAACGAACACGAACAAGAAATTTTGTTCGTTTAGTTAAATGAACAACCATGAACAGAGGTCGCGTTTGTTCATTTGTGTTCGTGAGCGTTCGGTAACGTGTTCGTTTGTGTTGAATAGTTCATTAGTGTTTTTAGTTTTTATATTTATTTAAATACTTCAAAATTCCGACAAATTAAATACCTAATAAGTGTCAGTGTATTATATATTATGTTCATGAACGATTATTTGTGTTCGTTTGTTTCCATTTGTGTTCATGAACATTAGTTTGTGTTTCGTCAACGTTCGTTTTTGTTCGTAGCCAAACAAACACAAACGAACACGAACAAGTTCATTTCCTTAACAAACAAACACGGACATAAAATCTCGTCTCGCGAACACATATATTTTTTTAACAAACGAACACGAACAAGGTCTTGTTCGTGTTCGGTCGGTTCGTTTGCAGCCCTGCACACACCCTATTCCAGTCATAAATCTATATCGTTGTTTATTATGGGATTCGATCCTCAACCTCACATGAAGGGACACCACTCTATCTATATACATTGATACCACTACCCTATAAGCCCTTTGGTATATATGTTACTTACTATCACTTAAGTTGTGTCAATTATCTAGACTATGATAAATTGATAGGTAACTAGTCTTAAGCCGACCGCGTTAAGTTACTAGTCTTAAGCCCACCGCGTTAAGTTGCGGTGCGGAGTGTAAAACCGTGATACAAGTGTTGCGGGCGGAGGGTCGTAAAATAATGCTAAGTAGCAACTGAACAAAGACCAAAACTTGAAAAAAGCGTACTAAAAACATGAATTTCTAACACCAAGTGACTCACGTGACGTAAAACATAGACAAAGTCGAATTTATAGTGACACGCATTAGAAAGTCGAGGGGATAAAACAAACCTAAGGGATCAAATGTGACCATCAAACACCGTGCTAAGTAGCAATCGAACAAAAAAACCCATGAGGAACCAAATGTGACTACCATACATTGTGTTAAGTAGCAACTGAACGACGACTAAATTCGGCAAAAAAACATAAAGATCAAATAATTAAAAAGACTAAACTAACTTAACTTTCGTGTGAATATTATAAAAACTAAAGTTTTATTACGAAAATTAAAAATCTTAAAATTTACTATGAAAAAAAATCATAAAAAACGAAACCGTAAAAGACAAAAATGACATTATTCCTTCTAATGTTGTAAATTAATATATATAAACAATAAGAGAATAGAGATTAAACCCCTCACAATACATACTACATCTGACACATAATCAAGACCCACAAACTAACTAACTATAAACACACAAAGCGTGTTTGGATTCATAAATTTCAACCCTCCAACCCGCTAGTCTACCAACGATCTGATATCACCCTTAAGATTTATATCAAATGAGATTTAGAAGATTTTTTATGCTAACTTTTAGTTGATGTGTCATTTCCATAGCTTGAAAGCACAGAGAGTTATAAGGTAATTCCAAAACTTAGCGATCAAATAAGATTTATTAATAGTTTTCCAATCCTTGTATTTCGATTATACTGATGGATTTTCAAGAAAAGAACATCATACATGCTAATATTGCCGGTTCACCAAAGTTAAAAACCATCTATTTTCTTTATATATTATCTTATAATGTTGTGTGTCGTTTTTTAGTTTAAACAGATACCATCTCCTCTAGAAAAGTTATGTTGTTTATTATATTGATATTGATTTATGTTCGTTTTTGTGTTTGTTTATAAGATTAAGAAATGAATATATACAAACGGAAAAGGTTTATGTTCTTGATGAACAAATACATAAAAGAAAATAAGTTAATTCAAATGTTTATGTTCGTTTATTTGTTTAGCTAAAGTTCAATAAACTATTGATATAATCGGTTCGTAAAACGTGTTTAGGCTTTAACGAAATATAGGGGCGGCCAAGTGTGCGAGGAAGACCACCAGCCAGGGCTCGTGATTTTGATGGGCACGTTATTTTTTTAAAAAAACATCCCATTTATATATATATATATATATATATATAGTCTTAGGATCTTGTAAAAATGACATTTTTCGTGAGAAGTATGAGAAGGCATAAGAATTGAAATGCATGCATCATGTTTTGGACTCAGGCATGATGTTTTGGTTGTTTTGGCAAGAAAAGCACCAAACAGAACAATTTAAGAGCAATGCAATGAATTCTAGGCTTAAAACTTAAAACATCATGCCAAGAACGTTAAGCAGTGTTTTAAGTGTTAAGCAGTGTTTTTTAAGTGTTAAGCAATATGTTTTAGTTGTGTTTTAAATTGCACACTCATAATACATTGCATTATGTTTTAAATTGTAACCTTTGGTGTTTTTCTTGCAACACAACTCAAAACATCATGGCTAAGTCCAAAACATGATGCATACATGTCAATTCCTATGTCTTCTCACCCTTCTCATGAAAAAAATCATTTTACAGGAACCTCACACTATATATATATATATATATATATATATACGTAAAAAAAATTAATAGAGTATATACCTAAGATAGGCTCACTTACAAAACAATTCTTTGTTAGATTAGCCAATTAACATTAGGTATAGTGAGTCTAATACTCATTAGATTTTAAAAATCTAATACTGATAAAAGAATTACCAGATAATATTCCCTCCTTAAATTTGTCTTAATGCCATGTGGCATGCTCTCCTTTAATAATAATGATAATAAAATAATAATAATAATAAGAGTTAAATGTCATTTTAGTCTATGTGGTTTGAGCCATTTTAACAGTTTAGTCCAAAGTTTTCATTTTTAACATCTGGATCCAAAAAGGTTTCATCGGCCATTTTGGCCCAATTGACTTAATTTCATCCATGCTTCTCAGTTAGTCAAGGGATATTTTTGTTATTTCGTCTATTATTTTAATTAAAAGTTTATTTTTTTCTTTAACTCTTTTTGGGTTTTTATATAAAAGCATGGGCTGAATCTAACCTGCTATCATCTTCAAATTCATTTAACGACAATCAAACAACAAAATCTACATAGAAATTTCAGGATAATATGATGAAATTTCATACAATAATTACACAATTATAAGCAGTTCAACTGAAACAACGCAAGTGATTTGAAGAATTTAGGATGAACATATCAATTTTGACCTAAAATATATTCAAATCTTACTGGCTATCGTCTTCAAATTCATTTAAACATCGATCAAAACAACAAAATCTTCATAAGTTCATAGAATTTCAAGATAAGATGACGCAACTGTTCTTGATGTTGCTCGTGTATACCCTTCAACCGCTTTTGGAATGAGATGGTTTGATGGTGGTGGCAACGGATGGTGAAGGACGACGGTGGCAGGGGATGGTGACGGACGGCCGAGAGTGGTGGCGCGGCCAGAGAGAGTGGCGGTTGGTGGATGACGGTGAACTAGCGGTGAAGTACCAGTTTGATTCGATCTCTCCTTCTCAAAAGTTGTGTTTGTGGGTAAAGCTTTGAATATATGTTGTTTTGATAAGTCAATCGGTCAGTGAATAAATACAGAAAAAAAATCATTCATTCAAGAATAAAAATAAACCTTTAATTAAAATAGAGTACAAAATGACAACAATACCTTTTGACTAACTGGGAAGTATGGATGAAGTTAAGTCAGTTGAACCAAAATGACAACGATGAAACCTTTTTAAATCCAGATGTTAAAAATAAAACTTTAGACTAAATTGGCAAAATAATCCAAACCACAGGGAATAAAATAACATTTAACTCTGATGTAGGCTTCTTCTAGAGCGAATGGTTTAATTGATGATGGGGCACCCGTTTATTATTAGGTATTTCATGATTCAATTTTCATCTGTTTATTATCCATTTACTTTTTATATATTAAATTACAAATTTTTGTTGTGTCTTAGATTTACCATTTAATTTTGTAGATCTTGAGTCACATATAGGTCACTCAAGGTTTTTATTTTAGATCTACTATTTAAATTATAGTATTTTTTTATTTTGAGTTTTGAATTTTTATACTTATACAACATATAATATACGTTTTTAAACTTAGGTTTTTAAGTTTTATTTTTACCCACATTCTAATATACAATTTATTAATCTATACACAACAACAAATAAATACATATTGTTACTATATCATATTAATATATCCAATTTATTAATCTATAATCCTATACATAACTATAGATAAATATGTAATACATAAAAATATTTACCTTATATTATTGTAGTATTTTATTTGTTTATTTTCATTTTCATATGTAACATAAAGTTTTTATTTTTAATCATTGCGGATCAAACAAAATTAGGTTATATACTTGTAGACCTAGATTGTCTAATCTACCTAATAATTTGTTTGCGAATAACTACACATAGATATCTTTTAGTTTAGTAATATTATTATTTTATTATTAATATATTAATTAATATCCAATTTTATTATTAATACATAACACATGTAGTGTCCGATAAAAAATACTCTATTGCGAATATAACTCATGTATTTAACGAATTTTATATCGACATGTCGATAAACCTATAAAAACGAATATGGTATATAGTTTAAAATTTAAATTATAGTTTATATAAATTAGATTATATTTTAATTTATTTTTTTGTAATTTTATTTTAATAATGGTTAAGATAAATCTCATTAATATAGAAGATATTTACCTAGCTCCTTAAGTTCACATTTGACCGGTTGTATAAATTAATGGGATTAAAAAACAATAAATTAAAAAGTAAAAAGACAAAAATGCCCCTCATTTTGGCTGAGTTTTTTTGATAAAGTTAATGAGTTTGATGAAAATGGCAGAAAAAAAATATGCAAAGCTTAGGGACATATGAGAAAAATTGTTATTGCTGTTGTTATTATGATTTATTTGTACTTATTATATTATTATAATTATGAATTATTATCATCTAAGTCACTAGCGTATAATCTCGTGTGTTACACGAGTTTATGTAAGATATTGTTTTTATTCATCTCGCGTAATACGCGGGTCTATAACCTAGTAGTAATAATAAAACAATACCGATGGGAATTGTTGGTCACCAATTAGGAGACTCTCCCTTTGGATGGACACTGAAACGACGCAGACACGAAGAAAATCGTCCCAGACACCCTTAGATGAACAGGCCCTGAACGGAACTCATGAACTGAAGTTTTGTCGGATTAAGATCGACGCACGTGCTTGTTGATCATCCCAAAGTCCCTTATATTGTTTTTTAATCGAAATCCACTATTCGAGGCCAGTTGTTGATTGTTGAAAGTTGTAACATGTATGATTTATGATGAATATGTTGAATGTTGATTGACTGATTTTTGAAACAGTTGATTGTTAAACTGTTGATTTGTTGATTGTCGAATTCGAGGTAGACCCTTATGATGTTTTCATTGAATTGTTGATTGTCGAATATCCAAGATAGGCCCATTTACAAACAAGTATGATTTATGAATCCCTCGTTAAGTGTTTATTATTTAGGTGTTGTTTGTATTTGACATTGTTTGTCGATCATTTAGGAGTTAACCTAATTTGATAGTACCTTGTCGATTCTTTAGATGTTAACTAAATTTAGGCGTTAACTTAATTTGTCGATCATTTAGCCATTAACTTATTTTGCATTATTTGTCGATCATTTAGGCAACAGTTGTATAAAAAAACTAATTTACATTATATATTTTCGTTAAGGCATAAAGGCACATTTTTCGAGCTTTAACAAGGTACATGAATTCTCAGAGACACTCTTGACAAAATAGATAATGTAAGCTATTTTTTTTGCCGCTCATTGTAACTATTATTTTTTTAAACTAAAATGGGTATTGGGCTAATACCTAATGGGGCATAAGTTATAAATTTTAAGATTGATAATTTTAAATAGTCCTAAAATATAAGTTTATGTTTTATATGAGTTTTCTATTTATAAAATCTATGTAACACACACACATATAGGAGTTTTGTTTTTAAATGTGCCCCCGGAATAAAATTTACCATGGTCGATGGTCCTCCTTGCTCACCCCTGGGCCAACTATGGACATAACCAGGTCAAATGGGTAGTTTAGTATTGTTGGTGTAAAATAAAGTAGGAGTAACAATTGTCGTTAGAGAAAATAACGATTAATATACATCTAATTAAACCATGAGTGTTTATTGGGTATTGATGCTTGTTTCCAATGTTTTAAAATCTAGTTTTTATACCGTACCGGATTTGACTTAGAAACGGTTTAACCGGGTGTCTCGGACGGTTCAATCGGGTGTATCGAGCGGTTTAACCGGTTCTACTGTACGGTTCAACCAGTACAACCGACCGGTTTGAACCGGTTTTTAAAAACGTTGTTTGTTTCCATTGTGTTACATATTAGCATGTTAAATCACATTTTCTATCGTTAACCTTCTTTGGAAACAAGTTACCTTGCCAAGTTCATTTAAACAAACTCAAGACTTTCGGTGAAGATTGGATGCCTTTTGGAAAGATATAAAGCCATGGAACAAGCTGGACATGCTTGAGACGGTTTATGACCAAATTAAAGTGTCATCAACCGAACATTAGGTCTAACAATTGTAATAATAGATTAGTTAAATTATAAATAATAACTCACTTTTTAACTAACTTCCTCCTAAGATAATTTAAACAGAATAAAATTAGAACACTTATTATGTAGCATAAAATGAACGTAATTAATATGATATATAATAAATTATTTAAATATGCAACTACTTTTGTAAAAATAAACGGTTTAAAACAAGTATTTCTCTAGGTGTTTCATATATATATATATATATATGTAGAGGACCCTGTAAAAAAGCCAAAGTATGATAAGGGTAAGAAAGAATCTAAACCATTAGATCTTTAATCTAATTGTTGACATCTTGATGACAATCTTGTAAATAGTATAACAATTAAAATAATTAATTTTCTAGATTAAGGGTATAAAGGTAAAATTAACATTTTTAATTTTAGAAAGTCACATGCAATCCACATGCAAGTTCCCCTAATATTGAGATTTTTACATATTTCCCCCTCCTAAACAGCTTTATTACGTATTTACCCAAATCATAAAATCAATTACATATTTCCCCTTCCTAACTTATATATATTACATATTTCCCCTTTTCATTAAAATGACTCTTATTTATGACTATTTACCCTTAATGAACTAGTAAAAGAATATTTACATATTTCCCCACTCTTTTATGTAAATCAATTACATATTATCACCCCAATTTTTCTACTTGTTACGCTTGTCAAACAATACACACAAAACCATAATACACATAATAAAAACAAAAATTCCATTCATAATAATTTCCGTTCAAAAAACATAAATTCTGTTCATAATAAATACGATACCAAAAATTCGAATCAACTGCTCATCTTCGAGTAATCACTTTCACGTCTTTTTTGTACTTTTTCCTCGTCCCCTTTTACTTGTTGAGGCTTGATGTTCAGTAGGATCTTCAGGTGCTGAGTTTTTGCATGTCTTTTCACGGTGTCCATACCACATCGTGGACCTTTTTGTCGTTTTTAGGCTCGTCACCTGGTCTAATTCTATTCTTTCTTGGTCTCCCAGGTGGACGTTTGATTGCAGGTGGGTATATCTTCTCCTCGTTATCTATATGCACCCATTGATCCTTTGTAGGCATTGGACCAACTTCGATAATGCTTCCCGGGTTTCGCATTAATAGTTCCTCTTTAAAATCATTCGTCTTTATGAACGAGTCTTCCCAATTCCCGTACAAATCATTATAAGCTTGTTCTTTACCTCGAAAGATTTTCATTACGGTAGATCAACATTGAAATTTATCTTAACCCACTTGTGGAGTTCTTTAATTGAGACATCCCCATCGCATTTCAACTTATCTCTAACCACACTTGCAACCCATCCTTGTGTTGCCACCTTATTAGCACCTTTGTTGCTTCTAGTACAAGAATGTGGTTCGACCAATTTCTTAACCTACACGATTTTAATAAAACGTACATTTATTAAAAATATTATTAAATTCTAAATTAAAATTAGTTATATTAATACTACTTACCTCAAATGAAATTCCGTCTTGCATAACAGAAGCATGTATCCTCCATTTGCATTGTAAGTCACTACACCTTGCCGTGACCCGGTAGGTTCACTTTTCTCACTGAAGTATGCAAATTCATTCATGATTGCATAATGGGACAACGCTCTTCTAAACTCTACCACATTTTCAAACGTGGAGTTAAGTTTAATAGTTCCATTTTTGTTGCTAAACATTACCGGTGCGGAACTTGCTTGCTCAACTTCATCATTTGTACTAAAAGTTACTGATTCATCCTCATCATGAGCATCATCCGATTCCTACAAAACATCTAAAATACTCATGAACATCATCTCAACTATTTGTACAACATATTTAGAATGTATCTAAAAAAATTTACCTTTCTTGCACCGAGCTTGTCTCAAAATTATTATTCATTGTCACATAAACGATTAATTCTTTCTCAACTTCGTATACACTAAGCATCAATTTAAAGTTGTCATGAGAATCAACTTTAACAAATGTTTGCTTAGTAGCGTATTTGTCAATATAAAAAAGTGAAAATGATAGTCCCGTATCCGAAGGATAATGAGTGGCAAGCTCTTCAATCAAATCATCATAGTCGCATAAGCAAGTGTCAATGTGAAGACATTTTGAAAGCCGAAACAATAGCGTTTTTTATAAGAGTTCTTAGCTAAACGAAAGTAACCTCTATATTTTAATTTTATCTTGTACTTAGTTGATCCTTGGCCAGCAACATTCTCAAGTACTATTAGTGATTCTGTCCCATTCTCCAAAGTTAGTGTAAATAAGTTATTTTCCATATTATCATCTTCCATATAATTCACCTAACAAATAAAAGAAAATAATAAAAACATGTAGTTAAAACAACTATAACATGACAGTTACATCTTATGTGAAACAAGATGGTTATCATCATAATTTAATTTGTGGTTGACATTAAAAGTAATCATATTTGACTATTCAACACTAACGATTAGTTCAACCAATATTCAAGTAATCATGTTTTGACTATTTAGCCACTTACATTGAACTCTAGTAAACATTCTGTTGTAGCAAAAAGAAGCAGATACGAGAATTACATGATGGCAAATTAAAATAATCATGGTCCTCCACTATAGCATAGTGGTTGTTCCATCTCGGTGAAGGCTTGGCCTGGGGTTTTACTCAGCTTCGAGTCTAAGGGGGGCGCAATTTTACCTATTCCATGGGGTTTCTGCGCATCAGGGGTGTGCTACGCTTTCTAGCGGTGGTCGAGTAGTCGGCCTTTGGACATAGCTCCGAAAGGGTGGAGTTTACACGTGGAAAGCAGTTAGCCATTCCAAAAAAAATTAAAATAATCATATTTTGACTATTCAACACTAAAGATTAGTTCAACCAATATTCAAGTAATCATATATTGCCTATTCAGCCACTTACGATGAACCCTAGTAAAACATTCTCTTATAGCAAAAATTGATTTTTTGAACCAGTCGTAAGAATAAGTAGATACGAGAATTATATGCTATGATGCACTGGGACGGGTACGGGAACGGGGTACGTGTACGGGGACGGGCACGGGAAACGACAAAACTAAAAAATTCAAGAAGCGGGGACGGACGGTACGGGAAAAAAACATATAAAAAAATAAATATATATAAAAGATAATGTAACACAAAACCCAAGATAGTTATATATTGATGTAAAGCTCAAAAATTCCATATTTAAGAAAATAGATAACCTGTAATAAAATATTATTATAAGTAGTAAGCTCCTATAAAAACAAAAGAAACTAATAAATTAATAGAGATAATAAGTTACTTAATAATACATATAATATAATTATAACATGTGAGTCAATTAAAGTTAAATTGTATGTTATAATTGAAAAAGATAAATAAAACATAAAATTTTTATTCATATTAAAAGGCTGGTTGTGGTGGGCCACCACCTGACCCATCTTCCAGAGTTCCAAGAGAAAAAAACAAAATCCAAAATATTTACAATTATCTTTTGTTTTAAAGAGCATAGTCGTCTTCTTCTTCGATAATCTCTGCAACTTTCGGCCGAAAGCTCCGATCATATTCTTCAAAAAATTCATTTTTCTTCTCCATCCCTCTCTCTAATATTATAGATCCGCTCCTGATGATCCATGTGTTTCTTCATTAAAAAATCTTTAAAAAAAACAAAAAAAAAAAACGGAAACTTGACGGAAACGTTTCCTGCACGTCCCCAACCCCGTCCCCTTCTGCAGCACGTTTCCAAGCCGTATCCAACATGCCGGGGACGTTTCCGGCCGTCCCGTGCCGTTTCCGTCCCCTAGCTGGTACGGGAGACGGCACCTCAATGGCGTTTCCGTGCTTCCGAGATTATATGATGGCAAGATTTGATATTTTGAACAAACAAGATGAAGATTCGATTTTGTATAAAAAACCTGATGTAGAAGATGAACAGGAACTGACGTCGACCTTGTTATTTGTGTAGGGTTTTGGTTATACGCAGATACTTATTACGCATGTGGGTTATTAAGAGGGTAGTTGGGTAATTTCTCAAAAAATGGGAAATATGTAATTGATTTTATGGTTTGGGTAAATACGTAATAAGGCTGCTTAGGAGGGGGAAATATGTAAAAATCACAAACGCCAATAACTTTTTACACGTAACTCGTTTTTTTTAAATTACACCATAATAACGAATGTTTTCTAATCTTTAATATGAGTACCATATTACTACACTTATATACATAAAAAAATTACGTTCAATCGAATGTTTCAGTTAATGGTTTTTTTGTTTCAGTTCATGGTGTTATATAATTATCGAATGGTGTTATATACTTATTGAATGATGTTATATATGTGTTGAATGGTGTTTTATAATTATTGAATTGTGTTATATACTTATTGAATGGTGTTATATATGCGCTGAATGGTTGTTGCAGTGTTATTCGTAGTGTTTTTATAGAGATCTTTAAAATGGTGTTATATACTTATTGAGTGGTGTTATATAATTATTGAATGGTGTTATATACGTGCTGAATGGTGTTTGCAGTGTTATTCTGTATTCTATAAATTAGGGTGGCGTTTTATGGAAGGTTTTGAATTAATTAAATCAATGATAAAATTACTTGATTACCCTTTTCAATTAATTTAGATCTAATGGCTGAGATTCTTTCTTACATTTCTCACACTTTTGGTCTTTTTTACAATAACCTTATCATATATATATATATATATATATATATTAAATCAAGACAATACTTATATATATTAATCAAAGACAAATACGTTTTAGTATGTGAGCTATATGAAGTGAAGGAAAAATTCATGCATTTTAATAATCACTCTAAATAAAGTAATAGTGTTAATCAAAATTGAACTAGATTAAGCATTATTACGTTAGAATTTACAGTTATTGTAGTTTATTACACTAGTATCATTTAGTTGTAGAGTTGTTATTTGCTAAATAGTGTAATATTGATATGTACGAAAATGATCATTTCGTCCTTTTTCTTTTCAATTCGCATAGTAATGTTGTTTGTAGTAGATGTCACCCCATATATATGTATATATATATGTTTGGTGACATGTGTGTAGTGAAATTCATATAAAGTTTAAAATTAATATTCTAATAAAGAACTTATCCATCCATTCAAAACCCTAGAGGCCAGATTCGTTAAATCCAAATGAGGCCTATTCCTCTTTCGGCAACCCTTGAATGATACGGCCAACAATTATATAATAATACCATAATATATCATTTCATTAATATATTAATATAATACTCAATATATTATTATCCTTACTAATAAAAATACAATGTTAGGAATAGTGATTTAGGCCATATAAGGAATTTCTGAAAGCAATCACACCACGTGTAAGCTTTGCGTTCTTTCCCTGTCATCAAAACTAATCCAAATCTCATTTGACATTTCCTAAAGAGAGACGAGAATTGGGAGAGCCGGAAATGTGAGGGAGAAGGATAAGAGAATGCGACACAGCGGCGAGCCACCTGCGAAAAGGACAATGGTACCGGGGGTTTCCGGTCACCGCAGCGGCACTCAACAGCCGCACCCCGAGTGGTGGCTAGGGTTTCGGTTGCCTTTTCAGTTGATACCAGTGGAAAACCGATGGTGACGGCGGTTAGGATATCACCACAGTGATGAAGATGAGCTTCAAAAAGCTCCGGCGAAATATTTCATTAATTTATTAATTGTTTTACACAAATAACCATACCACATTCACTAAGTTTAGTTTAAATAATTACAGATATACCGTTTTTATAATGTCAAACAAAGCATAAAGATAACTTAAGTAATCGTATGCTTCATTAATTATATTAATATAAACAAAGTTTATTGAATCTTTAAACAAATAAAAATATACGACAACTACCCGAATTGCAACGTCATAAGCTTGTGGTTCAAAGTCGACCCGATCTTTGTATTCTCAATTGAAGATATCTTCAAGATGCATAGGATTGTAGCAGGATCAAACGCGGAGAAGATGTGTATACAAACTATTGTGGTCACAGCGTGTTGTATTTGGAACGCCCGGAACAACAAAGTGTTTAATAATGAGACGGTCGTAGAGAGATCTTGAGCTATAGTTTCTTGTGGCATAAAATCGGTCAAAGTTGGGTGTGTCGGATTGGTCTAGATGGAAATGTTTGGATGTGTAATTGTTATTCGTTTGTTGTTGCTTTTTAGCTAGTTTCTTGCTAGCGGGTCTTTTCTAATAAAATGCTGCCATTCAAAAAAAGGGTACTCCAATTACTTATCTACTACTTAAAAAGTTAAGTCTACTATTTAAAGAGTTTACTCTTACAAAAGTAACAAGTTTCTTAAGTGTTTAACTAAAGTTATTTAAAGTTATTAAGTTTTTTAAAGTCACTCAACTCAACTTTTAATAGATGTTCGAATTTTGTGAAATATGTTTATAGATGTTCGCACTTTCTAAAAGTAACTGTGGACAAAGAAAAATATATTAATCTTGACTAGTATTTTGTGATGTTTTTCCTGTTTAACTTGAACTGAAAAACTACGGAATTTGGCCATTATTTAGTAAACTTTTTCTTCCCTATCACCTCCTATTAAAGTAGACTTCAAAAGAAATCATTAAATGATAACTAGGATTCATATATACACCGTTTATGATAAGGCTTTGATTAGCGAATGACTAATATTAGTGTATTTTATATTGATTATCATATTGTATTTTATATTCATAGTTCTATGATGGTGTGTTTGAAGTTTTTGTGGACTGTTAAGGTTTGGATATTGTGTTTTAGTAATTTTCGATATCTTATTTGTGGGTTTTGAGTGTGTTTTATGGCTGAAATTGTGATATTTCATGACTTTGTACACTTTGTAGGAAAAAAATGACTTTGTAGCAAAACCTCACCCTATATATATATAGAGGAAACGGATCCGTTAGGCGAGAACCAATGTGAACATAACCAAAAATACCTAAAAAACCCAAAAACGTATATATTTTTTTAAAATATTTTTATGCAAAAATCGCTGGTTTTCATCCCATTTTTTTGCTGACGAAAACCGGCGATTTTTGCACAAAAATTTTAAAAAAATTATGTTTTTTAGTTTCTTTTTAGATTTAAAAATTTTTTTTTGGGTGAGGGGTTAGGTCTTTTTAGGTTTTTTAGAGTTTAGCTTGATGGTTTATTTTTTTTTTAGCATTTAGCTTGGGTGGAGGGGGTTAGGTTTTTTAATGGTTTTTTAGGTTTTGGGTGGTGGTGTAGTGGGTTTACCATATATATATATATATGTGTGTGTGTGTGTGTGTGTGTGTGAAATATAGAGAGAAAACCTACTTGAGTTGAGAAAACTCAAGAAAACCTTATGTAACATTTTTATTTTTTTCTAAAAAATTAGGGAATGTAAGTTACAAGTTAATGAACGTTTTGTAACAAAAAAAAAAAAACAAAAAGCGCCGAATGTTTTTTTATAAATTCTTTTAAAAATTTCAGTGTTTACAAAAAAAAGCTAAATAATTGAATTTTTGTAATTTTTTATAAAAAATTCACTCGGCGCTTTTTTTTTGTTAAAAAACATTCATTAACATGTAACTTACATTCCCTATTTTTTTAGAAAAAAATGTTACATAGGGTTTTCTTGAGTTTTCTCAACTCAAGTGGGTTTTCATTTTATCATTCCCATATATATATATATAATATATATATATATATATATATATATATATATATATATAATATATCTGTTGTCAAGGCTCATCCAGGGGCGCGCCTAAGCACATTTTCAGGCTCATCCCAGCATTCTCGCTTCGCTTCAAAAGCCCCATTTTTAGGCCCTCAGGCTCATTTTCAGGCCAAATTCCAATGAAATTCCGATCAAAAATCGTTTGAACAGGTTTAAACATGTTTGAAACAATCATAAGAACCCTAAACAAGCCTGGAAACAACCTAAAACAACTTAAACTGGCCCTAAAGAAGTCTACATGTCTAAAATCCCTAAAAACTATATTTTATACTAAACGACTCGCCTGAAAAAGCCCTCGCTTTTTAAGCGCCTTGCATTGAGGCCCAAGGCTCACCCTTTGCGCCTTGAGTGCGCCTTGCGCCTTTGACAACTATGATATATACATATATATATATATGACGTATAGAAAGAAAATTCACTTTAGTTGAAAAAAAAAATAAAAAAACCCTATATATATGACGTACCAAGTGTGAAATATACACTGACCACAAGAGTCTCCAACATATCTTCAACCAGAAAGAGTTGAATATGAGGCAACGAAGATGGGTCGAACTTCTCAACGATTACGACTGTGAAATTCGGTACCATCCTGGCAAGGCAAACGTGGTGGCCGATGCGCTCAGTCGAAAAGGATATGCGAACTCTATTCGTCTTCTATGTTCGCAAATCATAACCGACATCAAAGATCGAATCCGGGCAGCTCAAGATGTTTCTGTGACGGAAAATGACGTACGCGATGAGCTGTCATGTGGAGCTGAACTCAAAATTGAAACCAAATCCGACGGTATTCTATACTATTTAAACTGCACATGGGTTCCTGATCGCGACAACCTTTGTGATTTCCTCATGAATGAGGCACACAAAACACGATACTCTGTACACCCAGGAGCCGATAAGATGTATCAAGACCTACGATACACCTACTGGTGGCCTGGCATGAAAAAGGATATCGCTGTTTTTGTTTCCAAGTGCCTTACCTGTTCCAAAGTAAAAGCTGAACATCAAAGACCTTCAGGACTTCTAGTCCAACCCAAAATTCCTGTATGGAAGTGGGAAAACATAACCATGGACTTCATTACCGGGTTACCTCGCTCCTCCAGTGGGTATGACACCATATGGGTAATAATCGATCGTCTTACAAAATCATCTCATTTCATTCCGATTCGCGAGGACTTCAAGAACGAGAAGTTAGCTCGTATCTACACCAGCGAGATCGTAAGCCGTCATGGTGTACCGTTAAGCATCATTTCAGACCGCGATGGTCGTTTCACTTCACGAACATGGCGAGCCGTACAAACCGCTTTGGGTACACGGTTAGATCTTAGTACCGCCTTTCACCCTCAAACTGATGGTCAATCTGAACGCACCATCCAAACCCTTGAAGACATGCTTCGAGCATGTGTCATAGATTTCAAAGGGAACTGGGACGCTCACCTACCGTTAGTCGAGTTTTCGTACAACAATAGCTATCATTCAAGTATCGGCATGGCTCCTTTCGAAGCTTTATATGGTCGTAAGTGCCGATCTCCAGTATGTTGGCACGAAATTGGTGAAGCGTAAATCACCGGACCTGAATTGATTCAAGAAACAACCGACAAAATCATTCAAATACGAAACAATGTTCTAGCGGCTCAAAGTCGTCAAAAGAGTTATGCTGACAAACGATGAAAGCCCTTGGAGTTTGACATTGGTGCTCAAGTACTTTTAAAAGTATCACCGTGGAAGTGGGTGGTTCATTTTGACCAGAAGGGTAAGCTGGCACCACGCTACGTAGGACCTTTCAAGATACTCGAAAGAGTAGGTCCTGTAGCATACAAGCTTGACCTACCAGGAGAGCTTAACAAAATTCATCCCACGTTCCACGTATCAAACATGAAAAAGTGCCTCGCCGACGAAAACCTCCATATCCCTTTAGAAGACATTCAAGTCGATGAATCAATGCACTTCGTTGAAAGACCAGTGGAAATCATGGATTTCGGTGAGAAGCGTTTAAGGCGAAGTCGCATTCCGATCGTCAGGGTGCGTTGGAGTCAAAACGAGGACCCGAGTTTACTTGGGAACGTGAAGACTCATTGCGCGAAAAGTACCCGCATCTTTTTCTAGTTACAACTACTACTTAAATTTCGGAACGAAATTTCTAAAAGTAGGGGATACTGTAACATTTGTACAAATTGGGTTTCGAAAGCCCGCCCCAAATTATCAATCAAAGTGCGTTTATTCTTGTCATTCGGTTATTTTCAATATTGCTTAAGAATTTCTTATATAAAATAATTAATGTTTTAAATAAGATAAATAAAATAATATAATAAATAATCAATTATAAATATTTAATTCTTAATAGACAATTAAAAAGTGTAATAAAAAAATAGGTGAACCGGGAATCAAACCCGGGTCGCCCAGTTGCCCACACACCACCAACACCACTAGACCACACACACACATTGTAACAAATCTCGCGCACCATCACTTATATTCACGTATATACGAGCGGGAAAACCTGCAAATCATCGCCAAATCACCACGCGCCTTTCCTTTTCTGTTTAAACCTTCCGACAACTGGCGCCGAGTTATTCTTGGCAACTTCAATCGAGTAGCTATCATTCCCGCAAGCGATTGACAATCTTAGCACGCGGTTTTCCTAAAATCGAGCCCAAGCCCCACTCTATAAATACTGAATGCAGCCCCCCATCCAAATTCGCTCAGTCTTCAATTTGTTTTTCCTCCACTCTATAATTTTCCCCTCTGTTCGCCGGAAGCCCTGTTCGCCGGAATACAACAGGAGCCGAAATCAGTCACCGCCGATTAAATCAATTCGGTAAAAATTCTTGATACTTTGATATAATATTATCTTAATTATCTTATATAAATCATCTAAGGGAATTTGGAGACTGGTTTTTAGGCGGGTGGATGTTCTGGGTAAAAGAATTTGAATGAAGGAGACGAAGTGGGTTACGGGTTATATGTAATTAAAATTCAAGATTTAAACGGGTTAGACACACAGTCCAGCGGTAGACTGTGTGCAAAACACAGCTTTCACATCCCTGGTTCGAATCCAGCTCATGACCGCATCAATACACATAACCGTTTTTATTTTGAAGAGTAAATTGCACAAAACGTCCTTTAAGTTTCACCAATCTTGCTGGTTTCAGCCTTAATCTTTAAAAGTTGCCAAAACCAGCCTTTAAGATTAATTTTGTTGCAGGTTTCATCCTTTATCACTAACCCAGTTACGAATCCATGTTAAATGGCCTCACATGCATAGCATGTGAGGGTAAAACCGTCTTTTCATCTCTCTTACCTTAATAAAACTATAATTAAACATTAAATAAAAAGAATAATTTATGAAGTAGGCCCCACTTTAAATACACAAAATAAATAGCTGCCCAATCAATTTCATACGACGATTTCTTCCTCCGTGAACTCCAGGAACGACGGCGAAGATCCTTCACTCTCCGATGACTCAACCTTCACCACTTCCGGCTGCTCCACCACCTTTGATCGCCGCGAACCTTTCTTCTTCCCGCCGTCAATACTCTTCCCCTCCGCCAGATTCCGGCAAATCTCCTGCAGCTTGGCGTCCACTGAAGAGTGAAGCGGCTTGTACACGCCGGACTCACACCCGATGTGAGAACCGTTATGACGCAAGTGGGGGAAGTTGAGCCGCGCGTAGTCCCCACGCAGCTTGTATGCGGCTATGTCGTAGGCCAAGGCGGCTTCCTCGGCTCTATCAAACGTACCTAACCAAAGGCGGGTCCGATTTTTGAGTAAACGGATCTCCGCCACCCATTTTCCCCAGTGCCTTTGTCTCACACCCCTGTACAGCTTCATGGGTTTTGGAGGTGACCCGACTTGCTTCATGGGTACAGGATTCAGACTTAGGTAGGTATTATGGTTGGGGAGATTGATCTGAGCTTGGATCTGATGGATCTGAGATGGGGTCAAGCGGTTTAACCCAGACGGGTATCCATGGGCCGGGTACAACCCGGATTCTTGTTGGGTAGAAGAAGGAAGGGTAATTTGGTAATTTGAGTTGATAAAAGGCTCTAAGGCGTCCATGAGGTTACCACTGTTGTTCAACTGTTGAAGATCGTTGATACTCCAAAACTCCATTTTGAAAAGACGGTTTTACCCTCACATGCTATGCATGTGAGGCCATTTAACATGGATTAGTAACTGGGTTAGTGATAAAGGATGAAACCTGCAACAAAATTAATCTTAAAGGCTGGTTTTGGCAACTTTTAAAGATTAAGGCTGAAACCAGCAAGATTGGTGAAACTTAAAGGACGTTTTGTGCAATTTACTCTATTTTGAATGAAATATATCAGTGACAGTATGTATACAAATGTAATTAAAATCCAAGATTTAACCGGGTTAGACACACAGTCCAGCGGTGGACTGTGTGCAAAACACCACCAAGGTCCCGGGTACGAAACCCTTGATGCGCGTCCGGTTCGATCCAGTATAACCTCTTTAAAACCTTGATTAAATTTGAATGAACCTAAGATGTATATAAGAATAATTAAAATACGAAATCTTACGGGTTAGACACGTAGCTCAGTTGGAAGAGCTGCGTGCACACGAACTAGAGGTCGCGGGTTCGAGTCTCTCCCCCGCATACAAGTCCGCTGCTCGGCCGGTCTGACAGACATTGTCAGACTGACAGCTTATATTTTTTTCTCTTTTTCTTTTTATTATTCCATTTATTATTTATTTATTATTTCATAGTTAGATTAAAAGAGAAGTTTATTTAAAATACCTAAAATACAAAGGCTTAAATATTAATAAAAATCACAAAAATAAACTCAAAAATCTAAACAAAGGTTTTTAATCAAAAAGTTAGTTTATTTATTTATCAAGTTATCACGTTGTATTTTAGGTTAGTATTCTTTCGTCGGTCCAATTTCTCAACTCGTGCGCACTCGTCATCAATCAAGACTACGCACCCACTGTGAGTGAATCTCTACAAATTCCCCGTTTTAATCACGTTTTGGGGTGTATCATGTGTCGCGCCATTCCTTTATTTTATTTAAACACTTGTGCTTATATCATTTTGTGATCAAATGTGTATTGGTTGTTGTGTGTGTTTTATATGTGGATTAAATTTATTATTTCAGTGCACTCATTTTATTAGGCCCATCAGTTCCTCGTGGGATACGGGTTGAGCATCAGGTGCCTCATTAGATCGGTTCCGTTTGATTGAGCCTTGATCTCAGATACATCATCATTCATGTCATATATTCATTCAATGTGGTTTGTGATTGGTTACATATATATATTTGCTCACATGTGACATATGCACTAATTTTCTTTAATAAACAAAACAAGCAATTATTTAAAATGTTTTATCAAGGTTCACTCACCAACTTTTGTTGACCCAAAATCTCCCCTGTTTTACACATGATACAAGTGATCCAGTTGAGGAAAGAAACACTTAGGATGGCCTAGAAGAATAAACAAGTTATTGTGTTGGAATAAACATTTAGATTTGTTTTTTTTTTGTATTTGTATGAATTTTGTTTATTGGATATTTAAATTTGTAATTTGAATTATGAAACTTCTTAGTAAATATCATGAGCTTTGGTGATAACCCAATCATGCCCTGACTTTTATTCCGCTGCGGGTCGGGTTGTGACATATATATATGTGTATATACATATATAGGGTAGGGTTCATGCGAGAACCGCGAGAACAAATGTGAACACAATAGTAAACCCACTACACCACCACTCAAAACCTAAAAAAACCTAACCCCCCCCCCAAAAAAAAAGAAATAAAATAAAATACTTACCCCCCCCCCCACCCAAGCTAAATGCTAAAAAAAAAAAACCATAAAGCTAAACCCCCAGAAACCTAAAAACCAGCGATTTTTGCATAAAAAATCTTTAAAAAAAAGTTGTTTGTTTTTTTAAAGATTTTTTTAGGTAATTTTGGTTGTGTTCACATTGGTTCGGATCCTTCTCATATATAATATATATATAGTGAAAGTGTATTGTACAATTTTGCTTAACGCACGTTCATGAAATTATAACATGCGTGATTAGGTTTTTTTAGCCCATGCGTAATTTCTGATTTTATACATGCGTGATTATGGTTTTCAACATGCGTGATTAGGATTTTTGAGTTTTATAACGTGAGTAATTTCATCTCGTACACATCATACATTAAGGAATATTGTACGTTAACCAATCGCTATATATAGGGTTAGGTTAAAATGAGAACTACTTTTAGTTGTGAGAACCATGAGAACTAGGTCATCCAAAAGGTTTTCCAAGAAAATGTTTTCTCAAAAATTATAAAAAAATCACTTGTTTCAGTTTTTTTTAAATGCCGCATACACACATTTACATGAGGTGTAAAAAATATCGATCTTCGTAACAAAATTTACACCATCGCGTAAACAGAACTTACATCAGGCAAAACTACGGACTTGACATTTTTTTTTGCTTTTTTTTACAGATGTGTTATAATATTTCCATCTACGTTTGTACAACAATTTATGGCCTAACTCGGGAAGTAGGAGTTCTCATGGTTCTCATAAATCGTGGTGGTTCTCATTTAAACTGAAACTTATATATATATATATATATATATATATAGGGATCGGTTCAAGAGAGAACCAACCCGAGTTGCGAGAACCGCGAGAACCACTCTCCACCAATAAGATAATGACAACCAAAATGGTATTATAGTCATTTAATCAAAACCATCAAATCATCTCTCACTCCTCATTAAAGTCACTTTAAAGTCTTTTCAATTTCTCTCTCTTCAATTTCTCTCACCTCTTTTTATTATTTTGTAAAAAAAATTATAAAAAACTTTTTGTAAAAAAAAGTTTAAAAACGGGGCGAAAAAACGAGTGAAAAAAACAGGCATAAAAACGGGGCGTAAAAAACGAGATGTAAAAACCAATGTAAAAAAGTTTAAAATGCACGCGTAAAAACCGGCATAAAAAAGTTTTAAAATGCACGCGTAAAAACCGGCGTAAAAAAGTTTTAAAACTGGCACGTAAAAAAAGTTTATAACCTGCGCGTAAATAAAGATTATTATGCACGCGTAAAAAAAGTTTTATACCGGCGCGTAAAAAAAGTTTAAAACCACTCGTAAATTTTTTTTAAATTGGCGCGTAAAAAAGTTTCTATACCGACGTGTAAAAAAAGTTTAAACCCGCGCGTAAAAAAATTTTAAACCGGCGTGTAAAAAAGTTCTAAACCGCGCGTAAAAAAAGGTTTAAACCAGCGCGTAAAAAAGTGTAAACCGGCTCGTAAAAAAAGTTTAAACCGACGCGTGTAAAAAAGTTTTAAACCGGCGTGTAAAAAAAGTTTAAACCCGCACGTAAAAATGTTTTATACCGGGTCGTAAAAAAAGTTTATAACCGGCGCGTAAAAAAGTGTAAACCGGCGCATAAAAAAGTTTTTTGAACCGGCGCGTAAAAAAAGTTTTCAAACCGGCGCGCAAAAAAAGTTTAAAATCGCGTGTAAAAAAAGTTTATATACCGGCGTGTAAAAAACGTTTAAACCCGCGTAAAAAAACGAAACGGGTCGTAAAAAACGGCGCAAAAAACGAGTCTTAAAAAACGAGGCGTAAAAAACGGGGCATAAAAAACGGCGCGAAAAAACGGGGCTTAAAAAACGGTGCGTAAAAAAATCCGGCGTAAAAACGGGCGCGTAAAAAAAACTGAACGTAAAAATAACGGCTCGTAAAAATGTTTTTTCTGTAAAAAAATCTTGAAAAACATTGTTTTTTTTGTTAAAAAAAACCGATTTCTAAATGTTTTTTAATAAAAGAAATTCTGATTTTAATAAAAAAACAACAAATATAATAAAATAAAAAAGTAATAAAAACAATAAATACAATAAGACAAAAAAAAACAAATTTACCAAACTAATTTTTTGGCATTAAAATATAAAAAACATAATAAGATAAAAGGATTTAATATCTTTTAATCTCATTCATCCATCATCAAAGATTCAATGGTTAGAAAGTGGTTCTCACGGTTCTCACAACTGGAGGTGGTTCTCATTTACTCATCTCTTATATATATATATATATATATATGAAAGGAGAGAGAGAGAGATAAGAGAGTTGAGAATTGGTCATCACCTAGATGACGACATAGTGATAACATAGGAGGAAATGATGTCAACATTATCAATCAAACGTTTTCCCACATTTAGTCTTACATATTAATAATTGTAATTACTAATTTGAAACCTAATTGAATATATGTAGGTTGTGATACCCTGTTTATAAAATAGACAATCCCAAAATAATAACCCCAACTCTATACCTACGGAGTTGTTTAGTTCTAGAACCATGATTTTGTTGTAAAAATACATAAAAGACTTAACATTTGCATTTATAGTTAGGTATTCTTTTTTAATTTAGAATTGTTAATTATTATTATGTTTCAGATTCAGATTATACGATTATAACGTATTTTTAGGTTTATATTTCAGACTCAGATTATACAACTAATAATAATTAGTTTAAACTAATAATTAGCCTGCATCCGAATTATTTAAGATAAGAAGTCAAATCACGAGGTTTTAATCTATTTTATTCATATTTTCAAACCGTGTTCAGGGCCGTCTCCGAAAATCAAAAAAAATTTTTTTGGCTCTGTTCGAGATAAAAAATTTAGGCCTTATTCGCAAATATTCATATAATATAAACTCATCAATCATTCAGTAAAATATATACATACGAACAGCTAATACTACGATAGTTGTTATGAAATAGATAAAACAAATTAACAAAAATAATGTAGCAAAAATGATCAAAGTATCGAACCTACTTGCTATGCAAACAGTGTGGTTTTCCTAGCGTTTTTTGAAGCAAAGCTCTCAATCAACTCCTTGTAATTCATACTATCTAATATTTCACTTTCAATAGATATTGTCGACAACCCGTTTAGCCTTTCTTGTGACATTGTAGAACGTAAATAGGTCTTAAACAAGTAAACATAAAACAAAAACATTCATTCAATCTTACATTTAAATCAAACCTTTGGCACAATAACTAAAGTCTAAAGTTACTAAACATTGGGATTTAGGGCTCTAAACATAAATCACACAATAAGATTAAGCTTAAAGATCCGATTTTCAAAAAAGAATTATAAATCAAACCTTTGCCACAAACCCTTCACGGCTACTGCTGCACCCTCTGTTGATTCGATGTTCCTGACTTCCTGCACCGGTGAGAACGAGATGATAATACCCTCAATGTCGATGATGATGATCACTTGGTGCCTTGGTTTCCCTTCCCGCAAATTTCCAATCGTCACTGTCCCAGCCACCCTCAACCCTTAATGGGTTTGAATTGATTTGAAATAATTTTTTTTATTAACCTGGCCCATTTCAGTTGTTTATTAACCAAGCCGACTAAAGTTTTAAACTAAGCAGGCCCATTTCAGTTGGGATTAAAGACAATACAGGCCCGCTATCAATGAATAAACAGGCCCTCTAAACTTAAACACAGACCTAATTTTTTTTAATAAAAACATAGAGAATTTTTTTTTAAAATATATATATAAATTTTTTTGGGCCCTATATTGGTTTGGGCCCAGTAAGCAGGCCCACCCTGCACCTGGCCCAAGCCGGCCCTGACCGTGTTAATTGGCTTTGGGTCTTATGCAGCAAAACACCTGGTGGGGCATGATGTTGCTAATCACAAGATCATAAAGTTATCATCTCACACGAAAATCATAAGAATAATAATTTATTTCATATATGTAATGTTTTATTCCCATACAGTTTATCTTCACAGTGATAAAATATATAATTAAAAAAATTAAACTAATTTAAATTGTTTTATGTTTGTCAATTATATAAAAAAACCCTTTTGAATCTACAAACCTTACACATGTTCTGCTTTTTTTTTCTTTTACTTATAGACGGTATTGTTATAGATCGAGTATATATATTTTTTGCTTATCTACAATTTTAATTTATTTTCATGTATTTATTTTACCTTTTTAATGAATCAAATTTATACATTTTTTTATAGGTGAACTTCACAACAGACGGTTAATTCACACCTGCTAGTCACAGGCCCGCCACCCAACTCATTACCAACGACTATGTTGTCTAAACCGGGTCCACGTCTTGGTCGAGTGTGGCTTTGTAACATTCATCGAAAAACGGGTTTCAAAACCCGCTTCGTTTTATAATCAAGTATTCAGTTATAAGTTCGTTGCGTATTTATTGTTCAGATTATGTTAAATGATACATAATTAATAAATATTTTAGAATTTAAAAACATAATTAATAAATAATAATAATAAGAAAATAATAAATAAAACAGGGTAGCCGGGTCTCGAACCCGGGTCCCCCGCGAAGACACACACACACCACACCACTCCGCCACACACATGTTTGTGTTCAGTTACTGAAACAAATAACACTTATAGTAAAAACCGAAAGTCAAAAACCTGTAAGTCAGCACTCAGAACTCGAAATCGCCGGAGAAAAACCGAAACTCCGCAAATGTTGCTACTACCCCTTGACTGAAACGCGTAAACTGATTTCGACATCAGTTATAACCGTTCCTTAACATCCAATTTAGTCAAAAACCGTTATTTTTGAGAATTGAAACCTTTGACCGTAAATTTTGGTCTCCCAATCGAAAACAAGCAACCTGTTCACCTTATAAATACTCACCCAAACTCCTTGTAAACATTTCGCTCAGAACCATACTCGCTTCCTGAAGCTTTATTCCTTTCAAGCACGTCGCCGGAGATTTTCGCACTCGCCGGAGATTTTCGCACTCGCCGGAATATCACCGGAAAACCTAGGCTTTACTCCTAATCGGTATAATTCTCAACTCTTTTTGGTAATCCATTATTCAGCATGTATTAATCTTAATCACTAAACCAGATTCTGTTTCAAACAAATTTTCGGTCAGCTATATGTTCTGTTTTTTTAAGTGAAGAAGATGAAGTTTAATATGTGTACTAATATAATGAAAATCGGGTATTTAACCGGGTTAGACACACAGTCCAGCGGTGGACTGTGTGCAAATACAAAACACACGTCCCGGGTTCGAATCACACATGTTTCCGACTTTCTGAAATAAAACCAACATTTTTAACTTATTCAGATCAATTCACAGCATATATATAAAATTAATATAATTCAGTGTTTATACAGATTAGACACATAGCCCAACTGGTTGGGCTGTGTGCACTCGAACCGAAGATCCCGAGTTCGATTCCGGGTTCTATAACCGGTTTCGGCCATATTAAATCATTTTAATAAAAACTAAATAAGGTTAAAGTTAGTTAGTATATATATATATATATATATAATTAAAACAGAGAATATTTCGGGTTAGACACGTAGCTCGGTTGGTAGAGCTGCGTGCACGTATACGAGAGGTCCCGAGTTCAAACCTCACTTGCCGCCTGGAATTCATGTTGTCTGACCGGTCAGACCTGACAAAGTCAAACCATTTTTTTAATTTTTTAATTTTTGTTTTCTTATTTTCTTTTTATATTAAATTGAAAAATTATTTAAAAATACTTAAAAATAAAGTTGCATTAAACTCACAAAAATAAATCTAAAAATCTTATTAAGAGCACTAATTAAAACTATTAATCTCAAATAAAATTTATTTATTTATCGAATCATTTCGTTATTATTTAGGTTAGTTTTCCCTCGTCGGTTGAATCATAAATTCGTGCGCATTCATCGTCATCAAGAAACGCATCCACTGTGAGTGAATCTCTACCAATTCCCCGTTTTAATCATGTTTTGGGGTGTATCATGTGTCGTACTATTCTTTTATTTTATTTAAACACTTGTGCATACATCATATCCGTGATCAAATGTGTATTGATTGTTGTGTGAATTATATGTAGATTAAATTTATCATTTCAGTGCACGCATTTCATTAGGCCCATCAGTTCCCCGTGGGATACGGGTTGAGCATCAGGAGCCTCATTAGATCAGCTCCGTTTGATTGAGCCTTGATCTCAAATACATCATCATTCATGTCATATACTCATCCAAAGTGGTTTGTGATTGTTTATATATATATATGTTTGCTCACATGTGATTAATGCACGAATTTTCTTTAATAAATAAAACAAGAAATTAGTCAAAATGATTTATCAAGGTTCACTCGCCAACTTTTGTTGACCCAAAATCTCCCCGTTTTACACATGATACAGGTGATCCAACCGAGACAGGAAAACACTTAGGATGGCCTAGAAGAATAAATCAGTTTAAGCTTTGGAATAAATCTATAGTTTCATTTCCTTTGTAATTGTATGAATTTTGTTTTTGGATATTTAAGTTTGTAATTTGAATTTAATAAATATGAAACATCTTAGTAAATATCATGAGCTTTGGTGATAACCCAAATGGTTCTAAATGTATTAATAAGGAAAAACGTCGAAATTTTAACAATATGATTTTTAACATGTTAAGTTGAATTTTTAACATGTTAAATGCAGGGTTCCTCAGTTCCCCACTTTTAGTGTTCTCCGATGAACTTTCCCTAGTAATATATATATATATATATATATATATATATATATATATATATATATGTGTGTGTGTGTGTATGTATGTATGTATGTATGTATGCCCATGACTTTATAGCCTAGTGGCATTTTGGGGTGAGATAAGACTTAGGATGGCCTCGAAGAATAAACAAGTTCATGCTTTGGAATAAATCTATAGTTTCATTTTCCTTTGTAATTGTATGAATTTTATTTTTGGATATTTAAGTTTGTAATTTGAATTTAATAAATATGAAACATCTTAGTAAATATCATGAGCTTTGGTGATAACCCAATTATGCCCCGACTTTTATTCCGCTGCGGGTCGGGGTGTGACAGATTGGTATCAGAGCTTGTGACTATAGGGATATAGGATGGGTTATTAGACCCTTAGAGCCTATACTATAGTTGATTAAATTTTAATTGTTTATGCGTTACATGCAAAATTCATGATGTTTATATGTTTCATGTTTATTTTCACACCCAATGTTATGCAAGCACGCCCACAAATACACATTATTATGCAATGCTCATCATAAATCATATCCTCATAACATATCATATCTATGAGAGCACACACCTCACGATTTCCATGATTTTTGCAATGATTTCTGTATTTTTCAAACCACATCAAAGTGAGTTCTCATGACGGGCATGTAGTAACTGGAAGGGTACGAGTACCGGTAGTCAGAACGTCCTGTCTAGGCTTGGCATTCGTATAAATCCAAAATAAAGGACCAGTTTGCCTACCTGGGGACTAACGATGAGAGTATGAAGGACCTATTAGGCCAAAGCATGCTATACCAAACGTCGTGTGAGCTAACCCCACTTTGAGTTGTCATTGTGTCTACACCTGGACACCCTCCTACCATACATCTCGCAATCATATTTTACGATTTTCATTCGGGTGGTGCAAGTGTTAACCCGCCGACACCAATGTGAATCCTACCAACCCCAATAGTCATAGGGGCCCACATGACTACACAAGCAATGGTATGGGGACATTTGGAGGCCCAAACATGAGCAAACCCAAGACATCCTATGGATGTAGTTAAATTATTGTCAGTTATGTTGTTTTTCATTCTTTTTACGACACATGACACCTAGAAAATTCTTAAACTCACAATCTTCCTATATATGTTCCTGTAGATGTCGGCTAGGCAACTACGTGGAGGTAGAAAGTTAGGAAGGTCAAATGAACGCTTGGCCACACAAATTGCTAAACAAATGGCCGCGGTGCTTCCTGACATCGTGCTTCAAGTTCAACAAGCTCTCACCGCAAATCCCATCAACCCTCCCAATCAAGAAGACCAGAGCATCGCCAACCCTCCTTCCAAAACCCCCAAGTGCACCTACAAACACTTCAAATCCTGCGATCCCCCAAAATATGAAGGGACCGAAGGTGTTACCGCCCTCCTTCACTGGTTTGAAGAAATGGAAAACACTTTCCTAAATTGCGATTGTCCCGAGGACCGTAAGGTACGTTACGCAACTGGAAGACTGTTTGGGGTAGCCCTTACCTGGTGGAACACGGAAAAGGGTAAGCGAGGAGTTGAAGAAGCCATGGCTTTAACATGGGAAGAGTTAAGGGAACTCATGACAAGACGCTTCTGTCCAAGAAGCGAAATCAAAAAGCTGGAAGACGAATTCCACGCACTGAAACAAAAGGAAGGAGACCACACTTCATATAATAAGAGATTTCTCGAGTTGAATAAGATGATCCCAAATTTGTTGACCCCTTGTACCACTTAGTTGAACACTACATTCGAGGCCTCCCCTCGAAAATTCAAGATTCGGTTTTAAGCACATCGCCTGCAACACTTGAAGCCGCAATGGAATTAGCTACAGAACTCACTGAAAATCGCATTCGAAATGGCAAGTTCAAAGATGAGAAGAAGAAAGCACCCATTGAGACCCCAACTCCAAACCACCCAGTCTCATCCTCGAAGTTTGCTAGTAAGAGGAAGCGAAATAGCAAGAATTTTGCTGTCACTCAAACCAACCCTCCTATCACTATTGCACCAATTACCCAAATCGCTCATCCAGCTGCACCATTCAAAAAGCCATACACTGTCCCACACCCAAAGTGCAACCGCTGTCAATACCATCATCCTCCCGAAAACCCCTGCCAACATTGCACAAGTTGTGGCCGTGCGGGTCACACCATCCAAACCTGCCGTACCCTTCAACGAATGAACCGCAATCAACCTCCAACCCAAACCCAAAATCAGATAGTGGGCCAAACCCAACAACCCTTACTTCTACCACCTTCACAACACGTAGCCCAACCTTACTACCAACCCAACAACCCCATGATGCAACCCATGCGAGCTTGTTTCAACTGTGGGGACCCAAACCACTTCAGGAACACATGCCCACGCCTAGTGAACATCATCCATGCCCAAGCTCACGCAAACCCGGTAAACCAAGCTAACCAAGCTCCCCCACCTACCAGAGGGAGAGCTTTCAATATCAATGCCAACCAAGCCAGGGCTGACAACAACGTGGTCAACGGTACGTTTCTTATCAATGGTAGTTATGCATCCATATTATTCGATACTGGTGCGGATAAGAGCTTTGTGTCCTTAGAATTTGAATCTATCCTCGACCAACCCCGTGTTAATCTCATCGAATCTCTAACGGTGGAAGTTGCTGACGGAAAACCCGTTTCATTAAATTCTATTATACGCGATTGTACTCTCACCCTAAACGATCACGATTTTCCAATTGACCTTATTCCTATGAAGTTGGGAAGTTTCGATGTTATAATCGGTATGGACTGGCTCAGCCAGCATCACGCTGAAGTGGTGTGCCACGAAAAGTTCATTCGCATTCCTCTTTCAGACGGTCAGACACTACGTATTTTTGGGGAAACCCTTTCGAAAGGACTCAAAATAATGTCCTGCCTTCAAGCCCGAAGATATCTCCGCAAGAACTATGTCGCATTCCTAACTCACGTCGTCAAAAAGGGAAACAAGGAGAGGAAACTCGAAGATATCCCAATTGTGAAGGAGTTCCCACAAGTCTTTCCCGACGACATTTCAGGACTTCCTCCTGTGAGAGAAGTCGAATTTCGCATCGATCTTGTACCTGGCGCTACACCAGTCGCAAAATCTCCTTATAGGTTAGCCCCATCCGAAATGCAAGAGCTGGCCAGTCAACTGCAAGAGTTGACTGACAAAGGATTCATACGTCCTAGCTCATCGCCTTGGGGTGCACCTGTTCTGTTTGTGAAGAAGAAAGATGGAACGTTTCGCATGTGCATTGATTATAGAGAACTCAACAAGTTAACGGTTAAAAATCGCTATCCACTGCCTCGCATTGATGACCTCCTAGACCAACTTCAAGGTGCCACATGCTTTTCAAAAATCGACCTTCGTTCTGGTTATCATCAGCTCAGAGTGCACGAAGAAGATATCCCAAAAACCGCCTTCCGGACTCGTTATGGTCATTACGAGTTCATGGTCATGCCTTTCGGTTTAACCAACGCCCCCGCTGTCTTCATGGATTTAATGAATAGGGTATGCAAACCCTACCTCGACCGTTTCGTCATAGTCTTCATCGACGACATCCTTATTTACTCCAAGTCTAAATCCGATCATGAGCGACACCTTCGACTCATCCTTACACTCTTAAGGACTGAAAAGCTTTATGCTAAGTTCTCAAAATGCGAATTTTGGTTAGGAGAAGTACAATTCCTTGGACATGTCGTCAATGACAAGGGAATTCATGTTGATCCTTCAAAAATCAAGGCAGTGCAGGAATGGCAAGCGCCACGTACCCCTACTGAAGTTAGGTCATTTCTTGGTTTGGCTGGTTACTATCGACGCTTTATTGCCAATTTTTCCCGTATTGCTGTACCACTCACGGCTTTGACTCATAAAGGAAAACCCTTCATATGGGGACCTAAGCAAGAGGAGGCCTTCCAAACTCTAAAGCAAAAACTTTGTGACGCACCTAGCCTCACACTCCCTGAGGGTTGCGATGACTTTGTGGTGTATTGCGACGCATCAGGGCCAGGGCTAGGCTGTCTATTAATGCAAAGAGGAAAAGTGATAGCCTATGCCTCTAGGCAACTCAAGGTTCACGAGAAGAATTACACCACCCACGACCTGGAACTTGGAGCCGTTGTGTTCGCTCTCAAGATATGGAGACATTACCTCTACGGTACCAATTGTGAGATATACACTGACCACAAGAGTCTCCAACATATCTTCAACCAAAAGGAGTTGAATATGAGGCAACGAAGATGGGTCGAACTTCTCAACGACTACGACTGTGAAATTCGGTATCATCCTGGCAAGGCAAACGTGGTGGCCGATGCGCTCAGTCGAAAAGGTTATGCGAACTCCATTCGTCTTCTATGTTCGCAAATCATAACCGACATCAAAGATCGAATCCGGGCAGCTCAACATGTTTCTGTAACAGAAAATGACGTACGCGATGAGCTGTCATGTGGAGCTGAACTCAAAATCGAAACCAAATCCGACGATATTCTATACTATTTAAACCGCATATGGATTCCTGATCATAACCTTCGTGATTTCCTCATGAATGAGGCGCACAAAACACGATACTCTGTACACCCAGGAGCCGACAAGATGTATCAAGACCTACGATACACCTACTGGTGGCCTGGCATGAAAAAGGATATCGCTGTTTTTGTTTCCAAGTGTCTTACCTGTTCCAAAATAAAAGCTGAACATCAAATACCTTCAGGACTTCTAGTCCAACCCGAAATACCTGTATGGAAGTGGGAAAACATAACCATGGATTTCATTACCGGGTTACCTCGCACCTCGAGTGGGTATGACACCATATGGGTAATAATCGATCGTCTTACAAAGTCATCTCATTTCATTCCGATTCGCGAGGACTTCAAGAACGAGAAGTTAGCTTGTATCTACATCAGCGAGATCGTAAGCCGTCATGGTGTACCATTAAGCATCATTTCAGACCGTGATGGTCGTTTCACTTCGCGAACATGGCGAGCCGTACAAACCGCTTTGGGTACACGATTAGATCTCAGTACCGCTTTTCATCCTCAAACTGATGGTTAATCTGAACGCACCATCCAAACCCTTGAAGACATGCTGCGAGCATGTGTCATAGACTTCAAAGGGAACTGGGACGCTCACTTACCATTAGTTGAATTTTCGTACAGCAATAGCTATCATTCAAGTATCGGCATGGCTCCTTTCGAAGCTTTATATGGACGTAAGTGCCGATCTCCAGTATGCTGGCACGAAATTGGGGAAGCGCAAATCACCGGACCAGAATTAATTAAAGAAACAACCGGTAAGATCCTTCAAATTCGAAACAATCTTCTAGCGGCTCAAAGTCGTCAAAAGAGTTATGCTGACAAACGACGAAAGCCCTTGGAGTTTGACATTGGTGATCAAGTACTTTTAAAAGTATCACCGTGGAAGGGAGTGGTTCATTTTGGCCAGAAGGGCAAGCTAGCACCACGCTACGTAGGACCTTTCAAGATACTCGAAAGAGTAGGTCCTGTAGCATACAAGCTTGACCTACCAGAAGAGCTCAACAGAATTCATCCCACATTCCACGTATCAAACTTGAAAAAGTGCCTTGCCGATGAAAACCTCCATATTCCTCTAGAAGACATTCAAGTCAATGAATTGATGCACTTCGTTGAAAGACCAGTAGAAATCATGGATTTCGGAGAGAAGCGTTTGAGGCGAAGTCGTATTCCAATTGTCAGGGTACGTTGGGAGTCAAAACGAGGACCCGAGTTTACTTGGGAACGTGAAGACTCAATGCGCGAAAAATACCCGCATCTTTTTCCAGTTACCACTACTACTTAAATTTCGGGACGAAATTTCAAAAAGTAGGGGATACTGTAACATTCGTCGAAAAACGGGTTTCAAAACCCGCTTCGTTTTATAATCAAATATTCAGTTATAAGTTCGTTGCGTATTTATTGTTTAGATTATTTTAAATGATACATAATTAATAAATATTTTAGAATTTAAAAACCATAATTAATAAATAATAATAATAAGAAAATAATAAATAAAACAGGGTAGCCGGGTCTCGAACCCGGGTCTCCCGCGAAGACACACACACGCCACACCACTCCGCCATACACATGTTTGTGTTCAGTTACTGAAACAAATAACACTTATAGTAAAAACCGAAAGTCAAAAACCTGTAAGTCAGCACTCAGAACTCGAAATCGCCGGAGAAAAACCGAAACTCCGCAAATGTTGCTACTACCCCTTGACTGAAACGCGTAAACTGATTTCGACATCAGTTATAACCGTTCCTTAACATCCAATTTAGTCAAAAACCGTTATTTTTGAGAATTGAAACCTTTTACCGTAAATTTTGGTCTCCCAATCGAAAACAAGCAACCTGTTCACCTTATAAATACTCACCCAAACTCCTTGTAAACATTTCGCTCAGAACCATACTCACTTCCTGAAGCTTTATTCCTTTCAAGCACGTCGTCGGAGATTTTCGCACTCGCCGGAGATTTTCGCACTCACCGGAGATTTTCGCACTCGCCGAAATATCACCGGAAAACCGAGGCTTTACTCCTAATCGGTATAATTCTCAACTCTTTTTGGTAATCCATTATTCAGCATGTGTTAATCTTAATCAGTAAGCCAGATTATGTTTCAAACAAATTTTCGGTCAGCTATATGTTCTGTTTTTTTTAAGTGAAGAAGATGAAGTTTAATATGTGTACTAATATAATTAAAATCGGGGTATTTAACCGGGTTAGACACACAGTCCAGCGGTGGACTGTGTGCAAATAACAAAACACACCTCCCGGGTTCGAATCACACATGTTTCCGACTTTCTGAAATAAAACCAACATTTTTAACTTATTCAGATCAATTCACAGCATATATATAAAATTAATATAATTCAGTGTTTATACAGATTAGACACATAGCCCAACTGGTTGGGCTGTGTGCACTCGAACTGAAAGGTCCCGAGTTCGATTCCGGGTTCTATAACCGGTTTCGGCCATACTAAATCATTTTTAATAAAAACTAAATAAGATTAAAGTTAGTTAGTATATATATATATATATATATAATTAAAACAGAGAATATTTCGGGTTAGACACGTAGCTCAGTTGGTAGAGCTGCGTGCACGTATACGAGAGGTCCCGAGTTCAAACCTCACTCGCCGCCTGGAATTAATGCTGTCTGACCGGTCAGACCCGGTCAGACCTGACAAAGTCAAACCATTTTTTAATTTTTGTTTTCTTATTTTTTTTATTAAATTGAAAAATTATTTAAAAATACTTAAAAATAAAGATTTGAAGGTTAAAAATTTGCATTAAACTCACAAAAATAAATCTAAAAATCTCATTAAGAGCACTAATTAAAAATATTAATCTCAAATAAAATTTATTTATTTATCGAATCATTTCGTTATTATTTAGGTTAGTTTTCCCTCGTCGGTTGAATCATAAATTCGTGCGCATTCATCGTCATCAAGAAACGCATCCACTGTGAGTGAATCTCTACCAATTCTCCGTTTTAATCATGTTTTGGGGTGTATCATGTGTCGTACTATTCTTTTATTTTATTTAAACACTTGTGCACATCATATCCATGATCAAATGTGTATTGATTGTTGTGTGAATTATATGTAGATTAAATTTATCATTTCAGTGCACGCATTTCATTAGGCCCATCAGTTCCCCGTGGGATACGGGTTGAGCATCAGGAGCCTCATTAGATCGGCTCCTTTTGATTGAGCCTTGATCCCAAATACATCATTATTCATGTCATATACTCATCCAAAGTGGTTTGTGATTGTTTATATATATATGTTTGCTCACATGTGATTAATGCACGAATTTTTTAAATAAATAAAACAAGAAATTAGTCAAAATGATTTATCAAGGTTCACTCGCCAACTTTTGTTGACCCAAAATCTCCCCCGTTTTACACATGATACAGGTGATCCAGCCGAGACAGGAAACACTTAGGATGGCCTAGAAGAATAAACAAGTTCATGCTTTGGAATAAATCTATAGTTTCATTTTCCTTTGTAATTGTATGAATTTTGTTTTTGGATATTTAAGTTTGTAATTTGAATTTAATAAATATGAAACATCTTAGTAAATATCATGAGCTTTGGTGATAACCCAAATAGTTCTATATGTATTAATAAGGAAAAACGTCGAAATTTTAACAATATGATTTTTAACATGTTAAGTTGAATTTTTAACATGTTAAATGCAGGGTTCCTCAGTTCCCCACTTTTAGTGTTCTCCGATGAACTTTCCCTAGTAATATATATATATATATATATATATATATGTATATATATATGTATATATATATGTATGTATGTATGTATGCCCATGACTTTATAGCCTAGTGGCATTTTGGGGTGAGATAAGACTTTGAGACCAAGAAGTCATGGGTTCGATTCACACAATGAGGGTTTTTCCCATATTTATTTGGTTTCTTCTTAAATTGGTGTATATGTATTATGCCTAGTGGAGATGGATATGATCGGGTGGTTCCGCTGGTGACACGAATATACTCTAGTGATCCGTCAGTGATTCAAATTACTGTTCAAAAAGAAAAACACACACACACACACAGACACACACACACACACACACACATATATATATATATATATTTAAGATATATCGGATTTAAAATGTTATTAATCGTTTAGTAGTACCAATGATGGATCGTTTTCTACCGAGGCATGGTTTGATCCGAAGGGCAACCCGGTTTTATCCAGCTGTTACCCCAGCGAGGCTCTCGTGTGGGGACAGTAAGGTTTCCGGGCGAAGGTCAGTTAGAGCGGCAACCGTGGCCCGATAGAACATCGCGTCTGCGAATGCTGGGCTGACGGATAACCATCCTTGATGGAAACCTAGTAACTAATAGTCCATGTAGATATTGAAAGTCATCCTTAAAAAAAAAGATATCTTGCAAGTATCTAAGGAAAGTCATTTTAAATAATTGTTGGCCGATGGTGTTATGGAAGGGCAAATGTACAACAGGTCAAATAAAATAACAAGGGAAATATCTTAAACAAGTTTTTGGATTTTTTTTCTTTCTTTCTAAGCTTATCTATTTGGATGTTTTGTTTTATCTAATACTAGTTTAAGTTTCCGTGTGTTATACAGATTATAAATATTTCTTATTAAGGATACTTTTGCTAACATAGAAAACACGGAATAATTATCATGTTGGACCGTTGCTTTCAAGTTTAGAAGTTGACTAGTCCTAATATAATAGATTTACTTGCTCATTTCAATATTAGATCGATTTTTATAACCTTAAATATGAGTTTTAAGGGCAACAATCTTTAAAAGTTTGCTCAAGTACATCATCCGTTTTTTTGGAAAATAGTATCTAAAAATATCAAAATAATCTAAATATCATTATGTTTGACTTCAGTAGTCAAACAGTACCCATATCGAGTTTATAATAGACACACTGAATATTTAGGACATCATGTTTTGACCCAAGAAGTTAAACTATTGACATATTGAATCTTTAATAAAGTGTCGGACTTTTCAAAGCATCATTGCACTATAATTGACCTCATAAGTCAAGTTATCCTTATATCAAGTGTGCAATAGAGTAATTGAAGTGATTTAAATCGTCAAACTGTATCTATATAACTATTTTTTTGACCCAAGTCAATAAGAAGATTAAAATTCATATTTTTACAAAAAAAATCAAAATATACATGGATAGTATCTACCTCCAGACATCACTGGAAATGTGATTAAGGTAACTGAATAAAGAAGAAGATTCATTCTTTAATCAAAGTATAAACAAATACATTGTTAACTAATAAGTACAATTCTTTAATAATTGATTAGTATACGAAGATAAAACTACACACACTTATAAGAGGGAAAAAAGTTTCATTAAGTGTAAAAAAATATTTCAATTTTAAAATCAACTTAATTATCATAGTTTATAAAGATTTTTTTTTATTTTTGATATGTTATAAATCACTACTAATCAAATCTCAGATAATTTTGATAGTTGATTTTTTCACATTCAGAATTAGATATTTGGATATTGGTGAAAAAAACTATGTCTTGATTGATTATTTAATAATTTTTTAAAACTTTATTTTATTCACATTCAAAATTAGATATTTAGTTGCATTCTCCACTATGATTATCATAATTTTAAAACTAACAAATACACAATTAAAAATATTTAATTTGTAACACACCAGGAACAAAATTAATTAATATTAATAAAAATTATAAAGTATAAACAATATAGATCTATAACCTATAATTCTATATTTGTATTTAAATAATAAAAATTATAAAGTATAAACAATATAGATCTATAACCTATAATTCTATATTTGTATTTAAATAATCAATATGAGATATATATTAGGGGTATGCAAAAAACCGAATTAACCAAACCATAACCGAATTAACCGACAAAACCGTACTGAAAAACCAAACCAAATAAAAAACCGGTGGGTCGGTTAATGGTTTTTTTGAAAACCGATAGTAACGAGTCGGTTATGGTTATCATTTTTCCATACCCACCATAATCGAACCGAACCGACATGTAATAAATCTTTGTAGGATTTAGGACTTTTCGCCATATTTTTAATATTTGATGTTGTTGACTAAAGATTTTTAGTATTTATGGGGTTTTCATATCGTTTTGTGTTTTTTATTGAATGTTTATTTGAATTTATGGAATGTATCATATCCTTTATTTGAATATTCGATAATAATTGGTATTAGTATTATAGATTATAGTATTTTTTACTACTATGTAATATACTAATATATATACAAATATGCAATAACAGTTTATTCCATGCTAAAAAATAAGCTATTTTTAGCCAAGCTAAATACACGGTTAACCGACCCGCTATAACCATCAAAACCGAATAACCATAACCACCATAACCGATCGGTTATGGTTATGGTTATACATTAACTGACATCACAGTTATGGTTATGATTTTAGGTCAAAATCGACCCAAACCGACCCATACACACCCTTAATATATATATAAACACATATTCATAATATATATTTTTAGTTATCAGTCATGTAGGCTTAAAAATTATAGAAATGAAATATGTTCTTTCAATGACAAAGGTTTAAAGTAGAATCGGAACCTACATCATCCTTTTCGTTAGTGTTCAAATAAATACGTATTAGACAATGTTTAGTAATATAAACAAACAATAGATGTATTATAAAATAAAATTATTCATAGATATCAAAGTTGAAAAATGTCAAGCAAAAACATAAATAAACACTAACAAATAACAAATTCACGTCTTTATATTAAAAACTGAAAAACGTCTAACAATGTTGATCCATTTAATGTTAACAGGAATCTTTTATATTAACAGTTTATTTTACTGATTGTGTCAAAATTTAGAAATTATTATATAATAAATGTTTTTAATTGAAAATAGTTTTGACATTAAGGAAATATTATGAGAATGAAATTTAAATTGTATGTAATTGCAATTATTGATATAAATTGTATCAAATTGTTTTGAATATAATGATAAAAGAAATAAATAATTATATGATTTACTAACCTTCAAATATTCATTTAATTAATACAACTTTGATCATAACTACCAACATGAAGTAAAAAAGCAACATTATTTCAGAGTAAACTAAAGCAAAATTAACAATAAAAAACGTTATTCATCAACATGTATTAGGAATGATAACATTACACATATATTGTTCTTCATTAGGAGATAATATTTCGAAGATGAAAATCGACCAACCGGTTTATCTATACGTAGTTATCTATTTATTATGATTATGAATAAGTTATGAAGAATAAATATATGGTGAATGGTAACATCAACAAAAGGAATTAATTTCTTATACCACAAATAATGTTTCTATTATTGGTTTTGAATATAAAATCGGTAAGTTATTTAAATCTAACAATGAAAAGGAATTTTTGATTGAGATGAAGAATAGGTGTGAATGATTTTGCCGTTCAAAACACATGAATACGTGATATTACATTGACAAGTGGCAATAATAGCCTAAGTTCATGACAAGTGACATAAGTTGGTTTTTTTTAGTATAGTTAATAGATTTACATAAATATGTTATATAATGGGCTAAATGATTTCTTATCAAAACGTAAAGGCCAACCTCAAGTTGACACATTTTCCTTTTAATTTAAGGGGAATGGTATTATAATCTTTTCTCGCTAATTTGAGTATGCCATTGTAATAGTTTTCTTAATTTTAGATTTTTTTAATTTATAAGCTATAAAGTTATGTGATTTGTGTAACGTTATGTGATTATGTTCCGGTACGTAATTATGTACCATATGTGCAAAGAATAACAAATTCTCAATGTGACTACATCTATAATCACATAACATATGTGACAAGTGTAATGTCACGTAATTATGTATCAGCACGTAATTATGTTATTATAATTTTTGAGTAAATTGCCAAAATCGTCCCTGAGGTTAGGGTGTATTTGCCAGTTTCATCCAAAACAATTTTTTTTGTACCATATTGTCCCTCACTTTTGTGATTTTTTCCATTTTCATCCAACGTCTAACTTTTTTCCAAAATCATCCCTGAGATTTGGGATTTTTTGCTATTTTCATCCAAATATTTGACAGAAAATATAAATCAAGTTAGACATTTGGATGAAAATGACAAAAAATCATAAAAGTGAGGGACAATATTGTACAAAAAAGTTGTTTTGGATGAAACTGGAAAACACACTCAAACCTCAGGGTCGATTTTGACAATTTACTCTAATTTTTTTTATTGTATAATGTTTTTTTACTAAAGCTATATTTATTATGTGATTATACATTCAATATAATGAGAACTTAATTTTTTTATGTTATTATGTGATTAAATCTGTAATGTAAGTCGTTATGTGAATAAAAATGTAGTGTTACCTTAAGGATTTGTTATTGCTTGCACACATGGTATGTGATTATTACATTGAGCATTTGTTACTGCTTTTACACACATGGTACGTGATTCTATATTAGGAATACATTGAATAACGGGTACGTTATTTAGGTAATCATTGATTATGTTCCAGTACGTAATTGCGTGCATGATCACGTAACTTTATAGCTTGTAAAGTTTTTCTTTAACTTATGAAACTAAGCATTAGCCTACTCAAATTATAAAGAATGAAATGCTAGTTAATACAGTGTATTTGTTTTTAAATATTATCGTATGAAAAAGTTATGGCCATTTGAAAATCGCGAGGAGGGGGTAGGTTATGCCAGTAAAGACCATAATACCCTTTTTCATTTTGTGTTTCCATTTGTAAAATTATTGTATTTACAATACTGTCACAGAATTATTTTAATCCATTGATCTTGCAAATTTGATGGCCCAAATTATCATACGTTTTGTAGAATAAGCCTCTCTTGTACAATAACTTCCCCAATATGTAATTATGTATTTAACTAACACTTTTTCCCCAACATGAAACATGTATGCAATGAAAAAATATATTTATATCAATATTAGGGTTTATTTACAAAAAAATGCTTTATATATTTGCTGGTACATAGTCTCCTAAAAATTGGAAGTCGTAGGAAGGGTATCAAATAAACATGGATTGAACTTATTCAACAGGTATTGCAATTGTCTCGTCGAACTCTACAACATGAGATTTATGTTTTCGCTTTTGAACTTGTACCTTGTAGATTTTATAATTCTTGATATTCTAGAAATGATTTTCGTAAACGCGAATAGACGTTGAAAATGATACGCAAATCTACTTCTACACAATCAAAGTGTAGAATCCATGCGATTGTGTGTGATATTGACACAAGAATGTAAATAAATGTTTTGGTTAAAGTGTGACAACTAGCATATTTTTAGGTTAATCTATACATTCTGATCCTTGTTTATTTGTTAATTACATGAATTTAGATTATTATTATTAAGCGAGTCCACAATTCCTAGCAAAGTCCGAGTATTTCATGTTGTACACCGATAATTCATGGAAATTGTCGGTATGTGGTTGGTAAGCAAGAACGAACGTTGGTGATTGTACGAAACTGAAAATATGCAAATTTGAATATTCTATTTTGTTTATTTATATGATTATATTGGCATATATCAAATGGTAATAGATCGGTTACAACATATAATTATCTATGTATGTGGTTCGCATTTTAGAGATTTAAGATGGCAAACGAGTAGACTTTTATATGTATTCATACACGACATTCGTGCGTACATAAAATTTTATATATTTTGATTTGGCTTAATCAAAATTACAAGAGTTACATTCGAGAAACACCAGTTCATGAAGCTATTTATATCTTAAATCCTTCACAGCAAATTCTATATAAATCTAAATACCATTTTGTTGGAATTAACTAATCACAAAAAAAAAAGTTTGTAACAGCCTTTGACTTTTGCAAATACACAAAACGTGCAAGAACACTCTTGAAATTGAATTGTATAGTCCAATGGAAAATTGTTGTTTTGTTTAAGTGATAACTTGCAACAGTAGACATTTAATTGTTTATTACTAAACACCCCACTTTTCTTGCTTCTTAAGTTTCGGCTCCAACCGAAAGTTCGTATTTAAACTTCAAACACTCACATGTTTTAATGGTAGATGTTTTATATTTTAATCCATAAGATTTTCATGTACTTGGCCAATATGGAACATTCTTTGCTCTCTTTCGTACTGACCAACAACAAAAGTGAAAAGTAAGTTTGCAAAACTAGCAATTATTTTATCTACTTTTTCATTCCATCAACCATATCTGATAGTCATGTGCTCATCTCTTGTATCTTTCTACCAGCTTTCAAACGTCCCTTAACTTTTTGTCCATTTTATGTGATCAACGAATGAGAGCAAGGAACAAAAGTCAAGCCACCATCTTTTAATTATTAAATCTATAACAACACACCACCTAAAGCTACATGTCTTCTAACTTAATAATATAAGCACCATCTTTTTATGACCCCACAACGAACAACCCATTCCCACCATACTTTACCTTTTGACTTTGGAAATAAAACCTCCATGTTTTGAATTCTAAAAAAATTCTGTTTGTGTAAAGATCAAATAACTTTCACAATTTCAAAAACATCCCACCACTCCTATAACTCTCTCTCGACCTCACCCTTTCTTTCTAATATACTGGCGAGCCACCACCATGGGTGGCGGAGCTACCAGGTGGCGTGGCGTGGCGTGGCGACGACGGAAACTACAACAGGTCGGGCGATTGAGAAAGGAGGCAGCGCAGCCGGCAGTGATGGTCGGTATAGCGACGCAGGTGGTGGTGCTGGCTTGTGGTTGTTTTCAGTTGGAGGAACAGACATATCGGGTCACGGTTCAACTCGGTTCAACATGTGTTCGACTCGGTTCAGTTACAGTTCAACTCGGTTCGACTCGGTTCAGTTCAACAAGTCAAACAATAGTCAAAGGGTAGCTTCGGTTCAGTTTTCGTGTTCGGGTCAAACACGATCAACTCAGTCGACTCAGTCAACGTTAGTCAAACCTGGTCAACTGCTGGTCAACACAGTCAACGCAGTCAACGCAAGGCTCGGTAAAGTTTAAACGATCCGAATTTTGTTATTTTGTTTTTAGATAGCATTAGCTAACGTGAACCAAGCTCGAACCGTAGTACCGTGACGTAGTTTGTATACAAATTTATATAGATTAATTTAGTATTCGACAACTTTGTTAAAGTTAGATAAATTATTATTGCGTTTTGACAATTATATCGAAACTTGATTGTCAGGATCGTCTAAAATAGGGAAAACTCTGCCCGTTTTTCGTAAAAATCCGTATACGAAACGTATTTATATTCAAAAAACAACACCAATTGGATTCAAGTTTTTTTTTTATAAAATAAACGTAAAAGTACATTTATTTTGGTGACGTCTTATAATGTACTAAAACACATTTATAGCATTTCGACAAAAGCCGTTTACAAGTTAACGGAACGCGGGGGACCTTACATAAAATAAATATAATTATTTATATTTATTTCAAAACGCTTAGAACTCGAAAGTTTCTATGAGATAAATATTATTTATATTTATTCCAAACACCTAAAACTCGGAAATCTCGTATAAAATAAATATAATTGTTTATGATTATTTCAAACATCAAAAATTCGAATATTCTTATTAAATGAATACAATTATTTATAATTTTTTCTAACGTCTAAACCGAACACGACACGTTACGGTATGATCTTAACGCATCATTAACCGAACCGTTTTGATAACAACGAGTAAATATATATGTATATATATTTATATCTTATGGAAGCTACCACGATATATTATTGTGTCATACATATATTATATATTTCGGTTACGCGACGTTTTACATACATATGTGTGCAAGCATAAATATAATATATAACTTCGTCTTACGAATAACCATGAGGAGTCGTACTACTATTCAACTACGCTCGTCTATTCAAGATGACTAATACGATTTAATAAATATATTTATATCTATATATAAATATATATTTCAAATCTCTCGGAAACTAATTTGTTTCCAAGATTTAGTATTCATCCTGACTATTAGTGGGATTAAAACAACCATTGATTGGTTATTTCAAATCAAGATAATAACGCCTTCATAGAATCGTATGGTTAACGATTCGGTAGAGCTCGGACGCGTAGTTTAACTACGTTGTTTTTATTTAGAAACTTATAAGATATTCCACGATAGGAATGGTATGGTATAGTTGCACGCTAGAGAGTTCACGTTCTTGGAACGACATTATGGAATGCACATTTAGCTAGCTTTGCACAAGGATATCGAGGTGAGTTCATAACCCCCACTTTTTACTGTTTTACATTTTTATAAATGTTTTCGGGGGTGGGAAGACATGCAAGTTTTGCAAAAGTACACAAAAATTCGATGAACGAAAAATTCATATTTCTAAACCATGTTACGAAAAGAGTTCAATTAACTCAAATGGTTTACGAAATGTTTATGCACAACGTACCAGTTTTACAAAACACTCGCGTATTTTCGAAACGTGCATGAGTTTCATGGATAGGGACAGGATTGCCCTAGTTACAACGGGATAGGATTGTTCTACATACAAACAAGAGGACTGGTTGGTCCTGATTTTAGACTTAAACGGGCTAGGCCCATTTTCATTGTGCGGGGCACAAAAGGCTCTGTGAGTTCATGTTTCCCCCTTTTCTTTTAAATGTTTTCGCATTTATGACAATCGGGGGTGAAATACATGCTATGAAATTCTGTGACAAAAGGGTATGTTAGCTACGAGTTTAAAGAAAGAACTATGATCAATGTGTGTAAGTAGGAATGACTATATAATAACCATTAATCACTTAGTGACCAAGGTGCAAAGGTGTAGATCTATTGAGTTGTGAGACACGCTCCACTCTAAAAAAAACAAGTCCTTTCAGAGTGCTTTGTGATCCCTAAGACTCCGAATAAAACAAGTCCTTTCGGAGTGTGAAATTCTGAATAAAACATGTCCGTTCAGAGGTTAATGTTGTCTCGGGTTGGTTATTTACTTATGACACATAATATCAGGGACTAGCTACCCGTTGATTGATCCCTCTAATATGATAACGACACCGCATGAGAATGAGTAACTCAAACAACCAAAATCACCCTAAAAAATTCGTAACAAAATATTCTAAATAAAAGAACCAACATAAAAAAACAAATAATTTGAGTTCTTGATTTAGGGACCTCTATGTAAAAGCAATATTATATATAAACTATCCTAATAAAAAATATATAATGAATTACATATTTGAATAAATGTAACTTTGATTAGTGATAATATTAATTATATTATCACTTTTGTAAGTCTTACACTTTAGAGATAAAATTTTCAACAATAAATTTACCAACTCCTAACAAATAATTTTTTAAGTCCAAAACATGTATAAGTAAATATAAATGCATTTTGATATAAAGTAACTAGAAATAATAACATAAAAATATTTCAGTTACTATATCCCTTTTTGTGAATATTAAATCCAAATAAATAATATTTAACCACTAATTAATTTTACTACTAGATGCTTACAACCATTTATATGAGGCATATTTTATATAAATCCACAAGAAAATAAATGATCATATAAATTCCTAAATAATTGTAATGGTGTTGGAAATAATAACATGAAAATACTTATAATGCTTTATATTTTGTAAGATGCTAAATTTAAACATATTCTAATGAATTCATCTAATGAGTTTATAAGACATTTTATAACTTTATATATTTTTTGAAAATAAAAATCAATAATGATATTTGTTATATATTATCTTGTTAAATTAGTATTTTAACATGATTTTCTATATAATATAAACATCATTTTTTTCATTATAAATCCATATTATTTCAAAAGTTTACCAAAATTTCTACAAACTAATGTAACATGATCATGAGTAATAACATAACTTCAATCTCATTAAACAAGTCTCTAAGGTCAAAATCCCTAAATCATAGAATTCAAGAACCTTAATCTAGCATGAAATCAAATCTGAATTCTTATGCCCTCAATCACATAAATTGATAGAGGGTTTTGTATAACATGAAATATTAATGAAGTTAGACTCAAGAATCACCTTGAAAAGGTTGCATATTGAAGGAGAAATCGAGGTTGGAAGATACGAACCCTATAAACTTTCTTGCTTAAAATCGTGAGTTTGCGAGAGTGTTAATCGATTTTGAGAGTAGGTAATTGTAGGAAATGATGAGAGGATTTGTTTGATAATTTTTTTTACAAACTATGGACACCAAATTCATCAAAATTTTGTGTGCGCTTGCAAGCTTTAAAGAGACTTTAATGGTGAATTTATTTGAAGTTAATTCGATTAGTTAAAGCACAATAGGAACGATTTAATGGTGTATAACTTAGTTCTCCAAGAAACCAAAGTGATTAGGATAAGTAGAAAATTGAATCGGCGTCTAAACGTGAGAACGGACCGGGTTTTCGGTGCCAGGTCGCACCGGTGAACAACTCGGGGAAGACTGCGTGTGGGCCAACTTTTAGGGTGTGTGGGGACGGGACGATGAGGCGCGTTTCAAGGGGGAAGGTTTGGAAATGTGGCAGGTTTGGTCCCTCCCCTTTTATAACTAGCCAACATTGATTTTCTAACTTGGTTTAGTTATTTCTTTATATTTTTTACGCAACTAACTTATATTTAACTTCGTTAGTTGATTTTTTACAGGCTCTAACGGAACTAACGAAAATATTTACAAAATTATTATTTTTAATTCAATATTAATTAAATCCTCACGTATTAATATACAAGAAATAATAGATAATAAAAATTCACGTTTTCATTTACTTTGTTTAGGATCCGGTTTACAAACGAGTCGGGTTTCCTAAGACCCGTTTTTGGCGGATGTTACACTACTCCAAACGCACCACCCTAGCGTATCATGTGATGCGTATTAGTCATGTGTTGCACAACACTCCTGCGATGCGTACCGCTGGTGCGTTAGTGTATACATAGGGGTGGCAAAGTGATGGGTTGGGTAGGTTTGGGTCATGGGTAAAATGGGTACAGGTTAGGATGGGTTTTTTTAAGAAAAATGTTATAATGGGTATGGGTAGGGGTGTGCATGGGTCGGTTTTGACCTAAAACCATAACCATAACCGCGATGTCGGTTAGGATAACCATAAACATAACCGATCGGTTATGGTGCTTATGGTTATTCGGTTTTGATGGTTAAGACGGGTCGGTTATGGGTGGTTAACCGTGTACTTAGCTTAGCTAAAAATAGCTTAATTTTTTTTAACATGGAATAAATTGTTATTGCACATTTGTATATATTAGCATATTACATAGTATTAAAAAATACATATAATCTATAATATTAATACCAATTATTATCAAATATTCAAATAAATTGATATGATACATTCCATAATTTCAAATAAACATTTAACCAAAACCACAAAACGATAATGAAAACCCCATAAATACTAAAAATCTTCAGTCAAAAACATCAAATATTAAAAATACGGTGAAAAGTCCTAAATCCTACAAAGATTTATTACATGTCGGTTCGGTTCGGTTATGGTGAGTATGGAAAAAATGATAAACATAACCGACCCGCTACTTTCGGTTTTCAAAAAAAACCATTACCCGACCCACCGGTTTTTTATTTGTTCGGTTTTTTCGGTTCGGTTTTGTCGGTTAATTCGGTTATGGTTCGGTTAATTCGGTTTTTTACACACCCCTAGGTATGGGTTAGGATGGGTCATATTTTTTTGGATTTTTTTGAATTTATTTATTTTTGTGATTTTGTTGAATTTTTATATCTTTTATAATTTTTTTGAATTTTTTTGAATTTTTTGGTTTTTTGATTTTTTTTAATTTTTATAATTTTTTTATTTTTAGAAATAATTAGTTTTTTCTTAATTTTTTGATTTTTTTGTATTTTCTGCATTTTTAGAATTTTTTTTGAATTTTTAGAATTTTTTATTGTTTCGAATTTTTTATTTTAATTTTTGGATTTTTTTGAATTTTGAATTTTTTATTTTTTTTTGGATTTTTTATAATTTGTTTTTATGTTTTTGATTTTTATATATTTTTAAATTTTTTTTAATTTTTAGATGTTTTTTGATTTTTTAGAATTTTTTTGATTTTTTACTTTTAGAACTTTTTTAGTTTTTAGTTTTTTTTGAATTTTTTTATTTTTATGAATTTTTTAATTTTTCCGATTTTTTTATTATTTTTTATTTTTAAAAATTTTTTGACTTTTTTTGTATTTTTTAGAATTTTATTGATTTTTTTTAAATTTATTCTGATTTTTTTCGTAATTTTTAGTTTTTTTTTAATTTTTTGTTTACATCTACGAACACTTGAATAAGGTTAAGAATCTGACGTTGCTTCTGTTAGAGTTATCTATTTACCTATCTTAATACCCATCCTAACTCACAAATTATTTTTAATAAATATCTTACAACCCATCCTGACCCATCTTTAGTTATTTTCCAACCCATCCTGACCCATCCTCATTTTTAAGATGACCCAAAATACCCAAATGAGTTTGCCAGGTCTATGTATACATTTCAAAACAAAACGCTTACAAAATAAACTATATAACGAACATGCGACCATATATAAATGACAAATACAAAAGACGCATGCATTATAAATTATGTACTAACAGACTTCCCTGGGATATTGTCGCAGTTTTGTCTTATTTATGTCTACAAAACTTCAATCAATCCCGAAATCTTCTTCCGATATTCTTTCTCGTGTTCTTCAAAATTTTTCTTTGGCGTTTGATCAGTTTTCATCGGTCTTTGAAACTGATACTGTCACACTCTGGTCGTAGCGGAAGAGCATGTGTGTGAGTATGAGGTAATCATTGCATCCAATCGTGTAAACAATATAAATTAACAATGATACCATATATACATTTATTTTCAACCAAAGTTTACAAGTTCACAACGTTAACCAAAATATAGTTTTAAGTTACATTACACCTTGAAACAAAATATTATTTTCATCATAAAAGCATATTGAGGTTTTGTCTCCTATATACCCATACAAGGTTGGGATATAAGAGACAAATCCTCCAAAAAAGGCAATCGTTGTCATGTTCGTTCCCGTTTCCCAAGGTCTTTCACCGGATCAAGTCTTGTTTCCTGAAATACATGTAAGTTTGAAAAATCAAAAAAAGTTGGCGAGTTAATGTAGTTATTGTTTTCGTATAAAAGGTCATGTTTGTAATCCAGTAATGAAATCTGAGTATGTTATTAGCATTCATGGAGTTTAAGAATCTATCAGTGTGTCTCGAGCACCCTGACAGTATGTGCCATAAGTAAGTAACCAACCAGAGACAACTTTGACATCATTGGGATCACAAAAGCACCCCGAAAGGGTTAACAAACCACGAGTGGAGCGTGCCCCAAACTCGATAGATCTATACCTTTTGCACCTTGGTCACTAAGTGATTAATGGTTACTATTGTCATCATCCTACTTACGCACATTCATCGTGTTATCATCTAACCCCATAGCTAACATATCGTTTGTTATAACATGTATTTCCCCTCGATTGTTTTAAAAACAAAACTTTGAAATATTTGAAAAGAGGGACATGAACTCATAGGTTTGCGTTCGGTAAGTCGTGCGAATGTAACTCGAGTGTCCGTACACGTGTGTAACCTACATGTGTATTAACTACGTTAGACCCTCGGGTCTCGTTGGACCTCGTACAAGTTGTTTATCTTAATTCTTGTTATGAATTTATTTATCACATTTGAACAACTTTTTTGTTTTTATAGTGTTGGTAGTTCGTTGATTCGATTATTATTTATTGTCGTGTATTTAATCGTGTGTGAACGAGCCTCGCCCTTCACATGTCCTCGTGCCTAGCACACGTGTCATTGGGCCTAGCCCATGTCATTGAGCCTAGCCCATGTCATATATGTCATTTGGCCTAGCCCATGTCTTTATGTGATTGAGCCTAGCCCATGTAGTTATGTGGTTGGGCCTAGCCCATGTAGTTATGTGATTGGGTCTAGCCCATGTGATTATGTCTTTGGGCCTAGCCCATGTGATCATGTATATGGGCTTAGCCTATGTATTCGTGTGATTGGGCCTTGCCCAGGTATTTATGTATTTGGGCCTTGCCCATGTCTTTTATATAATGGGCCTAGCCTAACTTCATTTTTTAGGAGTTCATATTATTATTTTCTTGCACTTAGCATTATTTATTAAATATAACGGTTATAAGTATTTCTTGTATAATTATATAAAATCACTTGTATCTTTTATACATTTTCAACTTTCGGGTTTTTTTTATCGGTAATATATATACATATTTGTCAAGTATCTAAAAATTATATTATTTTTAGACGTGTCGTCGTAGACGTTTGATATATATATTTTCGCGTCGAAATGCCCAAGTATCGTAGTAGCTCCTTGTGATGGCGAGTTGTTCGTTCCGTTGTTGGTGAAGCTATGTATATATTATTTTCTTGGGAGTATACTTTTATAAGTTCGCCCATTGTTCAAATCTTCCGCTCGTCCGATTATTCGTTTAGAATTTGTATAAGGGTATATGTATTTATGTAGTTTATACTTGGTGATTCTTATGTATTTGGTGTATTGTATTAGTTGGGTATTTTTGTACATCATTTGTATACCCTAGAAATTCTAGTTACATACACATAAATACACATATATTTTACGAATACACTTATGATTGTGCCAAAGTATCTACATATATTTTTACTTTCAAAAATATATGTATGTAATAAATACACTCATTTTTAACTTTGTAAAAAATATATTTAAGTATTTAGTAAAATCCTTGGAAGGTTAGGGCTTAACCCTTTTCATTAACACTTCCTTAGTGATGATTAAGGTCGCTAATCACGTTTAACCCCGTTAATCACTTTAATCGCTATTAGATTTTCAGAAAATTTTGCCATAGTTTCCCCTAAACTATGGCGTTTTCCCACGTATTTAAAAACGTATATTCCATGTTTAAACCCATAATCATAATCAATTTCCAAATCAAGTTTCATTACACTAACTTTGCATGCATGATTCCTACACTTCTCATCCTCATTTCCATGGACTTTTGTAATTATACATTTTAACAACTTTACTTAAAAATAATGAAATCTTCACATATTTATTAGGACACTAAAGACACCATTTTTATTATATTTTCTAATCAAAATCTCCTCTTTAAACCACTTTGTTTACTAAGCTTTTAAGATGATCACAATAAAAATCATGGTGGTTATTCTTTATAAAAGTCATATTTGTCTAATAAATCATTTCTAAGTTGTAGTAAAGTTCATGAATCATGAGGTTCATGATCTTGTTTAGATTTAAACATCACCATGTTTAAATCATCATTTATAATCTTAATCATACAAGATCACCCATTTAAACAACTTACTTTAACATAATCAACAAAATCTGCTAACTAGCTAACACTAATACACATATTCAACACATCATATTTCATATTTAGTGGATTATTAAATTGAGGTTAGGGTTTTGGGTTTGATTTTTCTTTGTTTTCAAGATGATCAACAAGTACTTTTATAAACTACACATATAATGAGCTTAAAAATGATAAAAGATGGGCTTCCAAGTTTGCACTAGATTAAAATTAAGAAGACTATTAAGCTCCATAGAAAGCTCTAAAGATCCTCTATTGTTGCTAGCTCCTTAAGTGTTCTTGTAATGGGGTTGTTATGCTTGAATATTGTGATGAATATTAAAAGAAAATGGGGATGATGGTTGGGTTGTTGCTGCCGTGAGTTTGAGGGAGGGTAGAGAGAATTTTTTGGTTGAAATTTGGTGAAGTGAAATGGTTGAAGTGATGGAGTGTGGTGTCATATAATTCTCATACCATACTTAGTCAATATAAGATCTTGAAGCCATGCTTCTTATTTCCAATTTTCAACAAAACTCAAGTGGGTGGGGGTCCACTTGAATCCGCCAATTCAACGGGGGGGGGGGGGGTGTTTAAGAATTCAAAGGGGGGGGGGGTTTAAGTGTAATTAGGGGTTGGTCTTGCATCATTAGGGAGTAATTAGGGGTTTAGGATGTTAAGTAATATTAACTAGTTCCCTTGACTAGTTGGTATTAGTTTCGAATGGTAAAAACTAATTCGCTCGTCGGTTCGATATCGAGTGATATACGAAAGATAGGATATAATACTGGGAGCGATGGTTTTAATTTACCATTGTTGTTATGGGGTTTATGTAAGGTGTTTACGGTGCCAAAATATGGTTAACTAGTTTGCTAGCCTTTTAGTTTAGCTAATTGGTTGGTAACTATGATTTGTTCGCCTATCGGTTCGAATTTGTACAAGCTGCGAACAATGCAGCATAGCATCGGTAGTTTATGTTTCGAGTATCCCGTTGATATCCATAAGCTTATTTAGGATGTATAGGACGAATTAAAATTTTATAGACGAACCGGACAATTTTGTGATTTAAATGTTATACCGGAAAGTTATGTATTATTGCAAGATATATTCCCACATTAAGGTTTTTATGTATATATGGACTCAGTTATGTCATTCATATGTCGTTATTCATCATTTTGATCCATTTCAGCGGTTTTGCTAACATGAATAGTGCAACCGTGAATAGTGCACCCAACACTTTCTACCAACAATTTTAGGACATAGTTTTATTTGTTTCTCGTCGTGATGAAAACCAATATGTGTTATGGTATATTTAAATTGTCCTAACACTTGTTATATGACGCACGACTCAGTTACGTAATTAAATTACGTTAAAATGCATGAGATTATTTAATAAAAATAGTGATTAGATTGTATGGAATTACCGGTTATTTGCCTTTTGTCACAGATACTTTGACATTCTGTTTCAGCTTCTCTTATTTCTTGTCTTCTTTTTTCTCTAAATGCCTCCACTTCGTATCCCACTGTTGGTGCATATTATGTCCGCCACTGTGCGAATAGGCTAGATAGAGTGTGTTTTGAATATTGTATAAATTTGATATGAACACATGACTTAAGTGCGAACGAGAACGGTGTTTAAGTGTCACTTCGTACGAAGTAGGCCACTCCTTACGAAGTTAAAAGTCTCAGTTTGCATGAGGGTAAACTAGTATATATAGCGTGTTGTGTGTTCGTGAGAAGTTAAGTTTTGGAGATCTCAGAGGGGAAATGCGTGAAATTTTCTCCAGCTTGTAAAGATGTATACTCTTTCGGTATGAATGGAAAGCTTCCGCTTATTCTGGTTCTACTTCGTTCTTAATAACATTCTACCGAATTAGTGATATCCCGTTCAAACTTCCGTCTAATCCCTCCGTTTCTTGGATTCTCACCCACATCCTTCCGGAATGAATCTCGTAAGCTAAGCACACATGAAATACTCTTTGAAATTGTAGTACTTGCTCCGTATCTCTCACTTCAAAGTAGATTTGGTTAAAGAATATAACTTCAATATCTTTTTTCTGACATATTCACTAGCCAAGTTGGACCATAAATTCTGGTAGATCTCCGGTTTTCATCTTTACACAACACAATCACTACGTCACTAGTCTTTTTATTACAATACCACCACTTGAAGTATTCAGGAATATCTTGATCCATCTCATGAAAATTAAATCACTTTTAAGGTTCTTCTAGCTTGTACTCCAATGTTACCAAGTTTTTGTTGGTGCATATTCGGTGACAACAGCTTAATAGTTTGATTATTTAGTCTTTGGATAAATTGTATTAAGCTTAGCAATATTGGTTAGTGAGTTATTTTTCTAACGAGCTTGGAGAATGGCTTAGCCCAGGGAGAAGCCCAGTATGCAAACATATGGTATATAAACATGTTATGCATTAGGGTTTTGGTTAATGCTTAGAAAAAGGCTTAGAGTTAGAATAGTGAGAAATCTACAGAGAGAGGCTGGGTGATTTCTTATTTGTCTTGAATTGATTGTAAACACTTGTGTTTTATAATCAATAGAAGACGAGTTTGAAAGTGATTGTTCGTGTTCTTCATCTGATAAACTTGTTTCTGTGTTTGTGTGATCCATCAAGGGGATTCCGCACCCTTGGTAGATTATCAGTTTTGTGACGATCCATACGGGTTAAGGGGACCTACAATTGGTATCAGAGCATTTGCTCTTGTGCGTGGTTCAAGACTGATCAACAGGAAAAGAGTTTTTGTTTGGTCGAAGATTTTCAGGATTCATTCTGAATTTGTACAAAGAACAGGAAGAAGAATCAAAGAACAGTTTGAATTTCGAGTTTTTGATCTGTATTGGTTATTGGGTTGACTTGTTTGCTTGTTTTAGGGATATATTGTTGGAAGGTTTTTAAAAAATTGATTTGGTGTTGCTATTTATTTGGAGACTGCTAATTTTTTGGGATCTGGTTGTTGGATAGCTGGATTCAAAAGAATAAGGAGTATACGAGATACCTAGTGTGTGACATCATAAAGTGTGCGACCGACCTGATAAAGTGTGTGAAGTCGTTAACTGTGCCGGTTAAATTCAGTGTGCGAGATACTGTGCGACTTGTTAACTGTGCGGCTGGTCAACTGTGCGAGTTCACTAGTGTGCGACTCAGTAATTGTGCTACTCAGAGTGTGCAGTTAGGCCCAAATCTCAGGGTACGATCCCATTAACTTAACTGAGCGGCCCAATATAGTAAAGTGTGCGACTTCATAAGGGGGTGGAATTTTTATTGGCAAGTGTAGCTAAAAATTCACTGTTTCGTGAATAGAGAATTATCCATAGCTCATCTCTGCAAATCGTTTGCACCGTTGAACTCGTGTGATTTTTAAGAAAAAAAGGTATCGTCGAGAAAGGTATTAGACATTATATATTGTTGGAATCGTATCGTCGAGACAAGTCTAACGGTATATTTTAGTAAAAATAGTTTTCAGACTCTTTTTGTACGGTTTTACCGGTACGTTTATTGTAAAACTCGACAAGGACCAGCAGAGAAGTTAGACTTGGATTTTGACACAGGATACCAAAATCCGTTTAACCTTTCAAGCTGCGTGATGGCTAAAATGGATAAGCTCAGTGGGAATGATAGTAACTGGACAAAACTAACTAATGTTAAACAATTTGCTGAGTGGAAGGAGAAGTTTGAGGTTGTTGTTCAAAGTGAGGATACTAGAATGCGGAGTTGTATGATTGATGGGTATATTGCTCCTACACGTCAGGTTGACGGAAGAATAAAAGTGATTGGATATGAGAAGATGGATGAATCTGATAAACGGGTGTTTGATGCTGAGAAGCGAACATTAGCAGTGATAAAGAAATCCTTACCTGAGGAAGTTAGTTATAGATTCCAGAGGTATGTGACATCTAGAGAACTGTGGGAAGCTCTTAAAAACTGTTATCAGAGTTCTACGGGAAAGAGTACCAGCATTAGTGCTTCTGTGAAAAGTGTCAGCTCAGATGTGAAGTCAATTAGACATGCATGTGTAGCTGAGACAATTGCATAAGTGTGATAGCAGCTTCATCATATGATGTACCAATAGGCAAAAATCATAAATAATCAACTTACCAACGTGATATAAATTTAACAAACTGAATATGAGTGGGTAACATATTAGTGGCATATGGTTTCATAACCTTAAATCTTGTGTTGATAGATTTCCAAAATCTGAAGTTTTGGGTCTTTATACTATTATTTCATCGGATGGGTATCAGGGTTGTCTTTCTGCTGCATCCAGATATATGCTGACCTAGGCACAACCAGGATATCTTAAAAGAGCTAAAAATGCCAAATCCCAGATAATGAAGAAACCTCCTAGAGAGTCATTCAAATGTGCAAAATGCATAAATCATACCAAAATCTGTGGTATTTGCCCTAACCCTCGTTAGATGTTGGTCTCTTTGCTGTACGGAAGTACTGACCTGATCACTAATTATCTAACGTTGTAAAACTAAAGGATGAATTTCGGTATACTCACCTACTATGAGGAATCTTTGTGCATACCTTGATCGCAGGGGTATGTCCTGAAGTGGGACACTCTAGTATATCAGTATAATATTACCTTAACGTATCACATGGTAATGGAACTCGAAATGTTCATGCATTTTGTTTAAGTGGACAAACATACTGGTAATCGTCGTGGACTGCTTTTCACGAATTTACTTTAAGAATTATCTGATAGTGTGAAAACAGTTTGATTTGGCTGATATGATCTTCTTGCACATGATTCTCACAAAAAGATGTATTGTAAATTTTTCAGTTTGTTTAGTTAGTTTTGAAAAATATCAAAAATACCAAAAGTATTTTCTTTGTAAAAGACTTCCATTTTGAACTGACAGATTGTTGTTTTTGCATGATTACATAAATATTGGTTCATCTTGAATGTGAAAAAGACTAATGGTTTTTCGAGGTACTTGCTTGTGTTTCTAAACAGATTGATGAAGTTATCAAAATGAAGTGCAGAATTCAAGTAAAGTACATATTGAGAGTGAAGCGCAGATGTGTGAAGATGCATGGTAGGATCCTTCTACAACATTGCAGAGAGATTTGGAAGAGTTAAAGTTTACTTGCTAAACCAGAGATTGCTAGTTCACTGAATCTACAACGAATAAGCTGAAGCTATCCAAAGACCAAAAGAACACAAGATGTTTGAATCCAAAGTTACACTATGAAGCTATTGTCAAGGGGGAGTCTGTTGGTTCATATTCGGTGAGAACAACTTAATAGTTTGATTATTTAGTCTTTGGATAAATTGTATTAGGCTTAGCAATATTGGTTAGTGAGTTATTTTTGTAACGGCTTGGAGAATGGCTTAGCCCAGGGAGAAGCCTAGTATGCAAACATGTGGTATATAAACATGTTATGCAATAGGGTTTTGGTTAATGCTTAGAAAAAGGCTTAGAGTGGATGGGTGTTTTCTTGTTTGTCTTGAATTGATTGTAAACACTTGTGCTGGATAATCAATAGAAGATGAGTTTGAAAGTGATTGTTCGTGTTCTTCATCTGATAAACTTGTTTCTGTGTTTGTGTGATCCATCAAGGGGATTCCGTACCCTTGGTAGATTATCAGTTTTGTGACAATCCATACGGGTTAAGGCGACCTACAGTTTTGCTTGTTTCTGGATCTGTCTCAGTTTGTGATACAATTCTTTTGGCTATGGAGGTTTCCAGTTCTTGAACCATGTTCTTGCTTCGTACTTGATGAACAATAATACATGTTGATTATAATAATTTTTTCTCATAGTTGATCAGCTGTATTCAGCATAATTCCTTTACATCCTACCACGGTAGTGTTTTAATGTCACTGGTGAACATGAAATACTGAAAACTATATTGTCTTCTGATAGCAATTCTTTTCAGCTTCTCAATCTATAAGCAACTAATTATATCTCCCTTTGAAATATCTTTGTTCTGAGTAAAAAATTTCACAGGGCTGATAAATTTACGTCCAGGCTTCAACTTTTTAAATCAACTTACCGACCTTCATTAACCACTTATTGAGATTAAATTGGGTTGTGTTTTGTCTTTCATCAAACTTCTTTTGCAAGATGTCTTCAGCTTCTTTAGCGACAATTAAGTAAAATTTAGAAACTCTTCGTTAACTATATTTGCATTTCAAATCTTTTCATCTTCAGTAAGATATTCTATCTCAACTTGGTCATAATTGACTGCTTCAAGAACTGGTTCATACACATATTCTTCTTCCTTGTTTTCATCAAGAACTGGTTCATTACTGGATGTCAAATTCTGAACCGGAATTTTATATAGTTTTGCAACTTCAGCCTTTGAGTAACCATGAATGTATTCTCCTTCTTCAATAACATAATCTTTTTCAAAAAAACATGACGCTATAGGACCATCAGGAGCTACAAATGTGAATGGTACTGCATATGTAAATACTCCAATAAGATCTCCTATAAACACATCCCAGAATCCCCTTGCCGTTGTGACGAGCTTTGACCTTTAGTAGTCTTTGAGTCTATTTCTTGTTTGGCTCTGGGTTTCATCAATATCAAAATCTTTGTTTATCTTACCAACACCACCTCGATCATTACCACCATCATTATCATCATCACTATCTTTGTCATAGAAAGACATATCTATATCACCACCTTCCTCATCATCTTCCTTATCCTCCTCCTCCTCCTCATCTTCTTCTTGTTTTTCTTACGAATCATATATATCATCCATCAATCATTTGCTCTTCTTAACTTGTCATAGGCTTTTCGACATATTGTTCCTCATTTGGATTTGACACAGGAGGATCCACTTCAACCCCAGTCATTACAACTTCTGGTTATTCTATGACACCTGGTTGTTAAACAATTTCAGATATTGTTTCTTCATTTGATGGCCCTGCTTTACTTCTAGCCTTTTCAGCTTCTTCATTCTGTTATTGCATTTCTTTCATTATTTTCACTTCATTATCAAATTTCATGTTTATCTTGCTTTCAAGAACTTTGAAAGAGTCTCCGAATTTCAATAACAACCTAGCATGATTTCTTCTATGTTCAGTGTTTTCATCAATATTTGCTTTCTGTTCTTCATTTGTTTTCTCAAGCCTTTCATTTTCTTCAACAAGACTTGTAACTATAACATTCAACAAACCAACCTTACTTTGTAACTCCTTGATTTTCTCATTGTTTGGTTCATTAAAATAATCATAACCCAAATCAAAATCATCAAGATTGGGTGTTGGAATTTGTTGTGATGATGAAGGACCTGCTTGACCAACTTTTGATGATGAAGGCTTTTATGATTGTGATGGTGTAGACTTTGGAGGTGTTACTGATGTGCGTGAATTAGATATATTTTTTATGTGAGTTTTCCTTCACAGAAATTTAGTTTTAAAATGGTTTTCACCTTATGACTAAACTACACACAAAGGCCAAGTATACCCGTCGGCTGGTTATATAGTTTGTAGGTAAGAACTGGATCTCAATCCATGGACGCGGTGTCTTAATACTAAACTTTTGTTACTTTAAAGTCTTTTCAATTAACGATTCCGGGTTTCCCTAATTTATCATGCAATAATATAAAAATACTAAAATAACAAGAGCTAACAATTTCTAAGGGGAAGTTGCCTAAACTAAGTATCCAATAATGACTATGTGATGACTAATGGAAGCTCTAGTGATGATACAACCTCTAGAATAACTAAGTTCCAGTCAAGGTTCCTAGTTTTATAATTCTTTCAAAAAATTAAAATGAATAACACTCTAATCACCTAAGAATCGTTCTTTTAAGTTTGGTTTTAAAGTGATGTTAATCTTTTAAACAAGAGCTACCCGTTTATCAAAACTCATAACTCGACAATTTAAGGAAAGCTAATATGAACAACATACTAATCACCCTAAATTCCTAAATTGCTTTCAAGTAAATAACATTTTAACATTGTTCTTTAGATAAACCACAAGCATGACCATGCTAGAAGACAATCTTGGCCTAAATCATCATACTAACACAACCACATACTATAGAATTCACCTACACACTATCATGATCTTTCCAAATCCAAGTGCAAGAATTCATACACATATTCAAATCATCATCTATTTCATGTTAGCAATCACCATTCCTAGTCTCATGCAATGAATCAAACTAACAAGATTTAATAAACATATCATGTATAAATTTATGATCAAACCTTCACGAACAACAACCTTCAACATGCATATGAACTCCAAGAACAAGCTAGACCATTATTAAGAAGATTAACAAACACTTATCACCACATTAACTTCCATATTCATCACATATTCAAAAGATTCAACATAGTTTAGAAAACTACAAGTGTTTAGCCCATAGGGCTTACAAGAACTACAACATGCTTGCTAAAGTACCAAAATTCATGATTAAAATCAAGAAATTTCAAACCATAAACAAGCAAGGAAGTAGGATGGTTGATGAATGATGATCTTCTTGATGTTGGAAGCCTTCTTAATGCTTGAAAATGGATGGAATCACCAAATTTTGGAGTTTAGAATGGTGGGTGAAAACTCCATGGGCCTCCCTTTGAGAGAACATGTTCTTTTCTTTTATAGGGCATGAGGAACAGGGCCTTGCTTGATTGTAGACAAGGCCTTGCTTTTATGTGAAATTGGATGTTGACTTGATCTATCACTCCCATTGGTTCTCCGATGTTCAAGACAATTATTCCAGAGTAGTAGTTAGGACTTGGTAACGTGAGAATATGTTTAAAGCTATTTTTGGGTCTGCTTGAGTTCAAAAGAAGAAGAAAAAGGGGGTGCACGCCTTTCTTTTGTGGAAGCAAGGATACAACGCCTAGTTTAGGAATTAGGGTTACTGGCATGGCCCTGCTTTGTGTGAGGCAGGGTCTTGCTTGTAAAAACATTTTGTTTCGGGCATGACCTTGTTTATGTGAGGCATGGCCTTGCCCTTAACCATCATCAGCAACAACAAACAGAATGTCCTAAACTTCACTTTTCTTCATGAATCTTTAACAATTCTCACCAAACATTAACTAAACCTGGAATTTCACACATGAGAAAAAATAAGTATCAAATCACGTGAACATTCTGATAAACGATTGCAAAGCGAGGATAAAATCATGCTATAAATATGTATAAATTCAAGCACATCAGTTACTGTCGGTGTCTTGATTGGTATACTCTTTGTCTTTTCTATATCAACCACTTCTTCTACCACTGGAGTGCCTTGCATAACCTGAATATTCTTAACCTTTACTGAATCACTGGCAGTTTCTTGTTCTTCAGTATCAGGTTCATCTACAAACTTGAACCCTGAATCCTTCTTTGATTTCTTTGTCACCAGAGAACATGTTTACTTCAATGTGGTTTTGGCAAATTTCTTCTTTCTACCAATAAACTTCTTAACACCTTTTGTTACATGTTCATCAGGCTTATAATCTTCATCTTTATCTACTTAAGACTACTTTGACTTTTAACTTTCATGGTTATCTTCCCACCCTGAGTTGTACTATAAGTTCCTTCATATTTGGGGGTACCTTCATCTTCGCTTTCAGCAGGAGTTGATGTTGCTAAAATAACTTCTTCTCCAACATTCTCAATCACTTCAATCTTTCTCTTACCTTTGTCTTTAGCTTTAGCCTTGGATCTTTGTGATTGTGAGCTTTGTGTATTATCATCATCATCCTCAATTTTCATGCCTTTCTTCTTTAATGGAAAAAAAAATTGATGTATTGCAAAATACATCTATTTTCCATCTACAATTTGTATAGTTTTTATTATTTTTGGTTCGTTTTTAGTTAGAACATGTATACTGCTGATCGATTTGTATTTTCTAGGTCTCGGGAGTTAAGAATAGTAGATAAGGGAAGAAAATGGTCCATATGTGTCGAAAACTGAGCACCGGATCCAGTTCAGGAATACGAGAGCTGAAAAAGCGTGAAAATCGAGGAAAACTGTCTGGTCGCGTCGGCGACTAGAACTATGGCTTCTCCCTGCGCGACGCAAAGAGATTATATTGACCAATGTTGACTTTAGACACGCTGCGTCGCGTGGCCTTCCATTATGTACTCCCCGCGCGACGTGGGGAGCTTGTTTTCGCAGAATGTTTTGATCTGCAATTGGATTTCAGTTGAGGATTGGTATAAAACATCATTAACTTAATATAACTCATAACCTTATGAATTTAAGCAATATCCAGACGAATTTTGAAGTTCAAGTAGCAAAAATTGATGATCTTTAAGCTTTGGTTGAAGATTCAAAGGTCGGAGATCGAGTGGCTCGTGTTTAAGCATTTGGGTTTCATCGTTCTTCTACTCTTTTTGATTCAAACCATGTTTTCTGTTTATTCTTTGATCTTTGTTTGTTTATTCGTGATGTATCTTGGCTAAAGACATTAAACTACCTAGATTAGGTTGATTTCATAACAAAGTTTGGATTTTTATTGGTTTTGACTAGGTTTATGGATTGTTAATAAGGTAGAGAACTTGGTAACATTGATTTGATGTGTATGAGTATCTTGATTTGTTTGATTTCACGTTCATTATGTTCACACGTATCTTGTTGAATGTCTTTCATATAATAGGTTCGTGTTAGATTATAATCACTTGTGGTTTGATTTTTATGGTTAATTGGCCAATACACCATAGGAGATAATTTCGTGAATCAAGTAGGTCTAGGTGATTAACTAATCTTAAAATCCATGAGGTGCGAAATTATCTGTTTATCTATGTTGTTAGATCGCTAAAGTTAGGTTCTTTGTGAAAGACCAAGTTGCAATCCTTGCTAATCGAGTCAAACCAATTTACCGTAGTTACCTTAGATATTAGACGCTGAGGTAATTTTCATATTAAGGTACTTTTGTAACATAATTGGAAAGCCATGAGGAAGTCCATAAAAACCGGTAGTTTAACCACTTGCTAGGTCTCCATAGGTGTTTCCTTGAGAAGGGTCAAGGGTCCTGTTCGATTATCTAGTGAGTTTAGTATCCCAAGATCCCGGTTCCATAACATATTCAAACCAATAGATAGCCAATCCGAGTTGTGTAGGATTCCAGTCTAGGTAGTTATTTCATCATCATCTGAGTAAAACCAAAAGTCTTATTTGTTTCTTAATTCTTTAGTTTTAGTTAGTATCTACTTTAATTGCAATTTTAGGATTTTAGAAAACCCACCCTTCTCTGTGAACCCATGACGAAACCAGGTACACCTTAATTGGTCCTAAACTTAAAGCATGACTAAAACTATAATGGTGCATAAACCTTGTGAAATTTCATGACTTGTGTGTTGTGCGAAACGATATATGTCATATATCGGAGGAATCTGAGAATGCGTCATGGTTGACATGACACTACTAAGGACCAACGATGCGAGGTTGGTGTCCTTAGCCTTGAACAACGTGTTAAACAGAGACTTGACGTTTAACAGTGCATTAAACCTTTGACATTGATTATTAGATTATTGGTAGCCTTATTTAAGATTATGAGTGCCAGGAATAACTTAGTTTTGTGCGATAGACTATGACATAAGGTTTGAAAATAATCAAAGCCCGGGCACGCAAAACGAAGCAGCTCCCGGTTGGGGAAACGTATTCGTTCCGGGCATAACATAAGGCAACCGAATGTGCAAGCAACGATCGATCAAGCTTAAAAACACTTAAACGAACGTCAAACGATACTTTTATGATTAAAACATAACTGGGTTCGGATTTTTAGACGGTTATGCATAATTTTTAAAACCAAGTCTTTTGACCTAAGTACACGCAAAACGGAGTCCGTCACGCAAATCGAGAACGCGCGCAGGACCCGAAACGAACTTATACTTATCCGTAAGATAAACATCATCTTTAAGCACGTTCTACAAAGCACGAGGTGGCCCTAGGGGGCCCACCTGCAAACCGCCAACCCCCCATGGTTATAAATATAATTCTTTTTTTCTTTTTCTTTAAATTTTAATCACAAAATTCACAAAAAACCTCTCAAAATCTGCTCTCAACTCTTCTTCTCAGCTGAGTTCTTCCATAAACAAGTCCTAATTCAAAGGTATTAGCCTTGATACTTAAAATTTTATGTCTGTTTCTTCGATTAAACGCGATTTCTAGCCAAAAAAACGCTTTTTAATCCATGAATTTTGGGGTTTAAACAAGTTGTAGGGCTGAATATGAACACCACATATATCCCTGGTGTTATATGGCAGCCATGGTTGCTAATCAATGGGGTTTAATACCCTAATCAACTCTTATTCTACAAAAATCGCTTAACTATTCGATTAACCGAAAAACAATGAATTAAAGCTTGATTGATCTATGTTCTAGCATATTTGGGTTGTACTTGGTGTGTACGTACTGAATATAGCCTTTACACACTTCTGGGATCAAGATAAACGCTTCGAATCGGAAGAATCGCTAGGTATATCATCCGAAAACTGAATCTAGGATAGGCAGAAAATTGTTTTGCCTATAACTTGGTCCGTGTAACTTGGATTGAGCTGAAATTTGGTGTGGTGATTTAGGGTATTGTCGGGAAGGTCCACGTAAAATTTTAGAATTGTTGGAATTTTCTATGAGTTTTGTTGAATTTTTAACTGTTTTACCGTAAGAATTTCGGAAAAAATATCAAACGGATACAATAAATCACCAAATTTTACAGAGACACTAAGGAACATATGGGGAATGATCTTAGAAAATTCGGAGTCCATTGGTTGATTTTTGATTTAGGTTAAAAATCCGCGTTTTTGCGAGTTTTCGGTAGCCGGGAACGCAACGAAACGAAATCGGAAAAATCCCAAAATTTTCTGAGAAGTTCTTGAACATGTATAAGGTGTTCTGGATGTTTTTTGGATTTTTAACAACTGATGGTATTTAATTGGAATTATGTGGTTAAAAATAGTTTTATAAATAATTTATTTAAATAAGTAAATTAACAAAATAAATTCCCAAACATTTTTCCTATAATTTACAGATTTTACAGATTTATATGAAATTTACAGATTTTTATATAAAATATAGATTAAATGGGAATTTATGTAATTAAAAATAGATTATTTTAATGCAATTTCGGCAGTTTATCGTATAACAAACCTGCCGGAACTGGGAACTGACCCAACCCGACAAATACTATAATTGGAACACCGGGAGTATTCCATGAGATTCCCGGGCAAATTGGGCACCTGGGTGTGTCCTAAGGCTGTTCGGGAGAATTCCCGACGGTGAAAATGGAAACTCAAAATTGGGCAACTTAGACCCCTCAAACACGCAAACTCCCTTAATGAAAGTTAATCATTCTTTAATAACCACGTGTTGGCACTACTAGTATTCCTGTACCATTATCCGAACATGTTAAACTACCGACTTTGGCTGGCACACGAATCGGTGCCCGGAAGCCAAACTGAAAACTAATACTACCCTGATGTCCATCACCATACCAGGGTCCTATAGACTCAATCTGGAGTAAAAACTCCTGACCAGATCCAAGTTATGACCATTACCAACTTAGATACTGATTTGAGTCCATGCTTGCATGTGTGTCATTAAAGTTAATCCAGCTATTCGACGACTCTTGTGTTAAGACCACTGTTTGCACTGTGAGTTTCACTACCCGCTTTTAACTGTTTTATTATTTTACTTGGGGTGGAATGCATGTTATAAACTGTGTTGGTTACACAAACTTATGAAGGGAATTTGCTTCCCTATCACATGAACTGGTTACGAACTATATTGATTACACCAATCTGGGACTGAGTTTTACTCTCCCACTTTTACACTATGATACTGTTTCTGAGATGATTGGCATGTTATGAAACTGTGTTAATTGCACCAATATATGATGTGAATTATCTAACACACGAACTACCTCACCTCTGCAAGACAAGTGATTAACGTAAGCCTGTGGACAGTGGATAGTACTATCGGTTTGACCAACCCAGTGCCACGACTGACAGTGTGTCGGCACTAGGCTACTGCACTCGTCCAAATTTGGTTGTGTTGTTAGGCATAACTACTAAGGGGCGTTGAACTGCACGTGACGCAGTTGATGGGCCGGGAGTGTCTTTGTGACACGGTCCGGTGGCCGGGAGTGTCTGGGATGACACGGCCCGGGGAAAAACAGTCAAGTTTCACTTGTATACTCGTTTAATTCCATCTGCGAATATGACTATGACCGTCATTGGGATTATGATCAGTGCAATTAAACTTGTTGACACATATTGTTACACAACAATTAAAACAGTGGAACTCACGCAACGTTTAGCTGACCCTTTTAAAACTAACATGCATTTCAGGTAAAACTAAAGAGGAGTAAGGAACGTGCGTGTGGATAGCTGTAGTAGTAACTGTAGCTGAATAAGAGCTGTGATAGCTAGTAGTACTTTACTGAATAGTATATTGTAACCGAGGTTCTCTCTATTTATGATATCATGTTTTAAACTATGGAGAATTACCACGTGTCTGTCGCACCCTGCATTGTCTTCCGGCTGCGAGTCGGGGTGTGACAGAGATGGTGTCAGAGCCTTCGGTTATAGCGAACTAGGTATCTCAAAAGAACCTACACTATAATCCTAAGTTAGTCTTCACACGCTGAGAACCTTTAGAAACTGAGTAGTATGGCTATTACCAGGAAGCCCTGGTGGGGCAAATAAATTATTGTGGTCCGGAACATCATAACTTATATGCTCATACTTGGGGGTTCTGGGAACGTCATTGAGATAGGACGGAAATCCGTCTATTAACGTCACCAACCACAAGTAAATTTTTTATAAATCTTAAAAATCGAAACTGTATGCAATACGTGCTTATGTGTATATTTGTGGAATGTGGAGTTCGGTACTTTGGTCAGTCAAATCAGCGTTGTGTGTGGTTTTTTTTTCAGGTAGCATGTCGCATAGTTCGAGTCACCAGTCGACTTCGCATATGGAGACTGATCCTGAGGAGGATCCGCTGACACCCCTTCTGACATCGAGCTACTCGCCAGATCCTTCTGGTTATTGTTGTGGTCCGTATCCACCCAGACCTCGTACTAGGCGCGAGGGGGAGGCCTCGAGCGCCTACGTTCGCCATCACACCACCCGACTAGCTCCTCGAAGCATAATCGTACCCCGGATATTTCCATACCCGTAGGACCTATTCCTAGGAGCCCTACTCCCGCCACGGGGCATTGGGAGTGGGAGCCGGTAGCACCCCGCTTACCGTCACCCAAGACACCACCTGATCCTTACACTCCTTCCACTCCGAGTACTTATTCACCCTCCTCATCTAACCCTCTTGAGGTACCCACCTTTGGCCTCCGACAGACGGCTCGTCGGAGGGTACTTACGCCTGTACCCGTGTTCACACCACCCGGGTCCCCTATTCGTCCAACACCCGTACCTATAGGGACCCAGCAGCATTTTACTGCTCGTTTTCTGACCCCACCTCGGAGGACCCTTCCCCGTTTCACACATATGAGCGAGGGGGCCCTTCCCAGCCGTTTAGAGAGCCTTCTCCACCCTTCTGGGGTATACCTGTTCCTCCTCAGGAGGTGCCTGCTCCCATCACCGAGAGCAGCTTGATGGGATTTATGTTCGAGCAGATTTCATTACTACAGATGGCACGGGATGAGGATGAGCAGCAGAGGAGGTTGATGGGAGACTACTTGATTGTTCTACAGCAGGCGATCATCGCCTTACAGCAGGGTATGGGGTATGTTCATCATGAGCAGGATCATTTCCGTGCGTTGGTATATGGATGTATTGGTGCTATTGTAGGGTTGATCGCCGGTTTTGGAGGATTGGCATGGTGGATGTGGCGTTCTTAGTAGGTTTTCTTTCAGTATAGTTAGAGATGATGTATCTTTTGTACATCCTACCAAGCACTGGGTTATACCCATGTCGAGGTGGTGATGCAGTCATAGTATTTTCACGTTTTCCTAGTTAGTACTTTTGTTGCATCAAGTCTGTACGTCACTGTGGTGACACATTTCACAGCACATCTAAGCACTGGCCCTTATGGGTTAAGTCTATGTGCAATTTTTGACGCTTGTATGATGATGACATTACATATATATATGACGATGCTATTGACTATATGTGTCGTGGATTCATGTGTGTGATGAAGTGTGTGTTATGTTTTAACCCAAATATGTGATATGTGTTAACCGGAGACGTAACATTGATACCTAGACATCTATTGTTTATAGTAGAACGGCCCCTAAACGCGCCCCACAGATGACTGAGGCAGATATTGCGCAAATGATAGCGTAACAACTCCAAGCTGTTATTCCCACGATTGTGGTGCAGGTTGAGCGCCGGTATTAATGCTAACCCGCAACCAAATCCGCAACCAGGACCCGTAGGTCAGAACGATAACCAGAATAATGGTCGGCCGGTTTGCACATATAAGCATTTCATGGAATGCAAACCGATGGAATTCAATGGGGCTGAGGGACCCAATGGGTTTGTGAAATGGGTCGAGAAGTCAGAATCGGTACTTAACATAAGTAATTGTCCTGCTAATTGCGCAGTTAAAATACCACTTGTACCTTTATCGACCATGCTTTAAACTAGTGGAACACTATTGTTCAAACTCGCGGACAGGACGCGATTAATGCGATGACTTGGGATGATCTCAAGATACTGATGAAGGAAAGGTTTTGCCCAACTCATGAAATTCAGAAGCTTGAGCACGAGTTCTGGAACCTGCAGATGCAAGGTGCTGATCATGCAGGTTATACCAATCCGTTTCAATGAACTGGGGCGTATTTTGCCAGACATGGTCCGACCAGAGTCCAAAGGATTGAAAGGTATATCTGGGGACTGGCCTAGAAGTGAGGAGTATCATTAACTCGGTGGAATAACGAACCATGCATGAGCTAGTTGCCAGGTCAGGTACCGTTACATATGATATGGTGAGGCGTAAGATTCTATCAATGACGGGAGAGCCGGCTGGGAACAAGCGCGAGGCCCCGGAGAGTAGTCGCGCAAGGGCAGCAGCGCTGAAGAGGGGAGAAATACTAGCCAGAACTATGGCATGACTACCCCCGCGGGTAACTCGGATGGCTACAAAGGAAAGGCCCCAAAGTGCAATAAGTGCACCTCCCACCACACTGGAATGTGTCGAGCAGTGAGATGCTTGAGGTGTCATAGAGATGGGCATTTTGCCCGGGACTGTAGGGTTCCATGGAACCCAATTCTAAACAAACTCGTTTTCAACCTGCTAGGCCTCAACCCCTTCAGCAGCGACCTCAGCAACCAGCCCCAAGGTTGCCTATCCCCGTGCATGCTTTGGATGTGGCAGCACGAAGCATTTTCGTAATAGTTGTCCGAAGTTAGCTCAGCAGATGGCAGGAATGAACACCCAGAACCAAGCATCTACCTCGAATGTAGCTCGAGGCCGTGCCTTTGTCATGGGACCTGGTGACGCACGCCAGGATCCCAGCGTGGTTTCAGGTACGTTCCTCGTTTCCAATCAATTTGCTTCGGTATTATTTGATACGGGCACCGATAGAAGTTATGTGTCGATTGCATTTTTGCCATTCTTGAATATGCCTGCTGTTGACCTGAAACAACCCTATACCGTTGAATTTGCCAGCGGGAAACCGATTACCAGTCACCAACTTATTGTTAATTGCCCCATAACCCTTAAAGGTTACCAGTTTACTATTGACCTTTTACCAGTAAAGTTGGGTAGTTTTGATATTGTTGTAGGAATGGACTGGTTGTCCAACCATCGTGCGGAAGTGTTATGTGAACAAAAGGTTGTGAAGATTCCTTTATCCTCCACGGATGCAATTATGGTACAAGGAGAGAAGCTAGGTGCCACATTGAACCTTATATCTCACCTTAAGGCATTGAAGTGTATACGACAGGGATGTGACGTGTTCTTAGCTAGCGTCACATCGGAGGAGCCAGCCGAACGTATTGAAGATATCCCGGTGGTATGTGAATACCCTGATGTGTTTCCGGAGGAATTGCCCGGATAGCCGCCCAATCGGTAAGTCGAGTTATATCGACTTAATACCGGGAACGGCAACTGTTGCCAAGGCTCCATATCGTCTTGCACCATCCGAGATGCAAGAGCTATCGACGCAGTTGCACGAGTTACTCGACCATGGTTTTATCCGTCCTAGTTATTCCCCCTGGGGAGCCCCAGTTTTGTTTGTAAAGAAGAAGGACGGTAGCTTCGAATGTGCATCGAATACTGGGAATTGAATACAGTCACTATCAAGAATCGGTACCCTCTTCCGAGAATCGATGATCTCTTTGATCAGCTGCAAGGAGCCCAATACTTTTCTAAGATAGATCTTCAGTCAGGTTACCATCAAGTGAAGGTCCAAGAGGACGATATTCCTAAGACAACGTTTCGAACTCGTTATGGCCACTACGAATTCCTGGTTATACCCTTTGGGTTAACCAACGCACATGCGGTGTTCATGGACCTCATGAACAGGGTATGTAAGCCATACCTTGACAAATTTGTCATCGTCTTCATTGATGATATTTTGATCTACTCCAAGAGTAAGGACGAGCACGAGCATCATTTGCATGCTATCTTGGAGATACTACGAACCGAACAACTATACACTAAGTTGTCTAAGTGCGACTTTTGGTTACAAGCCGTACAATTTCTAGGGCATGTGGTGGATCAGTATGGAATTCATGTAGATCTAAACAAGATAAAAGCAATCAAGAACTGGCCAGCGCCGAAATCTCCAAAAGAAATACGCCAATTATCGGGATTGGCCGGATACTATCATCGCTTCATCGGAAACTTCTCGAGTATTGCGCAATCATTAACCGCATTGACGTAGAAGGATAGAAAGTACGAATGGGGTGAAGACCAGGAAACATCGTTCCAGCTGTTAAAGAAAAAGTTATGTGAGGCCCCAATCTTTACGTTACCCGAAGGCAATGACGACTTTGTCGTATATTGCGACGCATCGCGACAAGGGCTTGGATGTGTCCTTATGCAAAGGAATAAATTTATCGCGTACGCTTCTAGACAACTAAAGGTGCACGAGAAGAACGACTCATAACCTGGAACTAGGAGCAGTTATATTTGCATTAAAGATTTGGAGATATTTATATGGTACCAAGTGTACTATATATACCAATCACAAAAGCCTCCAACATATTTTTGATCAAAAAGACTTAAACATGAGGTAGCACAGATGGGTGGAATTATTAAATGATTATGATTGTGAGATAAAGCGGGGAAAGCTAATGTGGTAGCAGATGCGCTAAGTAGAAAGGATCGAGTTAAGCCCCTTCGAGTAAGAGCCTTGGGAATGATCGTGCAAACAAGTCTGATAGATCAAATCCGAAAGCGCAAACGCAAGCTCTGAAGGAAAGCCACTTACCGGTGAAGGGTTGCACGGGAACGAGAAAAGTATTGTGAGGAAAACGGACAAGGTGTTGTAGTTTAAGAATCGAGTGTGGATTCCTGCAAGTTCAGAGCTGCGGACCATTAATAATGGACGAGGCTCATAAATCGAAATATTTGATTCATCCCGGTACAGACAAGATGTACCACGACCTGAAAGAGTTTTATTGGTGGCCGGGAATAAAAAGGACGTGGTCGAATACGTGAGCCAATGCTTGACCTTGTGCGCGAGTCAAAGCTGAGTATCAGAAACCCTCGGGAATGTTGCAACAACCCGAGATACCTCAGTGGAAGTGGGAAAAAATCACGATGATTTCGTGACCCATCTTCCAAAAACGCCTTGTGGTCATGATGCGATCTGGGTAATCGTAGATCGATTGACCAAATCTGCACATTTTATTCCGATTCGTACTACGTATAAGACCGACCAGTTGGTCGAAATTTATATTAATGAGATAGTAGCTAGACATGGTGTCCCGATTGCTATTATTTCCGACCGAGACAGCCACTTTACTTCGCGATACTGGCAGAAACTACAAGAGGCTTTGGGGACGCGAATTGATTTAAGCACTGCTTATCATCCCCAAACCGATGGCCAATCAGAACGCACGATTCAGACACTAGAGGACTTGCTTCCGTGCCTGTGTCCTAGACTTCGGAGGAAGCTGGGACAAGCATCTCCCACTAGTGGAATTTTCTTATAACAACAGTTACCACAATAGCATTCAAACAGCCCCGTATGAGGCTCTTTACGGTCGAAAGTGCCGATCACCACTTTGTTGGGCCGAAGTGGGTGACACTCAACTAACGGGATCTGAACTAGTTCAGGAAACAACTGATAAGGTCCATCAGATTCAAAAGCGTTTACAAGCCGCTAAGAGCCGACAGAAGAGCTGGGCTGATGTACGCAAAAAACCATTATCGTTCAAAGTAGGTGAACGAGTTCTGTTAAAGGTATCGACTTGGAAGGGCGTTATCCGATTTGGAAAGTCAGGAAAGCTAGCCCCGCGCTAAATTGGGCCATACGAGATCCTAGCCAAGGTAGGTCTGGTAGCGTATCGGTTGAAGTTACCAACCGAACTTAGTGCCATTCACGATGTCTTCCATGTATCAAACCTGAAGAAATGCCTGTCAGGCGAAGCCACCCAGGTACCTTTGGAAGACATACACGTTGATGATAAACTCCACTTTGTGGAAGAGCCGGCTCAATAGTTGATGGTAGGATCAAACAATTAAGACATAACAAAATTTCAATGGTTAAAGTCCGATGGAACTCTAAACAAGGACCTGAATATACATGGGAACGGAAGGATGAATTCTGTAGAAAATACCCTCACCTCTTCCCTAGCATGAAAAACTAAATTTCGGGGATGGAATTTCTTAACCAGGGGAGACTGTGTTACCCATGACGAAACCAGGTACACCTTAATTGGTCCTAAACTTAAAGCATGACTAAAACTATAATGGTGCGTAAACCTTGTGAAATTTCATGACTTGTGTGTTGTGCGAAACGATATATGTCATATCTCGGAGGAATCTGAGAACGCTCATGGTTGACATGACACTACTAAGGACCAACGATGCGAGGTTGGTGTCCTTAGCCTTGAACAACGTGTTAAACGGAGACTTAACGTTTAACAGCGCATTAAACCTTTGACGTTGATTATTAGATTATCGGTAGCCTTATTTAAGATTCTGAGTTCCAGGAATAACTTAGTTTTGTGCCATAGACTGTGACATAAGGTTTGAAAATAATCAAAGCCCAGGAATGCAAAACGAAGTAGCTCCCGGTTGAGGAAACGAATTCGTTCCGAGCATAACATAAGGCAACCGAATGTGCAAGGAACGAGCGATCAAGCTTAAAAACACTTAAACGAACGTCAAATGAGACTTTTCTGATTAAAACATAACTGGGTTCGGATTTTTAAACGGTTATGCATAATTTTTAAGACCGAGTCTTTTGACACTAAGTACGCGCAAAACGGAGTCCGTCACGCAAATCGAGAACGCGCGCAGGACCCGAAACGAACTTATACTTATCCGTAAGATAAACATCATATTTAAGCACGTTCTACAAAGCAAGAGGTGGCCCTAGGGGGCCCACCTCCAAACCGCCAACCCCCCCATGGTTATAAATATATTTTTTTCTTTTTCTTTTAATTTTAATCACAAAATTCACAAAAAAACCTCTCAAAATCTGCTCTCAAATCTTGTTCTCAGCTGAGTTCTTCCATAAACAAGTCCTAATTCAAAGGTATTAGCGTTGATAGTTATAATTCTATGTCCGTTTCTTCGATTAAACGCGATTTCTAGCCGAAAACGCTTTTTAATCCATGAATTTTGGGGTTTTAAACAAGTTGTAGGGCTGAATATAAACACCACATATATCCCTGGTGTTATATGGTAGCCATGGTTGCTAATCAATGGGGTTTGATACCTTAATCAACTCTTATTCGACAAAAATCGCTTAACTATTCGATTAACCGAAAAACAATGAATTAAAGCTTGATTGATCTAAGTTCTAGCATATTTGGGTTATACTTGGTGTGTAGGTACTGAATATAGCCTTTACACACTTCTGGGATCAAGATAAACGTTTGGAATCGGAAGAATCGCTAGGTATATCATCCGAAAACTGAATCTAGGATAGGCAGAAAATTGTTTTGCCTATAACTTGGTTCGTGTAACTTGGATTGAGCTGAAATTTGGTGTGGTGATGTAGGGTATTATCAGGAAGGTCCACTAAAATTTTTGAATTGTTGGAATTTTCTACGATTTTGGTGAATTTTTAACTGTTTTACAGAAAGAATTTCGGAAAAAATATCAAATGGATACAATAAATCTCCAAATTTTACAGAGATACTAAGTAAAATATGGGGAATGATCTGGAAAAATTTGGAGTCCATTGGTTGAGTTTTGATTTGAGTTAAAAATCCGCGTTTTTGCGAGTTTTCGGTAGCCAGAAACGCACAGAAACGAAATCGGAAAAATCCCAAAATTTTCTGAGAAGTTCTTGAACTTGTATAAGGTGTTATGGAAGTTTTTTGGATTTTTAACTACTGATGGTATTTAATTGGAATTATGTGGTTAAAAATAGTTTTATAAATAATTTATTTAAATAGTAAATTAACAAAATAAATTCCCAAACATTTTTCCCATAATTTACAGATTTATGCAGATTTATATAAAAATTTACAGATTTTTATATAAAATATAGATTAAATGGGAATTTATGGAATTAAAAAGAGATTATTTTAAAGCAATTTCGCAGTTTACCGTATAACGAACCTGTCGGAACTGGGAACTGACCCAACCCGACAAATACTATAATTGGAACACCGGGAGATTCCCGGGCAAATTGGGCACCTGGGTGTGTCCTAAGGCAGTTCGGGAGAATTCCCGACGGTGAAAATGGAAACTCAAAATTGGGCAACTTAGACCCCCCCAAACACTCAAACTCCCTTAACGGAAAGTTAATCATTCTTGAATAACCACGTGTTGGCAGTACTGGTATTCTCGTACCATTATCCGAACACGTTAAACTACCGACTTTGACAGGCACGCGAATCGGTGCCCGGAAGCCAAACTGAAAACCAATACTACCCTGATGTCCATCATCATACCAGGGTCCTATAGACTCAATCCGGAGTAAAAACTCCTAACCAGATCCAAGTTATGACCATTACCAACTTAGATACTGATTTGAGTCCATGCTTGCATGTGTGTCATTAAAGTTAATCCAGCTATTCGACGACTCTTGTGTTAAGACCACTGTTTGCACTGTGAGTTTCACTACCCACTTTTAACTGTTTTATTGTTTTACTTGGAGTTGAATGCATGTTACAAACTGTGTTGGTTACACAAACTTATGAAGGGAATTGTGCTTCCCTATCACATGAACTGCTTACGAACTGTATTGATTACACCAATCTGGGACTGAGTTTTACTCTCCCACTTTACACTGTGATACTGTTTCTGAGATGATTGGCATGTTATAAAACTGTGTTAATTGCACCAATATATGATATGAATTATCTAACACACAAACTACCTCCCCTCTCAAGACAATGATTAACGTAAGCCTGTGGACAGTGGATAGTACTATCGGTTTGACCAACCCAGTGCCACGAATGATAGTGTGTCGGCACTAGGCTACTTCACTCGTCCTAATTTGGTTGCGTTGTTAGGCATAACTACTAAGGGGCGTTGAACTACACGTGACGCAGTTGATGGGCCGGGAGTGTCTTTGTAAAACGGTCCGGTGGCCGGGAGTGTCTGGGATGACACGGCCCGGGAAAAAACAGTCAAGGTTTCACTTGTATACTCGTGTAATTCCATCTGCGAATATGACTATGACCATCATTGGGATTATGACCAGTGCAATTAAACTTGTTGACACATATTGTTACACAACAATTAAACCAGTGGAACTCACGCCAGCGTTTAGCTGACCCTTTCAAAACTAACATGCATTTCAGGTAAAACTAAAGAGGAGTAAGGAACGTGCGGTGTGGATGGCTGTAGTAGTAAACTGTAGCAGAATAATAGTTGTGATAGCTCGTAGTACTGTATGAAACTTATGGTGTGTAATATGATACTGATAGTATGTTGTAACCAAGGTTCTCTCTATTTATGATATCATGTTTTAAACTATGGAGATTACCCACTTGTCTGCCGCACCCTGCATTGTCTTCCGCTGCGAGTCGGGGTGTGACACAATATACAAACAATTAGTCGTGTCAATCAATAGGTCTAGTGAGTCTAGGAAACCGGTTTGGCGCTCAAACCGGGTTAGAATACAAGAGAACTGAACCCTAGGAAACCGATCGGGTTTGGTTGGGACCGGGTTAGGTTATGAAACCGGGTTCAACCCTATTGCTCAACCCATGTTAATTTACAATTCTCATAAACAAATATGATATACATAAATAACTTAAAATTTATACTTTATTTGTTTTTATAAGTAAACTATAACATAATATTATGAAAAAAACATTACGACACGAAATACATTTTTTTTTCTACATTTTGGTGTTTAGTAGGTTTGGTAAAGAATAACCCATATTGACATCTGAATGCCCGTTTTTTGATTCCATAATGCTTTCAGAGCGTTTATTTATTTTTTGTGTGTTTTGATTTAACCAACACCTTAATACATATGATGCTAACATTTTGGATGAAAAAAGTCCAAAAACTCAACATTAAATATACTATAATGGTCACAAAGCCGTTAAATAGTCATTGGGTAATAACTAGTTCTATGTATATGGACGGGTTCGTGATATCGAGTTCAAACTGGGTTCTTGAACCGGGTTGAGTGATCGGATGTTTGAAACCGGTTTGCTGTGAGATACCCAAACTGAGTCCTACCTACGGGTTGAAATGGGTCCAAACCGGGTTGACTATATATCAGGTCCAAACCGGGGTTCGGGTAGGGTAGGCTTGTCGAGTTCGGTTTCTAACCCGGTTTAAGGTTTCACCTCTAGGTGGGGGTGGGGGGTTAGGGTTTTTTAGGTTTTTGGGTTTAGCTTTATAGTTTAGTTTTTTTAGCATTTAGCTTGGGTGGGGTGGGGGGTAAGGGTTATGTTTTTTTAGGTTTTGGGTGGTGAAGTAGTGGGTTACTTTAGTGGGTGGTTCTCGCGGTTCTCACAATAAAAGTGGTTCTCGCATGAACCTTACCATTATATATATATATATATTTGTGTGTGTGTGTGTGTGTGTGTGTGTGATTAGGTAAAATGAGAACCACCCTGAGTTGTGAGAACCGTATGAACCAATGTTAATAATTGATTGAATGTGTTTTGATGGATGGGATTAAAAGACAATAAAGCAGAGTAATGATTGTGCTTTAATTAATGAGATTTTTGTTTTTAGTAAGATAAGGGTTAATTGGTCTTTTTTACTATGACTATTAATAATTGGTCTCATTAATGATTGTGCTATTAATTATTAAGATTGTTCTTTAATAATAAAATTTAAAAAAATTGAGGGGTAAATGTTTACGTTACAAATAAATCACCAGAAAAAAAATAAACTAAAATAAATAAAGCGAAGTCATAGTTAGTAAATGATAGTTTGCACCTCCATCATCTAAGATCTGCACGGACACCACACAGAACATGTAAAAATCCAAAATTATCATTCTACAAACAAATTAATATCATTTACTCCAAAATATAGCGTTTACATTCCACAACGTGAGGTTAAGAGGAGCTCGAGCGGGCATTCAGGAGCGTAAAAAAACATTTTTCTGACGCATGTAAAAAAGACATTGTTTACTTTCGACACCGTGCGCAATTGTTTTTACATTATTTTTTAAACGTATGTAAAAACTACAAATTTACCAACGTGAATTTACAAAACATTTTATATAATTTTTTTATACCGCCGACACGTAATTTTTTTATTTTTACCTCAGCCCGGCTGTAAATTATTTCTATGCCCCGGTATATTTCCGTCTTGGTTGTATGTTTTTTACGCCACTATTAAAACATTTTAAACTTTTTTTTACGCTTCAGTTGTAAACTCTTTTACACCTCCAGTCGATTGTTTGGCTAGGGGTTTTTAAAACTTTTTACCGGGGCTGTAAAAAAATTTTGAGAATAATTTTTTTTCATTCGACCCGTGCGCAAAAAAATATTTTACATTCGACTACTTACGTAAAACATTATTCAAACGTAGGTAAAAACTGTTTTACGCCTTCTGTTTTTACATACGTTTGAAAATTAAATTTACGCGCGACGTTTAAAGTAGTTCGGGTCGGTGATTAGGGGAGTAAAAAAACTTTTTTTGCGCACGCTGTCAAAATTTTTTTTATTTTTTTTACATAATAGTGTTCTCATACTCAATTAGTGTAAATGTTTACGCATGTTGTCAAACTTTTTTTACGCACATTTTCAAAACTTTTTTACGCACGTTGTCGATTTTTTTTAAAAAAACTTGTAGTTCAAAGTCATCAAACATTAACGAGTAAAATACAAATTCTCAATAAACATATAAGACAAATATAGCTTGCATTTTATAAAGAACATTATGTCATAATTAGGGAAAATAAAGCAATTTTTTTTTGTATTTTCTTAAATTACGTAATACTTTTGGTGTTTTAATTTGAAACCTAAGATATTTTTTCTCAATTTTAAATATAAAAAATATATAAAAGAGATTAAAGTGAGAGGTATTATTAGACATATAATAATCATGTGTTGTGATGTGATGTGTTTTAGGCATAATAGAGATGTGATTTGATATTGAGAAAAAAGAGTAAAATACCATTTTGAATTAAATTGATTATAGATGATGTGTTAAAATTCTATTGGATGTAAGGAGTTCTCATGGTTCTCGCAACTGGGAGTGGTTTCTCCTTGAACATATATATTATATATATATATATAGGAGAAGGATCCGTTAGGAACCATCCTTTATTGCGAGAACTACGAGAACCAATATGAACACAACCAAAAATACCTAAAAACATCTAAAAGTATACAATTTTTTAACCTTTTTTTTTTTTTGAAAAAAACGCTATTTTTCGTCAAAAAAATTGCTGCTGACGAAAACTTTTTTCAAAAAAATGTTAAAAATTGTATGTTTTTTAGATTTTTTTTTAGAGGGTTTAGCTTTATGGTTTAGTGTTTAGCATTTAGCTTGGGGGTGGGGTTGGGTTTTTTAGGTTTCTGAGTGGTGGGGGGATTAGTTTTTTTTTAGGTTTTGGGTGGTGATGTAGTGGTTACTTTTTTGTTCACATTGGTTCTCTCAGTTCTCGCAATAAAGGTGGTTCTCGATGAACATATATATATATATATATATATATATAGAGAGGAGAGAGAGAGAGACAGGATCAGGAGAAAACGCCTAAAGTGTGAAAACGCTGAGAACGATTTTCAGTCACAAGATCTTAGTGGTTTGTGGCTGAGATTGATGCGGTGACATTTTTGTAAATACTAGGGCTCTTGGAACTACAAGGAGGGTAAATAGGAATATCAAAACAAGGGTACACATGCTAATCACATGCCTTTTCCCGATCATATTTAAACGCCAATAACTTTTTTATACGTGATTATTTTTTCAAAAGAATCACACCATAAAATTCAGCGTTTTTTTATCTTTCCAATGAGTATAGTATTGATATATTTTGAACAAAATGAAGTGGGTTTTTATGGTGTTTTAAACTTTGTTTTTTACGGCGTTTTCAACTAGGTTTTTATGGCGTTTTTCTGAAGTGGGCGTTTTTTATGGCATTTTACAACCAGTTTTTATGGCGTTTTATGAACTAAGTGTTTTTATGGCATTTTCAACTGATTTTTCTTAGTGTTTTCTGAACTGGGTATTGTATGGCGTTTTCAACTAGGTAGTTTCATAGCGTCTTTTGAACTGGGTGTTTTTATGGCGTTTTCAACTGGATATTTTCATGGCGTTTTCTGAATTGTATGTTTTTATTTGAACGCCCAGTTCATGTTATTTTTTTAATTTCAAAATATAGCAATAGTATACTCGTTAGAAAGATAATAAAACATTCAATTTTTGGTGTAATTTTTTCTAAAAAATAAATCACGTATAGAAAAGTTACGATAATTTAAAAAGATGGTGGAATATGCATGTGAGTGGCATGTGCATGGTCTTTGATATGTGAGTAGCATGTGCATTGGCTTTTTGACAATATTATCCTTAATGTAAGTTAGCATCAACGCCACATGTTAACACCAAAACCGTTCTCATCGTTTTCACACTTTTTTAACGGCCAACAAATCAATCCCGAGCACTCTCGGGGCACCAACTGGATGAACGGAGAACTCCGAGAGTAACCCGAGTCGTCCATCACCAATTCCGGGGAAAACCCGGTAACTCACCCGCGAGGCACGACGGTAAAATTACCGGTAAAACTCATTTGGCTCAAGGATCAAACTCAGGTTTCCCTGGGTCTCCTGACATTGCCCACCAGTGCCTCATTCCCTTTTTTTGCACCAAATGAGAACTGAACTTGAGTCTTTAAAGAAGAACTCAAGTCCTCCTACCACTTGAGCTTGAGGTCGTTGGTCGTTTTCACACTTTTAGGCGTTTTTCTCTAAATCCTGCCCATATATATATATATATATATATGTGTGTGTGTGTGTGTGTGTGTGTGTGTGTGTGTGTGTGTGTGGCGCTTTTATAAAAAAATATTAAAAAAAACTGTGTTTTTAGATTTTTTTAGGTATTTTTGGTCGTTTTCATATTGATTCTCGTGGTTCTTACAATAAAGGGTGGTTCCTAACGGTTCCTTCTCCTATATATATACCAGAAGGAAACCCCACGATACAACGACGACGACAATTTAAAACGCAGTACTTGTTTTCTGTTAGTTAATCGATCATTCTGATATGTAACATTTGAGGTGTATACTTCATCTCGTCTAAATCTTTGGAGGCGCTAATACGTTTGTATTTTTTATTGTGATATCCATCTTGACCCATTTGTTGAAATATCTAATTTAAATTGTACACTTGTACTTTATAAATGATGCATAAAATATGCAAAATTCGTTAAAGGGGGGGGGGGGGGGGGGGTTTCAAATGCCACAATGAGATTAAACGGGTGTGTCAATTAGCATAACATGTATTCCAATACTTTTATATCCTAAAACAGTATCATCTAGTCTAACCTATAATAAAAGACTTAAATTAATGTCACGTGGCAATCTCTCCTTTAATTTAATAATAATAATAATAATAATAATAATAATATCTAATATAATATTATCAAAACAAACTAAACGCAATTAAATCTCCTAATTTCCATATTTTATCTTTAATTATCTCCATCGATATTTAATTTTTTATTAATTCCTTTAATTATTAATAACACATGTTTTATGAAGACAAGCTAAAACCAATTAAATCTCTTATTTTCCAAAATCTCCATCGATTTTCATAGCTACTTAATTTTTTTTTCATTTAAGAACCTTTTAAATTCTAATATAATGTTTCTTTCTTCTTTTTTTTTCATAAAGAATTAGCTTCTCTTTAATCATAAATAACAATCTATAATAAAATCATATGCACCAGCAAACTTTTTCATTGCTTTTTCATTTATTAAACATGTTGGAAAACCTGTTAATCAAATTACAGATATTACAGAAAAGTGAAAAAAAAGTTAAACATATTGGACATCAATGTATGCAGATAATATATGAAAATAATGAGATTCAAATAGTTTAAATTGTATAAATTTGTTTTTAAGTTATTATTTTCTTTTTAAATTCAAAGAAAGAAATTAACATTTTCTTGATTATGGGTGGTTTTAACCAATTTTTACATGATATTTATCAGCTTTTACTTACATGAAATATTTCATTTTATTCAACCATGTAATACAAGGAATCTATAACCTAGTTATAAATATAACATATCTTAATCATAATATAATAACTATCTTCATATTCCAGAAAATAAAAACACAAAACAATGTTAATGGGTTGGGCCCCTGCATGTTTCAACCCAAACCCTTTTTATCATTATAAATATAACATATCTTAATCATAATATAATATCTTTTTTTGAAAAATCATAATATAATAACTATCTTCATATTTAAAAAAAAAAAAAAACACAAAACAGTGTTAATGGTTGGACCTAAGAGCATTCACATCCAGCTCCCTAAATTATACATACATTCCACTAAAAAACAACCCTACATGTTTCAACCGAAACCCTATTTAGCCCGTTACCATCCCCGCCCATGTCATCATCCTTGTTTTAAATGATGAAACTCTTATTTATTTTTTAGTATCTTAATGTTTATCAATTATGTATAACATGAACAAATCAAAGTTTGCATCCATTATCTAACATAATGCCAAATTAAAAAAGAGCAATTAATTAGGATTCTTATCATTTATGAGTAAAAAAGTAACTATCAAATAAATCACTTTAAATCACTCTTTTGAAAAAGAAAGACATAGTAAACTTGTTTATATTTTATTTTGTTCATGAGTTACATGAAATTGATTCGTTAGAACCTGAGAATTACTCATGAAATTGATTCATTAGAACCTAAGAATTAAGAAGAGTTTAAATAATCTCAAGCTAGTTAAGCCAATTTAAAGCTTATTTTATAATTTCAACCTGAATTTCATACACCGAGTTTAATAAAGCCTTCCAACCTATTCGAACATATTACTTACTTATAAAATATAGAGTAAACTGCCAAAATGGTCCCTGAGGTTCGGTCACTTTTACCACTTTATTTCAAAACTTAAACCTTTTGAATCTGGGTCTCTGTGGTTTCAATTTTGTTGTCATTTTCATCCAAAATAAAAATGTTGTCATATTTTTCAGTTAACATCTAGTTCTTTTTGTCTTTTTTCTCCCTTTTAATGAAGAGCAAAATGGTCTTTTAACGTTTTATTATAAATATTAAAAAATCTAACAATTTTGCCCTTCATTAAGAGGGAGGAAACAAAAAAAGTTGGATGTTAACTGAAAAATCTTACAAGTTTTTGTTTTTGGATGAAATGGAAACAAAATTGAAATCGCAGGAATCAGATTCAAAAGGTTTGAGTTTTGGGCAAAAGTGGCAAAAGTAAACAAACCTTAAGGACCGTTTTGGGGTTTACTCTAAAATATATAACATAATAGTTTTTGCATATATTTATTTTTATTTATATAATTATAGAAAAGGTAATATTTGTTATTATTTATATAATTAGAAAAGGAAATGAATATATTATGTTATCCCCTCTTGTTGAACTCAGGATAATGGGTTTGTTGCTGGCCAGGCTGCGTTAAAGGCGGAATCAGGCAAGGTCGCTAAACACGAGAAGGCTTGTTTAGAGAATCAACACGTGTTTATCCCATTCGCTTTTTACACATTTGGGTCCCTAGCCCAGAGGCTGTGGAATTTCTAAACAGGGTCCAACAGGTTGTGAATAGTAATCTTTCAACCTTTAAGGGCCGTTTCGTCTTTAGTAGGATTGGTTTTGCAATTCAAAAGGGGGTTGCGGCGCAGCTTGTTGTCCGTTTACCTGCCACTTGTTTGTAATTTACTTTTGTATTTTAATGAACAAATATGTTCATTTTAAATATATTATATATATATATATATATATATATATAAAAGATATGGTAGCTATTAAGTTTGTAAAACTACTTACGAATTACGATCTGAAATGGAGGTCTTAAACATGAGAGCTCAAAGTCTCAAACCAAACCGACTTGCACTTCAACTAGGGCTATAATCATTAATTATTGGATTCTGGGCTAAACTGAGTATTCTTGGGCCTCCTTGATAACACACACATTTTTTAATAACATCACTCACAAATCTTTCAAACGAAACATAATTTTTATTCTCAAATGGCTTGGACCCAAGATGAAGATATGGCCTTGGTTACAACTTGTGTGAATGTTATGGTGTACCAAGTGGAACCGTATCGCTTGGTAATGCACTATTTAACGGATCCCGTTAACATTAGGTGAAACAGATCACTCTCAAAATTATATTTCTGCGAAGTGGAAGGATTTGAGAATAATGGTCGCCAAATTTAACCAACTCTACAACCTCCTGATGGATCGCGGCGATGACTGGGGAACGGAGACGGAAGTGATTGACGAAGGCCTTCGTATGTACCAAACGCTCTATGCTAGAAAATTTAAACATGCATCGGCCTTACAAATACTAAAAAATCATTTCGGTTGGCAGCCAGTTGTGCGTCCTAATTCTAACTCCGACAATTCCATGCTTGATGATTAGTAATTTAAATTTAAGTAGTTGTTTTAATTTTAATTATGTATTAGTTTAAATTTTAATTATAATAGTTGTTTTAGATTTAATCATGCAGTTTTAATTTTAATTATATCTTTTTTTGAACAGTAAATAAATACTATACAAACACAGCCTTTCGGGTAAGCCTATCGGTGAAAGGCTACCCACCCCTGCGAACACAAAAAGTGCTGATGAGCCTGTTCGCCCATCATTTTTTCAGGGACATCCACCACTATAAGGCCAACTGTGATAAAACACCTCGTCCACATGAAGCAAAGTATACTAAGTGGGACTAGAACACATGACCTCCACAAAAGAAGGTCATACGATGCATCCTCCCAAACAAGTTGATCTAAGAGTCATTGGCAATTTTAGTTATATATTAGTTTAATTTTTATTTATGTATTAGTTTAGATTTTAGTTATGTATTGGTTTACATTTTAATTATCTGTTGGTTTAAATTTTAATTATGTATCATCAAACTAATATACTATTTATTATATCTAAATATAATCTTACAAACCAAAATATAACTTTATTTAAAAATAATTAATAATAAGTTAAAAATAAAATATAAATTAAATATATATTTCAACGGCTGTATTCAAAAGTCTCTGTATCCAATGGCTATATTCCAACAGTTATATTCTAATGCCTATCAATCCACTTCGTCTTCCAACCAACACTTGTCCTTGTCAATTCACATTCCATTCCATTCCAAAGTCTATATTCAAACATATGAAATATAAGACCTTCATACCATCGACACTTAAAACCCGCACCTGCAAACCCTAAACCTTCAAACCCTCCTCGTCCTTTAACTAATGAACAAGATACATGGACAAACAACAGTGCAATTGGGCGTTCGACTATGTTTTTAATGAACCATGAATTAGGCAGGGGCAAACCCCCCCGATTCAAGGGCACTTCGTCGATTGTAAGTTAGGGATGGGCATGTCCCCAGTTCATAAGATGTTAACTCTCTCCCTTCATAGGAAGTACTCAATCCAAAGAAAGGTATGTGACGGACCAGGAGCAGAATACGTGCCACGTGATCCATGGGAGGACAACAATGACGGTGATGGTGACAATGACTAGAGAAGGGGCTTCCATGACCCATGGGAGAACGAAAGTTTAACTGATTCTAATTGCACCTTTGATTTCATAAGACGTCTTTAGTGTTTTTTTAATACGTGTTTTTAGGTTAATATGTAACTTTTTGTTAGGTTATGTAATGTGTTATTAGTTTATTATGTAATGTTTTATTTGGTTTATGTACTGTTTTATTAGGTTTATTATGTAATGTTATTTTAAATTTTGGTATTTATTAATGTATTTTTTAGTATTTAGTTTTATTAGTTTGTTAATTTAACTTATTTCATTTAATATTAGTTTTGGGATAAATAAATAATAAATTTGAATAGAAATGTAATGATTAAAAAATGATTAGGGTGCAATAAAGTAGTAAAATCATTATGTTGTGTAGTGAAAACAGGTGAAAGAAAATGGTCCAATTAAAACAAATTAAACCATTAAACACAGGCTTAACCACCTATACATGTACATTAGAGATTTGAACCCTCCACCGCTTGAATAAAGGACAGGCACCTTAGAATTAGAATGTCAGCTCAGACGTTAAAACAAACGAGTTACGAGTTAACTTAATATGTTAGTAGTGATTTCTATGTGAGTGTGCAGGTAGTTACCAAAAACATTATTGTTAGTTTATCGAAAAACTGTCATTGAATCACCTTCAATAACCTCGCATATCTTGATAAACATATGCGTATGTTTCGTCGATCAAAATCCTAACCTGCCATCAATTCAAACACTTAACATCTCATGTTTCCAAATCAGGTCATTATCCTCGGTCGTCATACTTTAAATTTGATTTAAATTTGCTAAGCTACAAGGCGTGAAATAAAAACTAAGTATTTGATAAAACTGGGACCAAGGATTAGTTTTCATATTTTACAAGTACAAGTGGTTCCGACTTGTTATACAAAACTGAACAAGTTTTGGGATGTCATATAAAACATGTTTGGAAATGGGTCAGGGTTTCAAGTCCCAGTCGATAATCAAATGAAGAACATGGACACGAAGGGAATAACTCTCCAGTTTATTAATTAGTCAGCGTTTTAAGTACATGCCCTTCTCCACAGTGGGAGACTTGGGATACGCCTCAATTCAGTCAGCGTTTAAATACATGTCCTTCTCCTCAGTGGGAGACTTGGGATACGCCTCAATTCAGTCAGCTTTTAAATAGATACACCTCAATACAGTCAATGTTTAAAAGTACCTGCCCTTCTCCACAGTGGGAGATTTAGGATACGCCTCAATACAATCAGTGTTTTAAGTACATGCCCTTCTCCATAGTGGGAGATTTGGGATATGCCTCAATACAGTCAGCGTTTTAAGTACATGCCCTTCTCCACAGTTGGCAGACTTAGGATATGCCTCAATTCAGTCAGCGGTTAAATACATGCCCTTCTCCTCAGTGGGAGACTTGGGATACCCTAATTCAGTCAGCATTTGAATAGATACACCTCAATACAGTCTGTGTTTTAAAGTACCTGCCCTTGTCCACAGTGGGAGTTTGGGATACTCCTCAATACAGTCAGCGTTTTAAGTACATTCCCTTCTCCAAAGTGGAGATTTGGATTCGCCTCAATTTAGTCAGCGTCTAAATACATGCCCTTCTCCACATTGGGAGACTTGGGATATGTCGTCTCATAATTGGACGAAAATTTGCACTTTCTCAACCACTCATTGGTGGGAATATGTGCTTTTAGCCTTCGTCTATTGCGAAATCAAGAGATTTGTTTATAAGGTAGGAGCAATAAGTGTGACCTTCATATTATTTGAAGGACAATAATAAAATGGGCTCCATAAAATTAATGATTTTTCTTATGGCAGTAATATCGCCAAATATATTAGATGTTTATTATTAGTCGATATCAGTACAATATGACCATTGGGAGATCTTAGTGGTTCCATGCATTAACCTTCATACTGGCTAGGCATGAAAGCAATCTATGGGACATACTAAGATACAACCAATCATCATATCGCGCTTCTATCATACTAAGTTTAGCGTTCATAGATGCTAAAAATTAATAAAACAAAAATCATTGTCGAACTCCAGATGGAGAATTTGTTGCGAGAGTTGCCGAACTTATATAATATAATATAATATACCCATATGGGTTTGAATCAATTGAGTTCCAAGACTCGAGATTACATGATTTAAGCATGAATCAGAAAAAGTGATACCTTTTTTCTGCTTATTCTCTAGAATGAGAGATTATTGAATCAAAGAATTGAAATTGGTGCAAAAATTGCACAGATATCCTTGCCATGATACGGCTATTCTTAGTTGCTGCTGCTTTAATCAGCTGGTGAGATATCACGGTATGTCTATCGGATATGATAGACTTTGGATAAATGATATTAGGATATCACAGAATATCAGAAGATATGATTTTTGGTGACGAGGTTTAGCATCCTTGTATCGGAGTCATCGTCTCCAAAATATATGTAGTTCACCATATGGAACTTTAAGCTACTCAGTGGTAGAGATCATCAAGTCGACGACCCATCGTAGATTCCTTATTTTGTCCGCGATATCTTGGCGGCATTTCTAGGATTTTCATAATATCAAGGACTATATATATCGATAGGAGTAATCTTAAGTTCGGGTCTAGACTCGAAATTTAAGGAATATGCCTTTGTGATATTTGAGATTAGACACAAAAGCTAGTGTCTAATTCACTCAAACTGTAGATCTGATACCAACCTGTCACACCTCGATTTCCCGGTGGGCCCGGATGGTTATAATCGTGACGGTGGGATAACAATTATCACAATATAATAATATGCAGTGGAAGTATTGGAGTGAAAACATAAAATTCAATAAAGCTTAAATATATAAAAGTATTACAAGCTTCCGATACAAGCCCACATGCAGGAACTAAAAACAGAGCTTTAGACATCATAGGTCTTAAGCATAAGGGTTGCAAATTCCTTAGCAAGCCGACCCGGATTCCCGGTCTATAATAAGGTTTGATACCTGCGGTTCAATCTTTTGAAAATACGTCAGCTTTCGCTGGTAAATACAATTAACCGACTCATTTTGAAAACATTTCAGAAATTTACTTTAGGTGCACGAGGCACGAAAAATCTTTTATAACTTGGGACAATTCAAAATGATCTTGTATACAGTTTTACATGCTTGTCAATACATATGGGGCCCAGTATAAAAACCGAGACATGATTAACCGACACACCACTTATGAACCCACGAAGGAGTTATTCCCAACTTGTGGGTAAATTATTTATCATTCGCATCTGTCAGGTGTAAGCCTACACCCCGTGCTTAAGTCGTGGCCATTTACAATTAAATGAGTCGAGGATATCCAAGACACGTCGTATTAACCCCCAATGTTTAGGTTGTCAAACAATACATATTAAAACGGGTTATGCGGATTTACTGGCCACCATCCGGCATTCGATTGATCCCATACCCGACCAAGCGGTAATAATTTACCGTATCCCAAGCCCGTATAGGGAAAATAGGTTAAGAGTATTTACCTTTTTGCTAGCTTCCAATCAAAGAGATTATAATTTAGCAAAAAGCCACAAGTCTAAGTACTATTTATCCAAGTCCGATTATCTGGGGGGTACTATAGTCTGGAATGAACAGATTTATTATCTGTTAAAATATATGCGGGTCAAAGGTTAGTCCCTTTAGTTGTGACCCGATACATAAGATGGGTCAAAGGTTCGTTAGATTAAGCGTATACCGATAGAATGTGGTTTAAACCCAACAAGTACTAGGACTTGTATAATATGGGTAAACAAGGTACATTCCGGATTTTGAAGTGAAAGTGATAAGGTTAAACCCGCTTTGGTAATCTTATGTAAATGGGCTACAAAAGCCTAGCCGGGCGCACATAAGCGATATCGGGTAACGCATGAGTCATGAACAAGTTCCATATGCCAATATAATTTAAACAAGTTATAATATCAGTAGGATATCAACTTGTATGCCCGTTAAGATTTTAAAGTCGAACTATGCCTCACAAGGGCGTTTTGGTCATTTAGCGACGTATAAAAGGAACTTGCGTATAATCTGATGTTACGACCATAAACATTCTGTGAAAACACTTTTTTTATGATATAATATCATTAGGATATCAAACATATGTGTGTTTTATAGTTTAAGACCAAACTATGCTCCGTAGGGGCATTTTGGTCATTTCACACATAGTTTTAAAAGCTTATTTGGGTTTTTTGAGTTTAAAACATGTACCTACTGTAAAACATTCTAAATGGGTTATAAAACCAGTAGGTAACAAGTCTTGGTTGGTAAATATGGTTTAAAACAATACTACGCGCCGTAAAGGCGTTAAAGTCGTTAAATGACGATATTTGCGATTTTCATGAAAACTAAAGTTATGAACATGTTTATATGGTCAAGATGTTGGTTTTATATGAAAGTCATGATTAAAACCTTTTTATGTGTCGTAAGGGCACTATCGTCATTTAAGAACGTAATATAAGAACTTGTACGTAAACTCAGTCTTTAATCTGACTTGATATCCCAAATATCCTATTCATAATATTACATCAGTAGATAATAAGTTTGGTATGAAAATTATGTTTAAAACCGTTCAATGTGCCGAAAGGGCATTTCGGTCGCTTTAAAGCATCATTTACGATATTATACGAAAACTCGGTTTATGATCAGATTGTAACATCAAAATATGTTAAACATGTTAACATATCAGTACGTAAGTCATTTTCAAGTTCATTGGTGATTAAAACCTTATTTTTAATAAAAAGGGCAAAATAGTCAAAGTATGGCATGATAACGGAAACTTGCATAAAACTTAGATTACTATTACGATCGTGTAATATAACCTCAGAGGGTTATGCTACATCATACTATGATCATAACGGAACCTTAAATCAGTAGCATACTAGTCTAATTCGGTTCATAATCAAAAGTAAAAGCAAAAGTCAAAGCAAAAGTCAAATTTTGCGACTTCCGGTTGCGAACCGACCCTAAAAGCTGGAATTGACGAGCCAAACATTTTTACACATGTTCTAATAATTATTATCAAGTTGTTTATGTGTTAAAATGTATTTTAGAACACTTTTAAACTCAGATCGTAATTATTTAAAAATCTGCCCCGTTGACTTTTTAAAACATTAATATGTTGACTCGTCAATTGACCAAGCAAACGTGATTCTTAGGAGGTGCCCTTTTGAGGGATTAACTACATAACTACGATCACGTAGCCATGTTCGTTGCGAACAATGGCTGGACCATTAAGGTCTAAACCGAAAGTCAAAGCGTTTATCGAAAACGCTTGACTTTCGGTTTTAAAAGCCTATAAAATGAATAAGCCACGAAAGGAACACTGACAAGTGGTCCTAGGGACTAAATAGAACTCAAAGGAATGCTCCCAATTGCTCAGGAACTTCCAGATATGAGAGATTGAGATTATGAAGAAAAGGTGCAAGTTTACAAGGAAACATGAGCACCTATTTATAGTGTTTGGAGGATTTCTAAGATGATTCCAGGTATTTTAGAGGCTCTTAAAGATGATTACATGTGTCCCTAAACGTGTACAATACAACTCACAAGTCCATAGATTCGATTTATGGTTTAAAGTTGCTTGGACTGGCCACCAAGTAAATTTTCAGAGCTCAGAACCCCATACGGGCCATACGGGTCTATATACGGTCCGTAAGGACCATGGTCAGTATACACAAGTTTCACTTGTTGTCACTTTTGGCCCCTGGACTTGTTTCATCGCGTTTTGTCACTATTTAACCCCTTTTAACCTATTTTTTAGGCTCTATAAAGGTGTTAAGGCATATGTGAATTGGATTTTGCCTGAAAATATCATGGGGGTCAGTTTGTTCAGTTGTACGGTTACGCGTTTCGCAAAAATGCGTAAAACACTTTAACGAACACGAAAATGATCGAAATTTCGCAACGATCGACATTTTTGCATTTTTATCAATAAAACACAAGATTTTATTGAATACAAAGTATATAGATTTATAAAAAGGGGTCCGTATTCAATAATACGAGAATCGACAAACTTTCACAGTTTGTCAGAAATAGTCCCTGAACTTGTAAACTCTAATATTTTAACATTTAAATGATCAATATTAGGCATTCTCGAGAGTATGATCGAACGTCATAAAGCTCCCAGTTTGTTAAAAGGTCACTAAGAGGTAAGAATTAACATGTTGACGCTTTTAACCCTTCGTCACACAAACTTTCAAACAATTCCACATATGGTTCCTTATGTCCAACAAGTGGCTCAATTGAGAATACAGACACTGTATAAGGCCACTCAGAGACTTAGTTTCTGATGTTGACACTTTTGGTCCCTCCACATCCATAGTTTTCAATTTTGGAAAAAAATGTCTCTTCTAGCTGCCGTTAAGCATCGTTAGGATTAGGGACACGTGCCAATGCATTATTAGGCACGATTTTACAAGGTGTTACAATATAGAATCATCTAGAGAGATAATCTTCTACAGAGAGGAGAAGATAGAGAGTCAGATTTAGATAGAGAAGGAGGTGTTCAATGATAGGGTGGAAATCGGAGAAGAGTATCAGCTAGAGTGAATTCCGTCAACAGTGGAGATCGGAGAACGCTGATGAATGATGTTAACGCTGGTGAATGATGTTCTCCATTGATTTAGCATATGTGTTCTTCGGCGAATGATGTTATGGTTACTGAACCGGGTGAGCTTGAATTTTATCCCAATGAGGTGAAGGGGACAGGTAATGTTGATTGGTGAGGAAGGGTGGTTGTGGTGGTAATACGTAGTGGCTGATGGTGATTGTTGTTTGTGACAGTTAATAAGGGTGGTGCTTGGTGACTGCCTTTGTGGTTTTGGATAGGAAATGATGGATGCAGTGGTGTTTGATGATGGTTTGAGAAGTGGGATAGAGATAGGTTGGTTGAGGTCACGATGGTTATGGTTTTCGTTAATGATTGTTTAAAGTGGTAAGAGGCGGCGGTTGATGGTGATGTTCACCCCAGTGAATTCGATCTGGTTATGGTCTGGATGAAGGTGCTTATGGGAATAATGGGTTTTTTTTATAGTAAAATATATTTTTTTTTTTGACAAAAGGGTATTTTTGTCTATTCACTAAAAACTTGACGGTGGATTGGATGGGTTAACAAAGGTGGACTGTAATTGTTATAAAAGTGAAAGCACATGTACTGATTTGGCAATTTTAAACTAATGGATTGTAATGATTATTTTCAACAAAACACAAGGTTGAAAAAACTTAATTAACTCTTAATATTATTTTATTCAATTTCTTTTTTAGGCTTAAATTTTATAATATTCTATTATTAGAATTAACTTAAACGTATTTTTCTCTTATAGTTTTAAACATATGATGTTTTATAAGATTCCAAAGTAGAGTATGACTTTGCGATGTTTTTGGGTAACAATGTATAAGTAATTGAAACACAAAAATACATGTTGTCAAATCTACCTCACCTTCACTTTTTTTCTTTACAAAATAATGGCATTTACCCTTTATATTATTATCTATACTATATATAATGCATAACACAATGGCATTTTAAGATACTCAAAAGTTAATTTTTTATAAATATATACCTTTTTGCTTTACTGCATAGTGTACAACCTAAAATGAGGGTAAATAGTCTTTCAAGCGCTAATTACATTTTTATCCCCTCATCTTAATTACACTTTAATTCTCTCATTTTTGTAATAAAATTACAAATAATTAGTTTGTAGTTACACCATATATCCTTATAAAAAACTAACTACCCCTATGATTTTTAAATGTTCATAACTTTTTTATACGTTAACATTTAAGAAAACACACTATAAAAACGAGTATTTTATTTTCTTTAGTTTGAGTACGGTATTGCTATAGTTTTTTTATTTAAAAATTTGATATTTTTCGTGATTAATAGTGTTTAAGGGTGAGCAATAACTAAATCGTTAACCGAAATCGAAATAAAAACAGATGAAACCGAATCAAAATCCACAAAAAATGGAATTAACCGAAGACCCGATTAACTGAAACCCGAATTAACCAAAACCGGTTATCAATTTTTTTGTACCTAGTTTAGCTCAAATTAACCGAACCAAACCATTCAGGTTTTCATATATTTCGTGCTTTTATACATCAGTTCATGTATTTCATATTTTATACCTTTGTGTATTTATACTTCCATTTCATGTATTTATACATCACTTTCATGTATTTATAGATCCATTTCATGTATTTATACATTAATTTAGGGTTGTCGAAAAAGCACCCGACTCGGAGTTAGCTCGAAACTCGTTGGGTTTTGCTTGGAAAAAGCTCGCTCAATTTGGATCGGTTTTAAACTAATTAAGTCAAGCGGCTAGGCTAAGTTAAAAAGCGAGCCTAGCTCGGCTCATGTCGTAATGAGCCGGATTTTCTCGGTTTGGCTCGCTCGTTAGCTCGGTTTGCTTTAGCTCAAATTATTTGACTATTAATCTATTGTATATTGACATACATATAGTGTACTATAAAAAAATGGCTATTAAAATTAGCTATTATTACAGGTATTTAGAAGTGTTGTTGGATATCTATGTATATTGGGTTATTGTACGCTAAATATTGTGGGATTTGAACTTATTTTGTTTGCTTAACTTGATATTGGCTTATAAGTTGGTGAACTTATTTTGATTTTTTCTTTTGAACTATTAATGGGTTTTTACACGATTGGTATTTTGAAAGTATTTGTTAAATTTGATATTTGAGCCTAACAAGCGATGCCAAGCTTAGATAGGTTAAAAAACCGAGCCAAGCTAGATCGGTTAAAACCAAGCCGGGCTCAAGCAAAAATTTTCAGCTCCGTTTCAAATCCGAGATGAACCCGAACTTGCCCTAGCTCGGCTTGGTTCGGCTCGTGAACACGTCTACCTCAATTTCATGTATTTCTAAGCAAAAGTTTTAGCACAAGTTTGGTTTTGACTATTTACCAAAATTAAACGAATAAAAAAAAACCGTCAGTATAACCAAATAAACCGAACTTATTAACCAAAAACCGATTGGTTAATAATATAGATTAAACGTGACTTCGTTTTGGTTGATGATAATAACCAAACCAACTGAACAAGACATACCCTGGTGGTGTTTGTGTTTCTCGCCGTGCGAGCATGGTTTTTTTTTCTCTTTTGCATCGCGCGAGCACCCTTCTAGTAATAATATAGTGTATTGCTTATAAAATTCCAAATATACACTTGCAACATGATCTTTTATATCGAAGTTTTGTTAAAAATCAAACTTATCAAATATTAATAATTTTGTTTTTTATCGTTTCGAACCGAACCAATGCCATCCGAACTTTGATAGCGGTACATAGTATATGTTTTTTATGGTTTCCAATATAAATTTTGATACAAAACGGAGTTCTATTCGTAATAGAGTATGCTTTTTTTTTGTATCGTAAACTATAGCAAGTTTTAATATCATACTGGTATCGTGACGGCCCGAATTGATACTCTCACAAACAATATCAATACCCATACTACGTCGATTTTGGCCGAGCAACATTGGTACTATTATTAGGATCGTTACAACATTGGTACATCTACCGATACTATCGTACCATTAAAGGTATTCGTTCATTTAATGTAAAATACGTGTCAATATACTTTTGAGTATCACGACTTCGTTTTTTAGGTATATCTTTGGGTTGCGATACTAAATGTTAGTACCATTTTTAGATATACGAAGTTATATATATCATTTCCATTTTAATGTACAAAGAAATATTCCTTTTAAACGATAGTTGTGGTTTGTCTAAAAAAAATATTATATAGTACCGTAATAAACCAAACCACTCACGTCGCAACATGCCGATAAATTCCACTTGTTTACATCAAATGGTTTTCTCACGAATGTTTTTATGCTACTTTTAGTCGTTCTAACATAAATAAAGAGTGTGGCTCCTATACAAGACATGCATCTTGTACGAAGCATACGTGACAACATTAGCCGTTGATCTCTCAAGATCAATGGCTCAAAATAAGGTGGTTGGCAATTTAGTAAATCTCATGTTCAACCAATTGAAGAAGCAAATAGATAAAGGATATTGTGGCATTTTTTTCACTTAAACAACTTCCCCCTTGTTTTCAAACGGCTATAACTTTCTCGTACATGAATATTTCTTTTTAAAGTACACCATATTAACGAGTATTTCATTCTCTTTAATTCGAGTAGTTTATTGCTATAATTTTCTTAAAAAAATACAAGATTTTGAATACTCATTACGTGATTTTTAATACAGGATTTTGAATACTCATTACACGATTTCATTATAGTATTTTATGTGAAACCCCACTAAATGATTACATAATTATGTAGCAATAGTTGACTATGTATTATTACGTGACTATGTGATTTTTAATACTCATTTTGTGATTATGTGATTTGATTAAAGTATTTTATGTGAAACAACACTGAGTAATTACGTATAAACAAAACATGTAATACATAATATTTCATATGGAATACCTAATATTTCAGGTCTAATCACGTATAAAGGATAAAATATATACAAAACATTAGCCAAAATCAATCTATAATAACCACATAATGTCGTATATTAGAGATTTAATCACATAATAAAGCATAAACAATAAAGTTCTTATTATTTGAATGTGTAGTAACGGAATAAGCATAATTGTAATAACACTAGTTATAACAAATCATATTAAATATGTAATTTTATTTAAATATTAACGTATAAAAAAGTTATATCTGTTTGAAAATCAAGGTGGAAAGTTGTTTAAAGTGAAAAAAGATTTAATTACTTTTCCTGCTAATGACACTTGTCTATCTCTCATTCTCGTGTATCCTTTGTACGCAAATATATTCTTAGACCTGATCCAGCATCTATAAATAAATCAAATGTAGTAATTACAACTGCTATTCAGTGAAATTTCGTTTCAAAGCAATTAGTCCACTAGGCAACTTTTAGATATATAATTAATATTTCTTTCTAGTGAAGGTTACTTTATTTTATTATATTATATGATATAAAGAGTATATCAACAACAGAAAAATGCCAAATAGAAAGATATTTGGACAATAAAGATCCCCTGTAAATGAATCACATGCTATCAAAACAACCCTAGCTTTCTTTTCATGCTTCTCAAGCTCCATGCAAAGGTCACCATCTTCTTCTTCCTTCTCCATGAAAATCAAAACCCTAATCCAAAACCTCGTCTTCTCCCAACTAATCCGAGTCACTCGTGTTCTCGTAAAAGTTAAAACTGTTATTATCGAGATCGCAGAAGAAGCGCGTCTTAAAAACATTCAAATCTTGGTGTCTTTAATCTTCAAGAAGAACAGAAAAAAGAACAAACTCTATATCGGTTCATTTAGGTTTAGTTATAACTCGAGTCCCTCCCATTTTGTCCCACAAAGTTCAACTTACGATGGCGATTATGTGTACTACGATCATTCTTTTGAAGAGAAGGTGAAACCAGATTCGCAACTCTCAGGGTACCTCCATTGGCTTGAAGAAAAGAACACCGATGATACTTGTGAAGTCATCGAGATCAACGAGATTGATGATCTTGCAGAAAGATTTATAGCAAATTGTCATGAGAAGTTTGCATTGGAGAAACAAGAATCTGATAGAAGATTTCAAGAAATGATGGCTAGAAGTTTGTGAATTGTAAAGGATGGAGTGGTATGATTGATGATCAACACAAGTTGCATGGTTATGGTAAGTTTGGTTTGCTTTAAACATGGGCTTTTGAGATAGATTGTTGTGCAAAGCTATTAGAAGTTAGAAGTATAAAATATTTGTTTCTGTTGAACCCTCTTGAACTTAATATATATGACACTTGTTCACCCTTGAATTGGTCTCTTTATTTACTCGGTCATCGACATGCTCTTTTTTTTAACCAATTAATATATAATTTATATATATAAATATGATACTAGTTCGATCAACATTCTAATGAAAATTACGTCGGAAAAAATAAACCTTATTTTTATCAGAGCTAACTGTCATTTTCGTCCATGTAGTTTGTTCACTTTTGTCATTTAAGTCCAATTTTCAAAAATGCATCAGTTTTCTCCCTAACATACTAGAAACATGTCATTTCAGTCCAAAAATTAAAACTCAGTTAAGTCAGACATGTTTAATGAAGGGCATTATTGTCTTTTCATTTGTCATACATAAAATAAGATGAAAATAAAATATATGAATTGACAATAATACCCTTCATTAAACTTTTCTGACTTAACTGTGTTTTAATTTTTGACTGAAGTGACACGTTTCCAATATGTTAGGGAGGAAACTGGTGAATTTTTTAAAATTGGACTCAAAAAAAGTAAACAAACCCGGGGACAAAAATGTCAGTTAACTCTTTTTATTAAGTTTATGAGCTTACGTTGTCCTTGAAGAAGGATTCGTAATGAATTAATAAGTGTTCAAAATAGAGGTGAATAAATAAGATATCGATACTCAAAATGGTATCTGAGTATTGATAAGAACCGGTAAGATGTATAAATCTGAGTGATTTATCGGTAAGAACCCAACATACTTGCTAAACATTTGTGGTTGTGTTTTACTCTTAACTCGAATAGCCTAAATCATCAAACTCTTGAACGCCTCTGACATGCGGACATGAAAGCGAAACCAAAATCATTATGCTCTTGTCAGCTTAGATTACAGATCGAGGTTTGACTTTGAAAAACAGTGAGCTCTCATAAGACATGTCTCATTTGTTTCAGAAGTACTCAAATGTTTGGGTGAACAATAATCGAAATAATCGATCTGTTAAATGAAACCAAACTGAAAACCAACAAAACCGGAATCGAATTAACCGAAAAGCGGTTATCGGTTTTTTTTTCTACCCTCAGTTAACTGAAATTAACCTAACCGAACCGAATCATTTAAATCTTCATATATTCCTAACTTTTATACCTCTATTTCATGTGTTATGTTTCTATTTCATGTATTTATACCTCTATTTTATTTATTTATACCTCAATTACATGTATTTCTAAACAAATGATTTAACCCTGTTTGGTTTGGTTATTAACCGAAACTAACTGAACTAAACCGAAAATCGACAAATTAATCAAATAAACCGAACCAACTAATCGATGACTTCGGTTACGGTTTCAGTTAATGCTAATAATCAACCGTACACACCCCTACTCAAAGTTTTCTAATCGGTGTATTGTTGTACATGGCGTAACAGCGAATCATCATGACAAAATTGTTTTAATCACTTTGTACTGGTTATTAAACCACAAAATTGTTTTAATCACTTTGTACTGGTTATTAAACCAATTAAATTTTTAATTAAAGACGTTCACTACACATTAATGTTTTCCAGATTCTATTTTGACATGACTATGAAGTAAGACCGTGGGGTATGGTGGGCGGAGGTTTGGAGCATGGGTTGACACGTGGGTTGGATGGGCTCCATTGGCAAGACTCAAAAAATTTGGGGTATGGTGGGGCTTGGGTTTGGGCGTGGTTTGGCCAAATTCCTTTTATTTTCCTTTTTTTTAATTAATGGATAAACCATAGGGTAGGGTGCACCCAATGTCCACCCGCCAGCTCAGATGGGTAGCCCCGCCCAACGTCCGGGCTGAACCCCCGACCAAAGGGCCACGCCCAACCCAAGCCCACCCGGGGTGGTTACATGGGCGTTTCCCCCAACCCACCTCTTATACCCCACAGTCTAAGGCTTCGGCATTGATTAATTGAGATACACATTACGTAGTTGAGACATAACCTAGTAGTCTTGTAGTATGGTGTTTGCTACCACAAAAGTTGTGGGTTCAAATAATTGATAAACATGGTTAGGTGATATTTAGGTGTGAAAAATTGTTAAAAATCATAAAAAATAGACATCAATAAAATAACCAACCATCCTCTGGCGGAGCATCTAGTGGCCCGGGAGTGTCTTGGCCCCTCATAATTTTTCGCTCGTAGCGTTAATTTTTACCAAAAATTTTTGATTTTTTTTGTAATGTAAAATATTGGATTTAAAGAGTCTGGTCTTTGCCGATTTGGATTTTGAGAGTCATCCAACTGATTTTTCGTTCAAGCTCCGCCATTGCAACCACCAGAAGTTCTTTTCAACTACAAGTTTAAGGTGCGATTTCACATGCTCGATCAAGCTTATAATCGATTTCTTTATTAAGGTCTTTAGTGTATGTTCGTTTATGTATAGATATTATACATATGTATTAAATATGTTTTACTAAAATACTTAGAAAGATCACGTATAACATGAATATCATGTATATTATAAAATTTATAACATTTATGAAGACTATCTTTAAAAAAGTAATCAATTCATGTTGTGTGTTCCTTTGTTCCTCTTGAAAAAACAAACGCAGACTAACTTCTTTCTTAATTAACGTACACAAACTATGTTATTAGTTCGTAAATGTGTTCGTGTTTATTTCTTTTTTAGTTGAGCTTAGCCGAACGAAATGAATACGAAGTTGGCCTTTTATTTTTGTTTGATTCTTTTTAGCATTTCACATCATAATAACAAAGCCATTTGCATTGCTTACAAAAGTAAATAAGTAATCTATTAAAATTTTTAAAATTAAGTCATCATCATTATCATTAGATAGTGAAAATGAAAGGCGACATGATCAAATTAAGTTTGATTTACGTTTGGAAAAACTATCTGATACGAATCATATCCGTTTAGTCGTTTACCACATGTTGTTGGATCTGGGATTTATTAATTATTATTTTCTAGCAAATAGAAATTTAATAAAGTTTAAGGGTTTGGTATTCATTATTTATTAATTCATTTTTTTTTTCATTGACTCATTGTGTTGACTCTTTAATTAAAGTCTATATATGAAACAATAAGAGGGAAACCTAAACTGTGACTTTAATATGGTCATCGACTTCAAAATGCTCTAAATAAAAAAATATATGTTTATATCCCCTTATAAAGCCTACAAATTTATTTGTCCATCACCTTTAAAAACCGGTAGAAATAAGAAGAAAAGTTGTTTTTCACTCCCTGTCAGAAAAAAAGGCCCAAAAGAATTTTAAAAATAAATTATAAAGTTTGTCCAGTCGTCTTAAAACATTGCAAAAAAACAAAAAAATTATTATTCGAATAGAATAAATTCTAATGTAAAGATTAAATACAAATGACTTTTAACATAAAAAATATCCTAATGTAAAAAGTGAAGGAAGATATTTCTTTTTTATATTTTTTCCCTACTATTTAAGAATAATGTTTAATTGCAAAAAATAAAAAAAATCATGATTTCACAGTAGTAGAGTAATTATCGTAGGGTAATTATAATTACTCTACAATTTTTTAGAGTAATTACAATTACTTTACAAAATTATAATTATTCTACTAGTGTAAAATCACTATTTTTTTAATCTGGGAATTTTAAAAAAAAATGTCCTCCTTCAAGAAACAAAGACACATCCAAACAACATCTCCTCAATCACATTTTATTACATTTGATTATACAACTTATTATATTAAATATAATATAATCACTTTCAAATACAAATATTAAGCCTAGTACAATAAGCAAACACATATTTCACTTGCCATCAGGACTTCAATACACCAAACGTACCAAAACGAAATACAATATACTCAATCAAATTAACATGCCTCCCTTCCATCTTCCAATATGTTATCACTTCAAACCGCAACTTTAACATAATGCTAGTTACTTGGCAAATCTTTAACAACCTTAATCCACCTTTCTCCCTCAATGAACTAGTTGAAAGAACAAAAAACTCACAACAGTTAAACCCCAATATAATAATTTACAAATGACAAAAAAAAATTAACAACACTAAAGGATAAGCAATGAAAACGATTTTAAATGGTGTTATTTATATTTTATCAAAGTGAAATGTTGGTTCTATTATACTCAACTCAACCGTTCCACAAAAGAAGAAAGCAAATGCTGTTTTAATTTCTAATTTTATTATCGCCCCTTATAATATTTGTCATGTAACTGTTTAACCCTTCTATTTGGTTTATACTTCAAGATATACATGTGGTTTATAAATCAAATAAATAATTTATTATTTTTCTCATTAAGCTAATATCGAGTTTTTTTTCTCTAAAGGGTGTTGTGGAAAACTTATTTACTAAAATGAGTGATTTGAAAAGTATTTATCAAAAAAAGTGTTTTTTAAAAACCATTTTTGATGGATAAAATCATTTGTATTTATTAGGATGTTTTTTAACAAGTTAAAAGAAATACACTACAACTAAAAAATGGATCGTGAGATATAGAAAAAAAAGTTTTAATGTTATCTTTTAATTCAGTTATCAAGGTTTCTTTAAGTTTTTTAAAAACATTTTAATAGAAACGTTATATATGTGTATATATATACATACATATAATAATATATATATATATATATATATATATATAATATAATATGTGATTATTTTCAAAGTTTTTAATTATATGATATATTATTCGTTATAAAAAAGTTGTATTATTAAAGCTAATAATCTTCATTGGTTAAACGAGTAATAAGTATTCATCATTAGTATATGAATTTTTATGCACCATTATATATATACATATGAAATGCCTTATAAAAACATATGACTTATATTTTGTAATCTTATATTTTTGTTTTTCACATAATTTGTATTATACACTTTTTAATAATAAAACTGATTAGTTTTTTTAGGTTCTAAGAAAACTTACTAAATCAAATATCGCCTAATTGTAACTTCATCCAATGTTATACGTGTAGAACTTAAACATCATTATATAAAAGTTTTGTATTATTTGCTTAGTATGTATATGAAACATAATTCGTCAGACTATTAGAAAATCATACTTCAATAGAATTTATTTACCATCCAACCCACATAACTGGTAAAATACTTTATAACATTATATCACATTGATCTCCAATTGATAATTAAAAAAGGTTTCACAAAATACCTTTCCACAAACTTGAAATTAGCTGACTTTAGAAGAGTATATTAATTAAAAACAAAAACGTTTATGGAAATACTTTTTAAAAAAATAAAAAAGTACTCATGAAAAATAAAAGCGTTTCTATTAAAGATTTGTTTTTTTTTAATTTAAAGAAATGTTAGTAAATCCATTTTGTTAAATTTTACTATAATTTTCTTCTTATAAGCATACTTTAAAATAGAAATTGCTTTTATCCAATAAAATTAGGAGCGAGAAAAAACAGTTTTCCAAAAAAACACATATTTTAGTAAATACTTTTTAAATCACCTATTTTGGTAAATAAATTTTCCATCAACATCCTTTTGGAAAAAAACTCCCCAACTCAACTTTATTAAATTTCAATCTTATTTCATTGATTAATAACCCAACATAATTAATAATTCAACTATGAATTATATTCTTATCCATCTAATATGTATGATTTAATATATTATTACAATAGTAATAATTAATTAATCAATTAATTTACTTATCGACTAAAATATTCATTTTCAGTGCAATTTATGTATTTATTTGGATCTTTTAAAATATATAGTATTTATTTTGTTTGACAACCAAATCAAACAAAAATTTACTTTAAAATTTGGAACAGACACATCAAATATAAATTACACCTATGGGCTAATGGGCCATGACCTACATGGCATTTCTAATTTTACTACTATTTTAGTTTATCAAAATAAATTTCTTTTGATTTTTTTATGTTAGAATATCTTTTCATGGGCCAGTAAATAGAAATAAGAGTTAAAAAGGGTAAACTAAAAGTGGATAAGTAATGGGCAGTAAATATAAATAGCAGTTAAACAAGATAAACTAAAAAGTGAATTAGTAAGATATTGCTATGTGGTCCAATGGTAACATGCAACTATAGACAAAAGTTGCTAATTATATGTATGTTAATTGGATCTTTTAAAATATATAGTATTTATTTTGTTTGAAAACCAAATCAAACAAAAATTTACTTTAAAATTTGGAACAGACACATCAAATATAAATTACACCTATGGGCTAATGGGCCATGACCTACATGGCATTTCTAATTTTACTACTATTTTAGTTTATCAAAATAAATTTCTTTTGATTTTTTTATGTTAGAAAATATCTTTTCATGGGCTAGTAAATAGAAATAAGAATTAAAAAGGGTAAACTAGAAAGTGGATAAGTAATGGGCAGTAAAAATAAATAACAGTTAAACAAGATAAACTAAAAAGTGAATTAGTAAGATATTGGTATGTGGTCCAATGCTAACATGCAACTATAGACAAAAGTTGCTAATTATATGTATGTTAATAATAATTAATAATAATAATAATATTTTAGTTTATCAAAATAAATTTCTTTTATTTTTTTATGTTAGAAATGTCTTTTCATGGGCCAGTAAATAGAAATAAGAGTTAAAAAAGGTAAACTAGAAAGTCGATCAGTAATGGGCAGTAAATATAAATAACAGTTAAACAAGATAAACTAAAAAGTGAATTAGTAAGATATGCTATGTGGTCCAATGGTAACATGCAACAATAGACAAAAGTTGCTAATTGTAAGTATATTAATAATTAATAATAATTAATAATAATTAATAATAATTAATAATTAATAATAATAATAATAATAATAATTAACTAGATGGGAGCCCTGCTAACATATCTTATTTTTTTGTCTGTCAAACCAGATAAAGATAAACTATTAACTATGTTTACTAATGTTAATTGTTTACATGATTACAATCAACTATTTAAACCTAAAATACATTTAGGTTTATTTTTTCCCTTAACGTGATTAGGCCTAGCAAAATACGCAACAAGCGCGTCTAATTCAAGTAGTTGCTCGATATGTCTTTGGTGCATGTTGCTAACTTTTTCAATTATCTCATTAAGCTTGTTATTTATTATGCGGCCTGACTCGATAACCTCTTCCAGAAGCCGACTAAGCCTTTCTAAGGCATCCACACGATTGTTTGAAGTCTACATGCTAACGAAAAAGGAATTAGCATACCAATTATGCTATACCATAAGCAAATAACAACAAATATACAAAGAAATATAAAATTATTACAAATAGGCTCGAACACATGATTGCAGTCGTTTGTTATCTTATAACTTGAATACATACAACAAAAAACCCAAAAAAATATACACCAAAACATACACCTATTACTTGAACTTAACAAAAAAAAAGTGTGTGACAATTCGTTTTTTATTTTATTTTTTGGCTCAGGAATATGGTTTACACCGGTTGCTTTTATCAAGCCATCTCAAATCTTTTAACATTATGGGGAGTGGAGGGGCTTTGCTTGAGAGCATGAGTTAACATGTGTCTACCATGTACCTAACTCAAGCCCCAAGATGTAAGGAAGTGTAGGGGGTTGGGTTTGAGACATGAGTTGCCACGTGACGTTATCTTTTTCTTTTAATAAACAAAATAAAAGGACAATTATATTAACTAAAAAAGACACTCAATTAGAAAACTACAAAAAATTATACTAAAAGACATCAAATAAATAAAACAAAAAGCGTTGGGGATATGGTAACATGAATGGAGGAGTCGTCAAATACAAAAATTGTATAGACATGCGCGCCTATATAAGATCCGATACTCACTAGTTCCAGATACGGTGAATATATTTGAGGCGGACGATTTGGTGGTGGCTCAGGATTCAGGGTTTCGGTGAAGGCATACGAGTTGCTTGGGTTAAAACCTCAGTTCTATGGCTGCGTTTTTTATAAAAAAAATTGAAGGTTTTTTTTTTATAAATTTGAGAGTGTGGTAGTAGACAATGGTAGAAAAATGGTTGGTTTGGTTTGATTTATATAGATAATAAATAATATTAGTTTTAATAATTTTTAAACTAGTCGTTGGAATTCCAACGGATATATTCACCCACCAATCAACACCCTACACCTCACCACACCCCACGCCCGACCAATTCCCCACCCCAAAAGGGCAATGCCAAACCCAAGCCCCTGTAGGGATGGTGTAGATAGGGTGGGTGGGGTTCCCACACCCAAACCCAAGCCCCACTCCCTACAATCTAAAGCATATTGAAAATATCACAACCAATTCAAATATTTGTAGTCACCACATATTTTCCAACTTTAAATAAGACACCACAAACAATGTAGTAAATACAAATATTATCAATTAGCAATATTCATTTGCTTATTAAGACTAAGGAGCATCTCACAGCTGCAACAAATGTTGCCTTGCTAAATGACTTGCAACATCATAGTCATTACGAACATTCCTCTATGAAACTGCCACTACCGCAAATGAGGTCCCAAGAGCCAAATAATACTTTAAATACCCACATGGGTGGTTCTGGCATAAAACCCTACATCATAACCACATAACCCATAAAATAATCGCCATGTAAGAGGTCCTAACTAACAAAGCTTTAAAATTTTGCTAATTGATAATACATAAATTAACAAACGCAACGGCTACAAAAAAATCCACAATAGCAATATGCAAACACACATCAACGACAATCAAAGAAAGTAAAGCCATTGAGGCTCAGAAGCTTAACATGGTTACATTAATTCATGCCACGCCATATGAAAAGCAACATCATTGCCGTTATGAACATGCGACACAATAACTCTCAGATGAGCTTCATGCCATATTCACCGAGACAAATGCCAACAAACCAACATTATCTGTACAAACCATAGGTTCTCGGATGAAACAGTTTCTTCATTGCCATTGAAAACAAATCTAGTTTACAACAACAGGAAACCAACAATACCATGTAGGTATCAAATAACCCAAAACAAACTAACATAATGTTAAAAGCAACCGAGGCCTGGTCAAATCAAAACAAAGACCCCAAAAAAAAAAAAAAACCCTAGAAAAGCGAAATTGTACCAAAAACCCACTAGAAAAGGGGCCTTAAAGGCCTAGCCGATTTAAAAGCAATATGGAACCACATACCCACAACATCCAAACCCTAATCGTTTGACCAAAGATGTTCTCAACTTAGACCAAACGATTGCCGGAAAAAAAGACGCAAAGAAGACACAAACAGACAATGCATTGAGTTTGGCAGTGGTAAGAGGATAGTGATGGGGGGGGGGGGGGGGGGTTGGATCAAATGGGTTTGTAGGAAACCCAATACACACTTAACTAACAGAAGGGTTAACAACCCAAAGAACACAATATACAACCATCCAAAGCATAAACACAATTCATTCAAGAAGTACAAGCAAGTAATGCCAAGTGTGTTACTAATTACTAGTATATATAATATGTTTTGATCAACTTTTCATGAGCTCAAAGATAATAATTATATAAAATTACACAATGGCGAACCTAGGTGGTTTGGTGTCACTAGACATCATCGATGCACAAGAAAAAATATATGTAGTTTTGTATTTGAAATGCAAGTGACATCTTATATTTTCGAACAATGACATCAATAAAAAAAGTTGGTTATTACTTATCACGACTTTAACTCAAATATCCTTAGTTTAGTGGTTACTCACTCATATGTGTTACCAATGCACCATGTGTTCAAATTTGCATCTATATATATTTCTCGTAATTTTCTTTAGATGGTCCAATCCAACCTCCTATCCCGGTTCCCCAACACCGAGTTATTTAAATCTTACATCTCATCTAATATAATATATAAGAGAAGGGTAAAACGAAAACCCACTTCAATTAAAAAAAACAAAGAAAACTCTACGTAACATTTTTATTATTTTCTAATAAAATCAAGGAATGTAATGTAAATATATTTGAACATTTTTATAGGAAAATGTAAAAAAACGCCGACTAGTTTTTTTTAAATCTTCAAATGTTACATTTTTTGGACATATATATTATGTAACATTAAAATTTTTAATATTTAAAAAAAACTACTCTGTACTTTTCAAAAATATTTATGTTACATTCCCTATTTTTTAGACAAAACTAAAAATGTTACATAGGGTTTTTACAAAGTTTTCTTTAGTTTTTTTCAACTCAAGTGGGTTTTCTTCCTATACTTCAACTCTCTATATATATAGTATTTGGGGGAAAGGATCCTGTAAAAAAGACTAAAAGTGTGAGAAAGGTAAGAAAGATTCTAGTGATGACATGTAACATCCGTTAAAAACCGGATTTACCAAACCCGCTCCGTTTTAACCGAACAATCAGTTAAAAAATTTCGTTGCGTATTTAATGCTCAAATTATTTTTAAACGATACATAATTAATAAGTATATGGAATATATAATTTATATTTGAAAAAGTATTAAAAATAATGGTTTAAAAATCAAACAAGGCTGCCGGGTTTCGAACCCGGGTCAGCCGGGTCAACTTGGTCAAACAACGATTTAACTCTCATCCATCAAACCACTGCGCCACTTGTGTTCTTTAGTAATATATCCAGACAATTAATTCAAATAATGAAACAGAAATCAAACCCAGTCAACTGACGCGCCCAAATCCGTTGACGCCGGAAAATCCGACGATTTCGTCAAACGTCGTCGGTTATCTATGACTTAACGTAAACATTAACCTCAACATCGGTTATAACTGATGTCCAGTCCGCGACACAAGTTATAACCGCCGGAAAATTTTTAACCGACGAATCAAGACGGAAAACGGACCAAATTCGTCAATGTTATGCCCTATAAATACATCCTCTAACCTCTGTTGGCTTTTTCGCTCACAATCACACTCTTTCCCGACGTAATTTCACTCGCCGGAAAACCGAGCCCTTTCACCTCTGTGCCTTACTCTAAAAACTGAACACCCAGAGCTCATACCGAAGCCACCCACACTCATCTCAAGCTCCCTGAAGACCCTCTGCCGCAGGACACACGTCGCCGGAATAACCTGCTGACATCGGAGTTTCGCCGGCGAAACAGAGGAGTCCTGTTCGGTATATCTTACACTTAATCTCTCATTCTTTTTGTTAATCTCACATGTAATTAACCACAACACCCTAAAGAACATGATTAAATCGTCAAACCAGTCGGACATTAGTTCTGGCTGAAGCTTAACGGAGAAGATGAAGATTTCAGTATTATATAAGTTTAATTTAAATCAATATATATCTCAGGTTAGACACACAGTCCAACGGTGGACTGTGTGTAAATAAACACGCATACGTCCCGAGTTCGATTCTTGTCCCACGCACACTCACCTTAATAAAAATGTTCCTTTTTAAACTGAACCGGATTCATTGCAAATAGATGTTAAGTTTAATAAAAACCGGAATAATAACCAAGATAGACACACAGTCCAGTGGTGGACTGTGTGAACGTTTAAATCACATGTCACGAGTTCGAGTCCAAACTACCGCACCGGTCCGGACAATTATCAAACTTTTTATATAAGGCAGAAATGAAATTATTTAGTTTGTATATAAGTATAATAAAAATCAGAGTATTTACCAAGTTAGACACACAGTCCAGCGGTGGACTGTGTGTTAACCTAAACCACAGGTCCCGGGTTCGAGACCTGTGGAGAACACCGAGCGAGTCATTAAAATCGTTTTTGAAATAAATGATTTTCGGATTAATTCAATTAGTATATAAATATAATTAAAAACAGAAATATTTCGGGTTAGACACGTAGCTCAGTTGGTAGAGCTGCGTGCACGCGAACGGGAGATCTCGGGTTCGAGCCTCACCCGGCGCACACAATTACACAATCAAACCGGTCAATAGGTCAATGGTCAACAAGTCAACGGTCAAAAAGTCAACATTTTTTTATTATTTTTATTTATTTATTTTATTTAAAAATCAATTAAAAATACTTAAAAATAACATTTTTAAAGTTAGAAAATAGCCTTAAACTCACAAAAATATATCCAACAATCCTACTAAAATTGATTAATAAAATCCGCTTACTTACCGAACCATTATGCCATTATCTAGGTTAGTTTCACTCGTGGTTAAAACCAACTTCGTGCGCATTCAACGTCATCAACCGAACGCACCCAATGTGAGTGAATCTTACAACTCCCCTTTTTAATTACACGTTTTGGGGTGTGTCATGTGTCACTAAAATTAACTTGTTTATTTAAACTTGTGTCATACCATATTGTGATCTAAACTTAGAATGTATATAGTGTTTGTAGTTATGTATTTCATATTGTCAAGTATATGCAAGTCATTCATTAGGCCCATCAGTTCCTCGTGGGAGACGAGGTGAGCAACGCGTGCCTCAAAACAATCTATTATTGTATGTGTGTGCATTATCTAATATTAGGTGATTGTGAATAAGTTTACATCTATATTTACTCATATGTGGTTGCGCACTTTATTTTATAATCAATTAAATAAACTTGTTCAAATATTTTTCATAGAATTCACTCGCCAACTTTTTGTTGATCCAAAAACCATTTTTACACATGATACAGGTGAACAGGATGAAGCAAGGAAAACATAGGAAATGCCTTAGAAGAAAGCAATGAAATCTAGAATGATGTTTAGGACATGATGGTAATTATGATTGTATATTTCCTATTAAATTGTAATAATGAATATGAAACGTTATAATAAATGTCATGAGCTTTGATGATAACCCAATCATGCCCCGATCACCTTTTCCGCTGTGGGTCGGGGTGTGACAGATTGGTATCAGAGCCATGACTATAGGGATATAGGATAGGTTATTAGACCCTTAGAGCCTATACTATAGTTGACTAGATTTTAAATTGTTTATGTGGTTACATGCAAACTTATGATATTTATTTGTTTCATATTTGTTTATACTTACAGTCAAACATACATACTTACATACACATTCATCATACATATTTCAATGTTCATATAATCAAATCATCTTCATACTTTCGTCATTCAAAGATTTTGTCGCAATTTTCAAATCTCATCAAAGTAAGTTCTGCGACGGGCATGTAGTAACTGGAAGGGTACAAGTACCGGTAGTCGGAACGTCCTGTCTAGGTTGGCATTCGTATAAATCCAATATAACGGACCAGTTTGCCTACCTGGGGACTAACGATGAGAGTACCAAGGACCTATTAGGCCAAAGCATGCCACACCAAACGTCGTTCGAACTAACCCCACTTTGAGGTGTCACCGTGTCCATACCTGGACACATTCCGAATATCATACGTTACATATTTCTCGATTTTCTCCGGGTTTTAGTGTACGTAACCAGGCTAACACATGCGAACCATATGAAAAACCGGGTATTCATGGGGGCCCACATGATTACGAAGGTGAAGTATGGCGGCATGCAAGGCCCAATGACGAGCAAAGCCCAAGACATCCTATGGATGTAGTAGATTTATTTTTCTATATTTATTTTATGAATGTTCATTCCTAAATACGACCCATGATCCCAAAAACATCCAACTCATACTCATGATATGTGTTCCTTGTAGATGTCTTCTAGCCTCGCCCGTAGGAAGATGAGAGCAGGAAAAGCTCGCGAGCGCATGGCTGCCCTAATCGCTCAACAAATGGCTGTCGTAATACCCAACATTGTAATCCAAGTCCAACAAGCACTTACCGCTAATCCTGTCAACCAAGAAAATCAAAACGTTATCAACCCTCCCCCAAATACCACTAAATGCACCTACAAGCATTTCAAATCCTGCGACCCTCCGAAATACGAAGGGACTGAAGGTGTCACCGCTCTCCTTCATTGGTTTGAAGAAATGGAGAACACTTTTCTAAATTGCGATTGCCCCGATGATCGCAAAGTGCGATATGCTACTAATCGTTTATATGGAATAGCACTTACTTGGTGGAATACAGAGAAGGCCAAACGAGGTGTTGAAGATGCTATGACTTTGACTTGGGAAGAGTTGAAGGAAATCATGACAAGTCGGTTTTGCCCAAGGAGCGAAATCAAGAAATTAGAAGAGGAGTTCTATTCGTTGAAGCAAAAGGAAGGCGACCACACCACATACAACAAAAGATTCCTTGAGTTAAATCAAATGGTTCCCAACTTGTTCACACCTCTTTACCGTTTGATCGAGCACTACATTCGAGGTCTTCCGTCAAAGATTCAGGACTGTGTAATAAGTACCACGCCTGCAACTTTGGAAGCAGCAATGGAGTTAGCTACAGAGCTCACCGAAAACCGAATCCGGAACAAAGACTTCAAGGAGGAGAAGAAGAAGGATAAAGCATCGACTGAAACTTCAAACTCCACCCGAACCGAATCCCCTTCTCAACCCACTTTTAAGAGAAAACGAGATGGGCAACTTTTCGCTGTCACACAACGTAATCAACCAATTTCACAAGCCATACCCATCCAAGCTATCCCAATCACTCAAGTAGCACCCAACTCAACTTACCCAAATAAGAAACCATACCTTGGACCTCACCCTCGATGTAACACCTGTTTTTATCACCATCCCCTACCTTACCTTGTCGACTATGTGCGAATTGTGGATGCTATGGTCATTTGAGCAAGGATTGCCGCACCCCTCAAAACCAAATCTCACCCCCTCCTCAAAACATGATCCAAACCTATCAACAACCCCAATACCCCACATTACCTTATGTTCGAGCTTGTTTTAATTGTGGCGACCCTACCCACTTTAGAAACACGTGCCCTCGATTGGTTAACATCATAAACGCTCAAGCTCAATCAAACCCAGTTAACCAAGTAAATCAAGAAAACCCAATCACTAGGCCACCAGCAAGAGGAAGAGTTTTCAACATCAACGCCAATCCTGTCGAAGATAATGACGGCCCAAACGAAACCACCCAACTAGTCCCCTTCACCAAAAATCAAGATTCAACTCCAACCGCTTAGTTTTTTACGTCTTCTTTATGTTATCTCAATTTTCCCGTATCCTAGTTATAAATGGGAATCTTATCCAAGGATCTTAATGCATATTACTATTTCAGTTTGTTTATGTTTTAAAGTCACATAGAACTAATCATAACTTACGGATAAAGCCAATGAAAATTTGACAAGAATATGGTGGATACGCCGCTGGTACTTCCTATATATAAGTATTCTTGCCAAAGGATCAGAGGCATTATCTGGCGGTTATGAGAAGTTCCATGTGAATTTAGCATTGTCTTGATTGAAGTTTGTTTTGTACTTACTGATTTAGCATTTATGGCATCTTATCATTTAAGGAAATTGGATTGTATTCCATTTCTACATAGACTAACCTCTCCATCACAACAAACGAGAGAGGTATTGTCATCATTCAAACATGGATACTATCAGAATTAAGACTCAAGTTTTGGTTGTTGTGGTTGTTTTAGAGTCACATAGAACTAATCATAACTTGCGGATAAAGTCAATGAAAATTTGACAAGAATATGGTGGATACGCCGCTGGTACTTCCTACATATAAGTATTCTTGTCAAAGGATCAGAGGCATTATCAGGCGGTTATGAGAGGTTCCATGTAGGATTTAGTATGTTTTGGGCGAAGTTTGTTCATCATACATTTCAGCGTATTCAATTTCATCATTGAAAGAAGTTGAGCTATGTCTCACTTCCACAAGGACTAACCTCTCCATCACAACAAACGAGAGAGGTATTGTCATCATTCAAACATGGATACTATCAGAATTAAGACTCAAGTTTTGGTTGTTGTGTTTGTTTTAGAGTCACATAGAACTAATCATAACTTGCGGATAAAGTCAATGAAAATTTGACAAGAGTATGGTGGATACGCCGCTGGTACTTCCTATATATAAGTATTCTTGCCAAAGGATCAGAGGCATTATCAGGCGGTTATGAGAAGTTCCATGTAGGATTTAGTATTGTCTTGGTTGAAAATTTGTGTTACCTTCACTGATTTTAACATTCATATCATCTTATCATTTAAAGAAATTGGATTGTGTTCTATTTCTACATAAACTAAACCTCTCCATCATAACAAACGAGAGAGGAACTGTCACCATTCAAACATATATGCTATCAGAACTTGGACTCAAATATTGGTTGTTGTGTTTATTTATGTTCTAGAGTCACATCATAGAACCAATCATAACTTACACATAAAACCAATGAAAATTTGACAAGAATATGGTGGATACGCCGCTGGTACTTCCTATATATAAGTATACTAGCTAAAGGATCAGATGCATTGTCAGGCGGTTATGAGAAGTTCCATGTAGGATTTAGTAATTTCTTGGTACATTGATTGTGGTGTTTATTTATGTTCTAGAGTAACATCATAGAACCAATCATAACTTACTGATAAAACCAATGAAAATTTGACAAGAATATGGTGGATACGCCGCTGGTACTTCCTATATATAAGTATTCTTGTCAAAGGATCAGAGGCATTGTTAGGCGGTTATGAGAAGTTCCATGTAGGTTGTAGTATTAGAAGTTTTGCTTTAGGATATAACCATATCTTCCCAAACATATCAAAACTCTTACGCATGATATCATATTTAGTGAATCAACTCTGCTTATCAATATTTTTACCGTAGGCAACAAAAAGCGATTCCTGTAACAGGGTACTTAACCCTTACAAGGGACGTTACCGCCTCAAACAAAATTTAAACTCTTACTCTTTTTTTTCTAAGTATGTAACTGTGAAACTAAACACCATCCTTTTTAGACAAATATGTCACTACTTAAATTTCGGGACGAAATTTCTAAAAAGCAGGGGATACTGTAACATCCGTCAAAAACCGGATTTACCAAACCTGCTCCGTTTATTAACCGAACAATCAGTTAAAAAATTTCGTTGCATATTTAATGCTCAAATTATTTTTAAACGATACATAATTAATAAGTATATTGGAATATATAATTTATATTTGAAAAAGTATTAAAAATAGTGGTTTAAAAATCAAACAAGGCTGCCGGGTTTCGAACCCGGGTCAGCCGGTCAACTTGGTCAAACAACGATTTAACTCTCATCCATCAAACCACTGCGCCACTTGTGTTCTTTAGTAATATATGCAGACAATTAATTCAAATAAGAAACAGAAATCAAACCCAGTCAACTGACGCGCCCAAATCCGTTGACGCCGGAAAATCCGACGATTTCGTCAAACGTCGTCGGTTATCTATGACTTAATGTAAACATTAACCTCAACATCGGTTATAACTGATGTCCAGTCCGCGACACAAGTTATAACCGCCGGAAAATTTTTAACCGACGAATCAAGACGGAAAACGGACCAAATTCGTCAATGTTATGCCCTATAAATACATCCTCTAACCTCTGTTGGCTTTTTCGCTCACAATCACACTCTTTCCCGACGTAATTTCACTCGCCGGAAAACTTCTGCAACTCGCCGGAAAACCGAGCCCTTTCACCTCTGTGCCTTACTCTAAAAACTGAACACCCAGAGCTCATACCGAAGCCACCCACACTCATCTCAAGCTCCCTGAAGACCCTCTGCCGCAGGACACACGTCGCCGGAATAACCTGCTGACATCGGATTTCGCCGGCGAAACAGAGGAGTCCTGTTCGGTATATCTTACACTTAATCTCTCATTCTTTTTATTAATCTCACATGTAATTAACCACAACACCCTAAAGAACATGATTAAATCGTCGAACCAGTCGGACATTAGTTCTGGCTGAAGCTTAACGGAGAAGATGAAGATTTCAGTATTATATAAGTTTAATTTAAATCAAGATATATCTCAGGTTAGACACACAGTCCAGCGGTGGACTGTGTGCAAATAAACACGCATACGTCCCGAGTTCGATTCTTGTCCCACGCATACTCGCCTTAATAAAAATATTCTTTTTAAACTGAACCGGATTCATTGCAAATAGATGTTAAGTTTAATAAAAACCGGAATAATAACCAAGATAGACACACAGTCCAGTGGTGGACTGTGTGAACGTTTAAATCACATGTCACGAGTTCGAGTCCAGACTACCGCACCGGTCCGGACAATTATCAAACTTTTTATATAAGGCAGAAATGAAATTATTTAGTTTGTATATAAGTATAATAAAAATCAGAGTATTTACCAAGTTAGACACACAGTCCAGCGGTGGACTGTGTGTTAACCTAAACCACAGGTCCCGGGTTCGAGACCTGTGGAGAACACCGAGCGAGTCATTAAAATCGTTTTTGAAATAAATGATTTTCGGATTAATTCAATTAGTATATAAATATAATTAAAAACAGAAATATTTCGGGTTAGACACGTAGCTCAGTTGGTAGAGCTGCGTGCACGCGAACGGGAGGTCTCGGGTTCGAGCCTCACCCGGCGCACACAATTACACAATCAAACCGGTCAACAGGTCAACGGTCAAAAAGTCAACATTTTTTTATTATTTTTATTTATTTATTTTATTTAAAAATCAATTAAAAATACTTAAAAATAACATTTTTAAAGTTAGAATCACAAAAATATATCCAACAATCCTACTAAAATTGATTAATAAAATCCGCTTACTTACCGAACCATTATGCCATTATCTAGGTTAGTTTCACTCGTGGTTAAAACCAACTTCGTGCGCATTCAACATCATCAACCGAACGCACCCAATGTGAATGAATCTTACAACTCCCCTTTTTAATTACACGTTTTGGGGTGTGTCATGTGTCACTAAAATTAACTTGTTTATTTAAACTTGTGCCATACCATATTGTGATCTAAACTTAGAATGTATATATTGTTTGTAGTTATGTATTTCATATTGTCAAGTATATGCAAGTCATTCATTAGGCCCATCAGTTCCTCGTGGGAGACGAGTTGAGCAACGCGTGCCTCAAAACAATCTATTATTGTATGTGTGTGCATTATCTAATATTAGGTGATTGTGAATAAGTTTACATCTATATTTACTCATATGTGGTTGTGCACTTTATTTTATAATCAATTAAATAAACTTGTTCAAATGTTTTTCATAGAATTCACTCGCCAACTTTTTGTTGATCCAAAAACCATTTTTACACATGATACAGGTGAACAGGATGAAGCAAGGAAAACATAGGAAATGCCTTAGAAGAAAGCAATGAAATCTAGAATGATATTTAGGATATGATGTAATTATGATTGTATATTTCCCATTAAATTGTAATAATGAATATGAAACGTTATAATAAATGTCATGAGCTTTGATGATAACCCAATCATGCCCCGATCACCTTTTCCGCTGCGGGTCGGGGTGTGACATGACACATGTCCCTATCCATTTTATTAGTTTAAGGCTATAATGGTAATTTTCCTAATAATCCTAATTAAAGATAAAATGTTTGTAACCGTTTTTAAGGAGTTTTTTTAGGGAATTCGAATTCCAGAAAACATCACAACTTGAATCGTAATACAACCATGATGTTCTAACATCTGTAATGATTTTTGTTATTTTTGCAGGTATAAAACACCATACAGATCCAAAAACACCATGAATTAAATCATAATACTGTCGTGGTGTTAAAACACTATGATGATTCTATTGTTATTCCAATGTTAAAACACTATGACTGTAATCACAATACAATGTTACATACTCTAGACGTTAAAACACCATGACTTGAATCATAATTCATTATTTGCAATGCTATGGTGTCTTATTTATGTCATGTTGTTTTACTATAAAACACGACTTGAATCACAATACAATTAAAACACCATTGTATGAACAGAGCCAAAACACCATAGACTAAAACATCCAATCGAAAGGTTATTTTTTTCTCCACATAAGTATAACAATTTGGTACTTATATTAAAGATAAAAAAACACTCGTTATTATGGTGTAATTTAAAAAAAAAAAGAGTTACGTGTAAAAAGTTATTGTCGTTTAAAAACGATAGGGGGAACTTGCATGTGGATTGCATGTGACTTTCTAAATTTAAAAGTGTTAATTTTACCTTTATACCCTTAATCTAGAAAATTAATTATTTTAATTGTTACACTATTTACAAGATTGTCATCAAGATCTCAACCATTAGATTAAAGATCCAATAGTTTAGATTCTTTCTTATCTTTCTCACCAAAAAACACTTTTCTTACAATAACCTTACCCTAATATTCGGTTCAATTAAGGACCACCACGAGTTTTGAGATCCATGAGAACTCTTACTTCCTGCGTGAGTTGGGTCATCATTTTTTGCACACACGTAGATGAAAATGTTATAAACATATTACCGAGTTGATAGTTAAGCCTGACGTAAAATTTGTTTACGATAATGTAAACTTTTGTACGTCACCAATGATTTTTTGTACACCCGATGTAGATTTTTGCATTCGGCATTTTATTTTTATTTATTTCGCTGGAACAAATGGTTTTTTTTTTTAAAGATTTTTTTATTATAAAAAACTTTTGGAAGGGCTAGTTCTTATGGTTCTCACAACTCAAGGAAATTCTCATTTTTACCCTTTCGATATATATATATATATATATATATATATATATATATATATATATATATATATATATATATATATATATAGGGGATGGATTATGAGAAAACTTAAAAAACACACACCAATTTTTTTAAACATTTTTAACTATAAATCTACATTTTTAAAATAAAAAAAATAAAAAACTAGTTTTACACATGTGTAACACTACGAAAAAACCTAACACCCCCCCCCCCCAAAAAAAAAAGAAAACGTTAAATCCCCACCCCCAAACTAAGCCCTGAACCTAAACCTATATATATATATATATATATATATATATATATATATATATATATATAGGGGATGGATTATGAGAAAACTTAAAAAACACACACCAATTTTTTTAAACATTTTTAACTATAAATCTACATTTTTAAAATAAAAAAAAATAAAAAACTAGTTTTACACATGTGTAACACTACGAAAAAACCTAACACCCCCCCCCCCCCCCTAAAAAGAAAACGTTAAATCCCCACCCCCAAACTAAGCCCTGAACCTAAACCTCCAAAAACGTAACCTTAAAAGCTAAACTAAGCTGAAAACCTAAACCCTAAGGCTAAATTGCATGTGAACATAACAAATGTTGCACATGTGTAATACTGATTCATTTATTTTTTTTCATCATAAAAATGCTAGATATACAGCCAATAAATGTTTAAAAAATTAGGGAGAGAATCATGAGAAAAACTACTTAAATGTTAGAAAACTATAAAAACTATAAAAAAGCTTAAAAAACACACCAAATTTTTAACATTTTTTTCTGTAAATCTAGCCATTTTCTTATATAGAAGGGGGTTTTCTTAAGAACGTTAAATATTGCAACAACCGTTATAACGAATGAGAAACCAATGAAAACCAAAATTTTTTATTACAGACCTCAATGTAATTAAAATACAATATCAAAAAAAGAACTTACAACATCAAATAATTCATTTTCCCTCTCAAAATTACTCTTAATAAAATTTTTACACGTGTGATTTTTTTAAATACAAAAATTTACACATGTGTAAATGACAAACTTACACATATAAATTTTCAATATATACAAATACATGTAAATTTGAACTTGTAAATTTAATTTTTAACATTGTATTCGAATAATAAAGATAAGTGTTAACAAAATTTTTAATTTTAATTGTTTTGTTTTATCAAGTTATCACGGTTTTTTCATTCTTTCTCGCGATTCCCACAATATTTAGCGATCTCATTTAAACATTTGTCTCTCTCTCTCTCTCTATATATATATATAGAGAGAGAGAGAGTTAGGATCATGAGAAAACTATATATATATATATTTGAAAACTAAAAAGGTCTAGAAAACATACCAATTTTTTTACAAAAAATCGCTACTTTTTTTATGTATAAAAAAACTTTTTTAAAAAAAAAAGTTATGATTAGGGTTAGTTTTTGAGTTTAGTCAGGGTTAGGTTTTTTTGAGGGTGGGGGGTTAGGCTTTAGGGTGGATGATGGATTTAGGTTTTTGGGGGTGTAGGTGGGGATGGGCCAAATGTTTTAGACTTTTTCGTATTAATTCACATGTGTTGTACAACTTATTTTTTTGAAAAATGGTTTTTTTTATACATAAAAATTAGCGATTTTATTAAAAAAATTCTAAAAATGATATGTTTTTAGGTTTTTTTAGTTAGTTTTTTTTTGTTTTCTGATTTAAACCAGTTTTCTTATGATCTATCCCCTATATACATAAAAGTAGTTTTAAGTAATAAGCTTTTATAAATATTATATAAAAAGTTTATAGTTTCTAGTATATAATATATTATACTGATGTTTTAAATCTTATAATAACAACTATATATTAAATTATAAAAAAGTGAGCTCAATGCCATTTAAAACCAAGAAAACCATAGCAAATAGAAAATGATAATTCAATAAATCTGAAGAGTACAAAGTGAGCTCAATGCCATTTTTAAAAATTACAATATCGTGTGGTCATGACTTTTATGATCACATGATCCTTCATATCAGCGTCATGTCATCTACTTCTAATCCATCATCTAAAACCATTACCCTAAGATGTGTTATGATCCAAACCATTATTCTCTTATTTTAATTTATTTTTGTGAGAAGGAAAGGAAATATTGAATAAGGAAAGGAGACCAATGGTTACCATGGTTTAATCTATGTGAATCATAATGGATGAGACAAGGGGGTGGTGTAGCAATCCACTAATGATCCTATGTGACGATTATGACCCAACCATCCCCTCACACCCTATAATCAGTATCTAAAAATTAATTAACAAACAAACCAAAGAGAGCAACAAAACAAATGAGTATCTCTAATTCAATAAACTGATTTAAAAATAATAGGATTTGTAGGGAGTATGGCGTTATTTTAGACTTTTATGAAAAAGTTGAGTACGGACATTGTGACCCTCCCTTGCGGATGATATTCGATTAGGGCCGGACTGATAGGCTTAGTATTTAGGTAAAGGCTAGGGTCCCCAAAAAAGTAGGGGCTTTAATATTTTTTTTCCGTAATGTGTATTTAGCAGTGGCAGACCTAGGAATTTTTCATGGGGGTGCGGAATATTTTTAAAGATTTTAGACCCCTAGGTATACAAAAATAATTTGGTTCATATCGGGTCGGATCCGGTTGGTTCGGTTCGAGTCGGATCATATAAAACAAAAGAACATCAACTAAAATTTATATAACCGTCAAAACACGTCAAACATCGTTACAAACATTATAAAATGTCGCCCTACGGTTTTCATTTTTTGAAATTTATCCAAAATATTATTTAGTGCTGCTTTTCAATTTATAAATATATCCAAACATATAAATCGATCCATAAGTTTATAAAACAACAGTAAAGTACTAAACATACGAATCGCTCCATAAGTTTATCGCTCCATAATTTTCATTTTTCTTTTCAACTCTACTAATTGTTGATTACTGTGTAAGTTGTAATAACCAGAAACTCATATAAACAACAAATCACCATACTAAAGTCTATAACAACCAATAAAACATCAAAATACATAAAATTTTAAATCTTTTTATCATCTCTAGAACTCTATTTCTTCTAAAAAACAACAATAACATTAAAAACAAAGGTAGTATTGTTTGGATTCCAGTGAGTTTGGTGGCTGGATATTTGCGATTTCCGGCAAGAAACTAGAGTTGGATGGCTGTTGTTGGCTATTACGTCACTGGGGATGAGGATCGAATAGGCAGTCGAAGTCATGAGAGAGAGAGCGGGAGAAACAGAATAGGAAGGGGCGGTTTGGGTTAGGTTATTTTATTTTATTTTATTTTTTTGAACGGTAAATTTGGATCACTAACGGACAACTGGATTATCATTGTGCCACCAGCGGAACCACCAGTCATATCTATCTCCACTAGGCAAAATGCATATACACCAATTCAGGGAGAAACCCAATAATTTGAGAAAAAACCCCCCTTGTGGGAATTGAATCCAGGGAACCTAATGGTCCCTAAGCCTTATCCCACTCCAAGATGCCGCAAGGTTATAATGTCATGGGTTGGTTATTTTATAGTTCAAATTTTGTTGGGGTTGGGTTAAGTGGGCTTAGGGTTAATGAGTGGGTTACAAACTTAATATAAATAAGTGTTTATTATTTTTATAAAAAATCAGTGTTTAGGTTATATTTTTATAAAAAATCAGTGTTTATTACAATTTATTTATAAATAAAAATACGATTTTGTTCTAAGGAGGGCGGTTGAAATTTTCCAACGGGTGCAGTCGAGATTTTACAAGAAAATTAACACTAAAAGTTATTTTTTAAGGTGTGCGGCCGCCTACCCATGAGTGTGGGCAGGTCCTCCCCTGGTATTTAGCCCAAATACACAAACACACAGGTAAAGACATAATGACCTAAACAAGTAAAGTGTCTCAGACTCGCAACTGCAAGAAACGTGAATAGCGATTGGGGGAGAAATTAGGGGTAATCGGTTCCCTGTGATTTGTGATTGAGTAACCATAAAAAAATCAAATTGCGATTTGATATTTGCAATTTGCTATTGCCGATTGATATTCTTTTAAGTTTAAATCTTATAAGAGCCCCGATTTTATAGTTCATTAAGGCTTGCATTCGAATACTGGAAACTTACGATATTGGTAAAAATATTCGATCCCATCACTCATATGTATATAAGCACATGCAAGCGAAGCACGCATATATATAATGATAGTTTACCAAGACTTTGATGGTGGAAAATAGAACATGTATAATACTAAAGGTCAGTTACTTTATTATTCAAATCACTTCCTTTTCATTTATCTTAAAGTAAGAAGTGTGTGTAAAAGATATTATGTAGTTTACCAAGACTTTAATGTTGGAAAATAGGAAATTTATAAAACAAATGAAAAGGAGCAATAAAAAAAACACGTTTCACTTTCATGTTGTAGGAAAAAAAAGGTGTTGCATCATGCATGGTCCCCAAAGAGAGTTCCAGCTAAATGTGATGATATTTTTCCGATAACTCGATAAGTATTTAATAATCATCCAATAACAAAATATTATTTGATCGAAAATTATTTGCTTTTCCTGTGTAATTGACGTACCAATGATAACAAATATTAACGACTTGATGATAATCTAATCATCATGACAAAGAATAGTTGTTGGTATATGGTTTTGGGTTATCCATAAAATACTCAAACCAATAAAGGTTTAAGATACACTTATTTAAAATAAATAAATAATAACGTGATTTGAAATAAAATAGAAAATATTACTTTAACTTTCGCTTTATTGAAAGTGATTTAGATATTTCATTCACCCATATATGAATATTTGGTGTAAGAAGGCATCTTTTGAAGTGTTTTATACATAGTTATTTCTTAACAACTTCATGTTTATAGTCAACGTGAATTACATTACTTGTATCATACATAAATCTATTATTGCATATATGACTTTCTCCTTTAGTTAATTCTGAACAACTTCATGTCTTTTGCAATGCCACATCAACCTTTAGTTATGTATTTTCTTTTATTATTTGTTGCTAAAGACCAAAGATCGTCCGATTGGTTAGACAAAAGGTTTCAAGGGTTCCGGTTTGCCTAACGCAGGTCGTGGGGTCCTCCCATGTTTGCAGCACGTGAGGTTGGATCACTTGTTTATTGTTCACTTTCAATTCTGGATTGAAAGGAATTCAACCTAGAATGTTGATGTTAGTGAAGTTACAATGTTTGAAGTGAAGAAGACAACATGCATGTAACAAGTTCTCAAGAGAGGAGAAGAAGATCAGAGGTTATGTGTAAACTCAACTGATCTTGAATGGATTGCATGTGTGTCAAGGCCCACCTTTATAGGAGAGTCATATTGTAATCAGGGAAACCTTTGACTGAGGATCCAAGGCTGCAGTGGGGGATTTGCCCATTTAGGGGTTGAAGGCTTCGGACCTGCGGACAAAAGAGAGTCTCATGTGCACATGTCTTCTTTTGTGGCTGAGGGGGAGTCTTGCAAGTCATCAGTGACGTGACTGATTACTCTGCTTGTTCTTTTTGCTGTTTAGTATGGTTCGCGAGTTTTGAACCCTTTTACCTTTTAACCTTTCAAGTTGTTTCATGCTTTAGTCAATTTTGAGATTTGGTTTACCCCCGTCATCAGCCCCCCAAGTCATAGGCTTTTGGGATGTAAGCTCAAATGCGTTTGACTTTCGCACTTTATTTTTATTGCTTAAAGGCTCAAGGATTGAAGGCTTGAAGGGTTGCGAGGCGGTTGAGTTTTTTGAAATTGAATTTTGAAAAATGACAGTTGATTTGATGTGTGGCAGTTTTTTTGCAGACGACGGTTTTAATTAACTACTGTGTAATCATAACTTCCCTTAACTTCGATTTTCTTTTTACTAAACCACATATCATTTATCATAACTACAATTCAAGCATTCCATCGGTCCCTCACCTTATTCAGGTAAGTTTCATCCTTGTTTCTTTTGTTGCGTTTTTTCCTGGTCGTTCCTCATGGGTGTTTGTGAGGATCTTTCTGCTAGGTTTTCGTCTCTCACCCAAGAGGAAGTTGAGGCATTTTGCTTAGAATGGGCTATTGGTTTAATGTATAACCTAGTTGCACCGGGTTTGGATAAATCGGTTGACTAGTGTCTGGCTGGTTCAATCGCTCTGTATTGTAGGCATTTCGAGTTTTCGAATCCTCGTCATCCTTTTTCGACCTTTTTGTTGAAGGTTATGGAGTATTATCGTGTTTCCTTCGGTCAACTCCACCCTCAGGGTTTGGCTAGGGTTTTACATTTTGAACTCCTGTGTTGGGCCAATGGGTGTGACCCATCTTTGTTGTCTTTTCGTCGGTTTTTTCATTTGGCAAAAAATGGGGACTGGTACCCTTTGAACATCTCATGTAGATACATGTTTAATCTCATTCAAGGTTACTACGCTTGGTGTTTGGAAGGAACGGCTCTTTTGGGTCTCTGATTCTATTGTCTCTTTTAAGATGATTTGGAGGCATCATGACGCTGTTCTTAATGAACCGGAGCCCCTAGAATCTGATTTGAACAGTTGTTTTCTTGAAGCCATTAGGGCTTGCCCTTCGAGGCTTCGACCCTTTCCTGAACATTTGTTAGTCTTATTGGGTATTAGCAAACTGTGGGATAAAAAGAATCGAGATACTGTTCTTATGAGGGATGGACAGGGTATGCATTTTGTTTTTGTTCATTTGTTTGCTTTTTTGTTTGTTATTAGTTGTATTTAAATGTACGTGTCACTTTTTTGCACTCATGTCTGCGTTGGATTTCATCAAAAGTGATGACACATCGGATGTTGCTTTTACTGATGCTGAGGCCACAGTTGGTGAGGATGCTATTTCTCGCGGCTCTGGGTTCGTTTTGAGGGTTCAGGATATATGAACGTGCCGAATGTGAAGGGGTTTTCTAAGGTTGCTGCTGTGAAGGGTATAACTCGTCGTTCAAATCGCCGTTTGATAAAAGGTGCTGACCAGCCCTCGAGTTCTGGTCCTGTGGATTTGAGTGATGAGATAGAAGCTTCAGATAGCTTGGAGACTGCTGTTGAGGGTGGGAAGAAAGTATTGCCGGTGGTGGTTGGGAAGAAAAACCAGGGGGTAAAAAGGTTGCTGTTGTGGCAGGTTCCTCTGTTAAAAGTGTAGTGAGTTTGAAGGTCTTGATGTGGATGCAGTGTATGTGCCTAACTGGGGTGTCAAGGTTGGTGATAGCTTTAAGGGTGCAACTGTTTGTGAAGACGTGCTGAACCATTTTGCCCCTCCTATGGTTCGTGGCACTATTGCTGAGATGGAGGATGACATGATGTTGTGCCGCCTGATGTTGAGTGTTTGCAACTTTGCTGCTATGCTTCCTCAAGGATGTTGCTCGTTTTCGTAAAAGGATGCATGAATACGAGGAGTTCTCCAAGAAGAGAGACAACATGAAGGCCTCTATTGATAACTTGAAGAAGGAAAGTAAGGGCTTTGCAAAGAAAGAGGAAGCCTGGGTTAAAAGGGTTGGGGAGTTCACTCGAAGGCACGAGGTGGAGGTTGGTGAGTTGAAGAAGCAGGTGGAGGCTTCTTTGGAGGAGAAGAGTGTGTTGACTGCTTCCCCTTGCTCAAGTGACTAATGATAACAAGTGGCTTATTTGAGCAAGGCTTTCAGCAAGTGGTTACCTATCTCCTTCATTCTGTTGAGTTTAACAGTGTTTTGGGTGGTGTGTATGGTAAGCTTTTAGCCCACGGAAGACATCAAGGCTATGTTGCTGGTTACAAAGCCTGTGAGACCGGTGATCCTCAGGAGAAATCCTCCCCTTATCAACCTAAAGCTCTTCAAGTTTTTCAAGATTCAGTATGGGACATGGAGCAATTGACCTATCCTTACGTCGGTGAGGTCTCTGAGTGTTTTGGAAACCACTTTCTACTATGCAGGGTTTGAAGCCTCGTGGTCTTGATGAGGTTACTTGTGAGAAGATACTAAAGTCCTTGTCCAAAAAACGCTCATGCTCGGGGGATAGTGAGGAGACCTTTTCAGGTGATGGTGAAGGCTTGAAGGATCCAAGCCGTGAAGCTTCTGAGGCAGTTGGTGAGGGCAGGAAGAAGAAGAAAGCAAAGAAAGCCAAGGGTGGCGAGGCTGGTGCATCAAAGTCTGTGGTTAATGATGCAAAATGAAATTCTGTAACTTTATTCGTAGCTTTCTTAGCACCCCTAAACAATGTTGTGATGTATTTTGGACAAGTAGGTTTGGTGGAGACCCTTAAGGTTTCCAATTGTGGTTTCTATCCTTGATGGTTGTTTGAACAATTGCTAGGTTTTATGGCCCTTAAGGCCTTTTATGCTTGTGGAACTTATGCCCTTGGTATTTTATGTTTTCCTTATATATGTTCATCGTGTTTGTCTTGCCTAGGGAACCAATGTGGTTTCCTTAATGATTTTGGGCCTTCAAGTATTTTTAAGCAACTTGTAGGTTTGTGGCTTGTGGAGCTGTTATTTTTTTAACTTGTGTATTTTGTTGTTCTGTTTCTTCCTTATGATGTGATTAGTGTGTTTCTTTGTTTTGTGTTATGTATTTTTTGTTATTTACTCCTTAAGGGTTTAGTGCTGCAGACACTTAGCCTTAGAGTATTATCTAACAAGAAATACATTGCCTATCCCGTTTATCCTTATTCATTTTATATTTCTTTGTTCGTAAGCCAAACTTTCTCATTTTTGGGCTTAAGGAACATTTGGTGTAGGCTGTTCAGACCCGTCTATGAAACGTTTTCAATATAAGTTTTAAGTCTCATGGAGTTGTATTGATTTAGGAACTCACCCCTTATATAGGTTCATTCAACCCTTGAACCTATTGAGCCATGTGGCATGGGAGCTCATCCCCTTTCATGGCCCTTGCCATGGAGTTGTTTGCTAGGTTCTCAACTTGATTTTAGGATAGAAAGACATTTTTTTTATAAAAACTTCAACGTTCATTCATTTCCTAGATTGCTAATTACAAAAGAGAGAAAAAGCAGCTTCTATGGTTTAAGTTACGACATTTTTTCTAAATGTGGAACCTTTTTAGGTTTTTGTCGTTCCAATGCCTGGGAAGCTTTTTGCCTTGGTTGTCAGCCAACTTATACGATCCCCCTTTATGGGCTTCGAGGATGGTATATGGCCCCTCCCATTTTGGGCCTAACTTTCCTTGGTTTTCTTTCTTGCTGGCCTCGTTGTTTCGAAGTACAAGGTCCCCGGGTCTGAATCGCTCTTGTTTCACCCGGGCATTGTAGTAAGACTCCATTTTTTGCTTGTATTTAGCTTCTTGAATTGCAGCTTGATCTCTTAATTCTTCAAGGAGTTCCAAGTTCAACAGAGTCTCTGTTTTATTTGCTTCGAGATCAATGTTGAACGTCCTTCGCGTTGTAACTCCTATTTTAGCAGGGATCACTGCTTCTTAGCCGAACACCAGGCTATAAGGTGTCTTCTTGTGGCTTGTATTTGCGGTTGTTCGAATTGGCCATAGTACATTAGGTAATTCTTCAAGCCAATTGTTTTCATGCTTCCCAAACGTGTTTTTATCCCTTCAACGATACTGCGATTTGTTCTTTCCACCTGCTCATTTGATTGTGGGTAGGCAACTGAGCTAAACACTTGGGTGATTTAGAATTCTTTGCACCAAACGCTGAAAGGATTCTCAGCAAATTGCTTCCCGTTATCCATGACAATTACTCATGGGAGCCCATAACGACAGATAATGCTTCCCACATGAAATCGATGACCTGTTTTCCTGATATCTTGGCCAAAGGTTTTACTTCGTGCCATTTGGTAAAGTAGTCAACCGCTACAAGTAGGAATTTGACACCTCCCTTGGCTTGTGGGAAGGGACCAACAATGTGACACCCCAACCGATGGTGGAAACATCGAGGCGGGACGAAAGAGATTGCTCATTGCTCATAAAACTAATTGCGACAATAATTAATTAACCAGATTTCATTTCATAAGTAAAATAATTGAGTACAATACATGGAAATTCAAATACGACCATAATCAAGGCAAAATTTGATACAACAATTATAAATGTAACGTCTATGTGTGTATCTAGTCATCAACACTACTCCAATTCCATGGTATCATCTTCATCAACCTGTAACATGTTTAAAATACGAGTTCAATGCAAAAGCAAAGGCGAGTACACAAGTTTGGTGAATACATAGCATAGGTATAAAAAGTTATAACTCGAATCCACATGGTAATTGTAAGCAAAGTATATACTAATCATGCAATACTAGATCAAACCCGAGTTTCCACAAAAGTTTTACAAGATCGAGCTTCCCTCGTCGCAAAAGCGACGAGACTAAAATGAGTATGATAATCTTAACATAACCCCGACGGGTGGTGTGCTACTCCTGTAACGCTATACATGTCAAGTTTGGGCTAGCTAAGTTAATGATCAAGCATGTATAATCTAGCATGTATCTAAGCATAACAAGTATTCATGTATAAGGATTGTGAATTTAAAAGCATAAATTTGTGATAGTGTATTTTGATACGGAAACATGTTACAACCCAAAAGTGATAAATGGTAAATGGGTCGAGTGTACTCACGGTTTTCTAAGTGTTCCACTTAGAGAAATCCCGCGAGCTTGTTGTGATTAGGGTTTTGCACCTTGTCCTTCTACAAGAAGAACATAGGTATTAGTTATGAGTGTAACGGAAGATTCGGATTATTCGAGCAAGATTTAAAGGAAAAGCGAGTAAAGTATTATAGTATGAAAATAATCACTAAGCTATAGCACTTGTTCTTGACACTATGAGAACCCTAATGGGTTTGATATGATTTCATAGGTTCGAGACCTATTAGAGTCGTGACAAGGAACTACACACTTTAGTGATAAAAATTATTAACTTGATAGGTGATCATTTATTCATTATCAAGGGTTCGGTTTTGATATATTATATAGTCCATAGATTTTTATATAGATACTTAGTCATGTAGGAGATGGGAGGATGAACCATCCACTTTGGAACCTCTTGGTGTCATGTAAGTCAAGTAGGAGGTGGGAGGATTATCCATCCACTTTGGAACCTCGATTGGATTCACCACTACACAAGTGTCATAGACACAAGGAGGGTCAAGAACAATATGAATAACAATATGAATAAAAAGAATGTAAATATGTTCACTATACCAAGTAGCCAAGTGAGCTACAACCCGGGGAGCCGACGTCGACACAAGTCAAAGGCTAGGCGGGGTTGTGTCACTTTACAACTAGCAAACTAACTTGGGATAATGGTGAAAATCATCAAGTGATGTGTGGTCTCAAAGTTAGGATAGCCCAAGCTAACCAAGGGGGACACACATGAACAAGTTCATGAACTTGCATCACTTGTGAGCTTAAAGCTCCATGAAAACAGAATATTTGTGAGGATAAATCCTCTAGTTTGAATGTCTCAACCTTGTTTTTAAGCCTAACCAACCACAAGTAGTGTTGTAAGCATTAGGACATAGGTTTGAGATGAGTTAGACTCAAGTTTGATAAGTTTAAACAAGTTTTGAAAGAGTTTAAAACACAACAGAAAGTTTTGGACACTTTAGGTGCATTTCCTGGTCTGGATTCTCCATGGAGAACCCTAGGATTCAAACCTAAGTTTATCCAAGTATTTAGAAAGAAGAATTAAGTAAAACGAGCAAGATTTGAGCAAGTTATGCTCACTTTTGTGTGAAGGTATGAATCTGCCCGAAAATAATGATGTTGCAAGGATTTGGAGTGATTTAGAAGTGATTTAGGAAGGATTAGAAGGTTGTGAAAGTGTAAAATGGATTGGAGAAGGTGTGTATTTATAGGAGGATGATTAGGGTTGGTTTAGAGGTGATTAAATGGAGTTTAGAGGTGATTGGGTGAGGTGGTGAGGTGTGGATCCGTGCCAAAACGCGAATTTGAAACAATTCTGCCCGCCAGATACCCCTCGCGGACCGTATAGGTTTCCCCTCGCGGTCCGTATGGGACCTGGTTCAGGCCAAAAATTTAATTTTTGTTATTTGGTGCTAGGTTGCGGTTTTTATGTTATTTTAAGGCATTTTATGAACAAGTAAGGTATTATAGGTATAAGTATCATGTCACATTGCATATGTAAGTATAGAATGACCGAGATCGAGTATAAACATCGCGTATCAAGTATGCATCAAGTATAAACGTTGCGTATTCACAAGTATGACACGTTTTTGAGTAAGAGTATCATGTATAAGCGTATATGAGTTTGCATAACAAGTATAGGGACAAAGTTTATATTTCTATTATGATTCAAGTGTCGATTACAATGATTACAACGAAATGAAGAATATGGATACAATGATTTCCAAAAATAGAATTACAACATGAGCTTGCTATAAATAGAAAGTATGGAAAACGCGAGGCGTTACAGTCTCCTCTCATTTAGGAAATTTCGTCCTGAAATTTAGAAAGATGCAACGAAAAGATGCAGATACTTAGTCTTCATATCACTCTCGAGTTCCCAAGTAAATTCAGCGCCACGTTTCCCTTCCCATCGAACCTTGACGATAGGGATTCGACTGCGCCTTAGTTGCTTGATTCCTCGGTCCATGATTTCGACCGGTTTCTCCATGAAGTGCAATGTATCGTTGATTTGAAGATCTTCGAGTGGCACTTCAAGTCCTTCTCAGCTAAACATTTCTTTAGATTGGAAACATGAAAAACTGGATGAACATTCTTGAGCGCGTGAGGTAGGTCCAGTCGATATGCTACCTTGCCAATCCTTTCCAAGATCTTGAAAGGACCTACGTAGCGAGGAGCGAGTTTGCCTTTCTTACCAAAATGAACAACGCCTTTCCAAGGGGATACCTTGAGAAGTACATGATCACCTACATTAAATTCGAAGGGCTTGCGTCTTTTGTAAGCATACCTCTTTTGTCGACTTCTGGCTTTAAGAAGATTATCACGAATTTGCAGGATCTTGTCCGTTGTCTCTTGTATTAGCTCGGGACCGGTGATTTGTACGTCTCCAATCTCGTGCCAACAAATAGGCGAACGACACTGACGACCATACAATGCTTCAAATGGAGTCATTTGAATACTAGCGTGATAATTTTTGTTGTACGAGAATTCAACAAAGGGCAAGTGCGAATCCCAATTGCCGCCAAAATTGATTACGCAAGAACAAAGCATATCCTACAAGGTTTGGATTGTACGCTCGTTTGACCATCAGATTGAGGATGAATTGCGGTGCTAGGGTTAAGACGAGTGCCAAAGGAGGATTGAAATGTTTGCCAAAGACGGGAGGTGAAACGAGCGTCGCGATCAGAGATGATATCAAGGGGAGTACCATGACGACTAATGATCTCACTTGTGTAGATACGAGCCAATTTCTTGACTTTGTAATCTTCACGAATGGCGAGGAAATGAGCGGACTTGGTCAATCGGTCAATGATAACCCAGATGCTGTCATGACCAGACGAAGTACGAGGCAATTTGGTGATAAAATCCATGGCAATGCTTTCCCATTTCCAGACAGGGACTTCTATTTGTTCGAGTAAACCAGAGGGACGTTGGTGTTTGGCCTTGACTTTGGAACATGTAAGACATTTAGACACGAAAAGAGTGATACCACGTTTCATTCTAGGTCACCAATAGGATGCACGCAAATCATGGTACATCTTATCAACTCAGGATGAACGGAGTATCGGGATTTGTGGGCTTCGTCCATCAAGGTGTTTCGAAGGTTAAGACGATCGGGAATCCAAATGCGACCATAGTAAAGAATACCATCGGGCTTAGCTTCGAGTGGGTTTTCGACTCCACAATTCAACTCGTTATCGAGGTTACCCTCGTTAATAACGAAAAATTGTGCTTGACGAATCAACTCGTTGAGTTTTCCCACGATTTAGTAGCAACAAACACTCTTAACATGAGTCTTACGACTGAGTGCATCGGCCACGACATTCGCCTTACCAGGGTGGTAGCGAATATCACAGTCGTAGTCGTTTAACAATTCTACCCAACGACGTTGACGCATGTTGAGTTCCTTTTGATCAAAGATATGTTGGTGGCTCTTGTGGTCGGTGAAGATCGTAAACTTTGTACCATAAAGGTAGCGTCGCCAATTCTTTAATGCAAAAGCAACTGCACCAAGTTCAAGGTCGTGTGTAGTATAGTTTTTCTCATGAATTTTGAGTTGTCTCGACGCGTAAGCGATGACCTTGTCCCGTTGCATGAGAACGCAACCAAGACCTAGGTTTGAAGCATTGCAATACACGACGAAATCGTCGTTTCCATCGGGGAGAGTAAGGATAGGATCATTACAGAGCATGTCCTTGAGCGTTTGGAAAGATTTCTCTTGTCCGGGACCCCAAACAAAAGGTTTATCTTTTTGAGTCAACAAGGTCAAAGGAACGGCAATCTTTGAGAAGTTCGAGATGAAGCAACGATAATACCCACTAGGCCTAGAAACGAACAAATTTCAGAAGGCGACTTAGGTGCGATCCAATTCTTTACAGCTTCTACCTTTGCGAGATCAACGTGAATACCAAGTTCATTGACGGTGTGACCCAAGAATTAAACCTCTTTTAGCCAAAATCCACACTTGGAGAATTTGGCATAAAGACGTCGGTTTGCAAAAGCTGAAGAATGAGACGCAAATGTCGTTCATGCTCTTCTTTCGTCTTGGAGTAGATGAGGATGTCGTCGATGAATACAATGACGAAACGATCGAGGAACGGTTTACACACGCAATTCATAAGATCCATGAACATGGCGGGTGCGTTGGTCAAACCAAAAGGCATGACCACGAACTCGTAATGTCCATATCATGTGCGGAAAGTGGTTTTAGGTACATCTTCTTCGAGAACTCGAAGTTGATGATAACCAGAGCGGAGATCAATCTTTGAAAAGCACGTCGCACCTTGCAATTGATCAAAGAGATCGTCAATACGAGGAAGTGGGTAGTGGTTCTTAACTGTAAGCTTGTTGAGCTCATGATAGTCAATAGACATGCGAAAAGATCCATCTTTCTTTTTGACGAAAAGAACGGGAGTGCCCCAAGGAGAAGTACTAGGGCGTATAAAGCCTTTATCAAGAAATTCTTGAAGCTGGCTCGATAGCTTTTGCATTTCCGAGGGTGACTAATCGATAGGGAGCCTTCGCAACAGGAGTTGCGCCAGGAATAAGATCAATACAAAAATCGACAGCTCGCGGAGGCAGAGGACCAGGAAGATCCTCAGGAAAAACGGAAGGAAATTCACAAACGACAGGAAAATCACTTATGCTTGGACCTTTGTCTTTCATTTCCACAACATGGGCGAGAAAGGCAAAGTACTCCTTGCGCAAGTACTTGTTGCTTTGATGCACGGCATAAGCTTGAGACCTTTAGAAGGTTTCTCGCCATAGACGTGGAGAGAATCCCCTTGAGGAAGAGGGAGACGAATGAATTTTTCGGAACAAACACTTCGGCACAAACCGCATAAGCCAATCCATGCCTACTATGATGTCGAAACTTCCCATTTTGCATGAGGATGAGATCGATGGAGAACGTATGATCGTTAAGGATCAAAGAGCAACCAGAAAGAACGAATCAACGTAGATGGTTTTACCATCAATGACTTCGACTGCCAAAGGTTAGGCAATTTAGATCGTTCGCACTTAAGCAAGGGTTCAAACTCTAGAGATACAAAGCTTCTATCGGCACCAGTATCAAATAGGCATGTAGCATAAATATGGTTCACAAGGAACGTACCAGTGATGACGTCATTAGAGCTTTGCACTTGAGCGGAGGTAAGCATGAAAGCTCATCCTTTTGCAGGTCAGGTTGTGCTGCTGCTGATGCTGTTGGTTGAGGAGAGGGCAAACATTGGCGAGATGAGTGAGATCGCCACACTTGTAACATGCTCGCATAGGAGCATTTTGTCGTTGCGGTTGAGTTTGGTTCGGGTTAGGGTTAAGGACAATGGCTTGGTTGCTTTGGAGGTTGGTGACAATGGCTAGAAAGATGCCCCATCCTGTTACAGTTGGCGCCCTTTCGACACGAAGTGGAAGGGAGATGGTGGTAGGGCAACGATCACACCTAGGCCAAGTGTCGGTGTAGTTTCGTTAGGATGGATCGTTGTTTTGGGTAAGAGTAGATGACATTTAGAGGTGTAAGGGCAGGGAGAGACGACCGCGTTATTTTGAACAGAAGCCTTCCGCTTTTGTTCCTTTGTTGTTCTTTTTGGCTTGAGGGGGAGGCGATTCGGTAGTGGTGGTATTATGGCGGTGGCTTGGTGCACATGCTTGTAGGAACTTGTCGTAGACCCCCTGAAGGATGCAATTAGGGTTAAGCTGAATGGTTATGCTAAAGGCTTCATCGAGGGTTCTTGGGTTTGCAGCGCTACGTGATTCATGATCACAGGCGAAAGCGAACGAATGAGCTTAGCTATCACCTTGGGAACCGTATCCACCTGTCCATGACAGATGATACTAAACTGTTTGAAGCGTGCGATCAGTCCCTTCAGGATCGCTGCCTTGCTGTGTGAGATTTCAGAATTCGTTCTCGAGCTTTTGGGTCTCATGGGGAGGATAGAACTGATCCCTCATGAGCTGCTTAAGCTCGTCCCAACGTAGAGTGTGGGCTGCTTCGTTTCCAGCTTGTTGCGTTCAGTAGTCCACCACTCGAGGGCTCTCTGGCGAAAGACCCCGGTAGCGTTGAGGGTTTGAAGTTCATCAGGGCACCCGCCCTGAAGAAAGGTAAGTTCCATAGCGTCAAACCAATTGATCATGGCGGTGACACCGTCCATGCCAGTGAATTCGATGGTTTGCAAGCCATGAAATGCTTGAATTGGTAGGATGTTTTGGGGCCTTCGGTTTTCGAATCGGCGGAGGATTTAGGTGTGGCTTCGGTGCGGATGGTATGAAGTTAGCTAACAATATCGGGATGAGACGGGCCATTTGATCGGCCAGATGTTTAGCGACAAGACCAACAAGGTCTTGTTTGGAGATGGAGTCCTCATTGTTGTTGTTGTTGTTGGATCCCTTGTTTTGGACCTCTTGGATATCTTGGATGAGTTAGGAGAATTCATCTGGGGGTTTAACATAGAAAAAGGGATGAGACTTGATCATAATATGAAAATAAACAAGTTGGCTTGTATAAGCATGTATAAGGTTCAAGTATGGTTCACATAAGATTGCATGGGTTCATCAAGTATGGTTCACAAAGTTTGCATGAATGTATCAAGTATAGCATGTATAATCACGTATGAATGCGAATAAAGAGTATAAACGTGTGAGTTGTGTAACGGTTCGAAAGGAATAAGGTAACAAGTATAAAATCGCATGAAAGTTGAGATAACATAAAAGATTGGCTCAATAAAACATGGGATTGTTTCGGGTAGAGAAACGTTGACTATTCAAAAGTGATTCGTAAGATCTTTCGAGTTAGGGAACATGCTTTGGCCTAATAGGTAAAACGCTCTCGTCGAGAAGCAATTAACACATTTTACCTTTCCAGTTACTACATGTCCCTATCGATCGAAATTTCGAGACTCAGATTGAAAATCGAGGAACGCGACTTAATCGACAAGGTGCTGGGTTTCACCCTAACTTGACGATCTCGTAGCTAAGTGTGGTTGTTTCTTACTAACGAGGAGCATATTCCGACTCGTTTGTAAGATCCACTAGAGTATGGAATGGAAGTTTCCATCAAGATGTGGTATCACCCCTAACTTGATGGTATAATTTCGTGAAAATTTGAATACGCGGAATGAGAGATTTCACCAAAATTTGTAAGTCATTGGACCTATTTTGGTACAAATCGCCTCTTTGTATCGCGAGTGTCTTCAAGTCTTCATGTGTATTGTGTAAACATCTTAGGAAAGACGTTATGTAATAAGTCCAAAAGAAAAGGAAGAAGTAATGAAGGAAGAATAAAGTTTTAAGCATAAGACAAGAATGGTCGAAAATGGGCACTTAAACTATAGACTAGGTCGAACATGGCAATTCTACCTAATTCCCTATAGTTATGGCTCTGATACCAATCTGTCACACCCCAATCGATGGTGGAAACATCGAGGCGGGACGAAAGAGATTGCTCATTGCTCATAAAACTAATTGCGACAATAATTAATTAACCGGATTTCATTTCATAAGTAAAATAATTGAGTACAATACATGGAAATTCAAATACAACCATAATCAAGGCAAAATTTGATACAACAATTATAAATCTAACGTCTATGTGTGTATCTGGTCATCAACACTACTCCAATTCCATGGCATCATCTTCATCAACCTGTAACATGTTTAAAATACGAGTTCAATGCAAAAGCAAAGGCGAGTACACAAGTTTGATGAATACATAGCATAGGTATAAAAAGTTATAACTCGAATCCACATGGTAATTATAAGCAAAGTATATACTAATCATGCAATACTAGATCAAACCCCGAGTTTCCACAAAAGTTTTATGAGATCGAGCTTCCCTCGTCGCAAAAGCGACGAGACTAAAATGAGTATGATAATCTTAACATAACCCCGACGGGTGGTGGCTACTCCTGTAGCGCTATACATGTCAAGTTTGGGCTAGCTAATTTAATGATCAAGCATGTATAATCTAGCTGTATATAAGCATAACAAGTATTCATGTATAAGGATTGAGCATTTAAAAGCATAATTTGTGATAGTGTTATTTTGATACGGAAACATGTTACAACCCAAAACTGATAAAAGGTAAATGGGTCGAGTGTACTCCGGTTTTGCTAAAGTGTTCCGCTTAGAGAAATCCCACGAGCTTGTTGTGATTAGGGTTTGGCACCTTGTCCTTCTACAAGAAGAACATAGGTATTAGTTATGAGTGTAACGGAAGATTCCTCTTCCGGATTATTCGAGCAAGATTTAAAGGAAAAGCGAGTAAAGTATTATAGTATGAAAATAATCACTAAGGTATAGCACTTGTTCTTGACACTATGAGAACCCGAATGGGTTTGATGTGATTTCTAGGTTCGAGACCTATTAGAATCGTGACAAGGAACTACACACTTTAGTGATAAAACTTATTAACTTGATAGGTGATTATTTAGTCATTATCAAGGGTTCGGTTTTGATATATTATATAGTCCATAGATTTTTATATAGATACTTAGTCATGTAGGAAGTGGGAGAATGAACAATCCACTTAGAACCTCTTGGTGTCATGTAAGTCAAGTAGGAGGTGGGAGGATTAACCATCCACTTTGGAACCTCGATTGGATTCACCACTACACAAGTGTCATAGACACAAGGATGGTCAAGAACAATATGAATAACAAGAATGTAAATATGTTCCACTATACCAAGTAGCCAAGTGAGCTACAACCCGGGGAGCTGACGTCGACATAAGTCGAAGGCTAGGCAGGGTTGTGTCACTTTACAACTAGCAAACTAACTTGGGATAATGGTGAAAATCATCAAGTGATGTGTGGTCTCAAAGTTAGGATAGCCCAAGCTAACCAAGGGGGACACACATGAACAAGTTCATGAACTTGCATCACTTGTGAGCTTAAAGCTCCATGAAAACAGAATATTTGTGAGGATAAATCCTCTAGTTTGAATGTCTCAACCTTGTTTTTAAGCCTAACCAACACAAGTAGTGTTGTAAGCATTAGGACATAGGTTTAAAATGAGTTAGACTCAAGTTTGATAAGTTTAAACAAGTTTTGAAAGAGTTTAAAACACAACAGAAAGTTTTGGACACTTTAGGTGCATTTCCTGGTCTGGATTCTCCATGGAGAACCCTAGGATTCAAACCTAAAGTTTATCTAAGTATTTAGAAAGAAGAATCAAGTAAAACGAGCAAGATTTGAGCAAGTTATGCTCACTTTTGTGTGAAGGTATGAATCTGCCCGAAAATTTGATGTTGCAAGGATTTAGAGTGATTTAGAAGTGATTTAGGAAGGATTAGAAGGTTGTGAAAGTGTAAAATAGATTGGAGAAGGTGTGTATTTATAGGAGGATGATTAGGGTTGGTTTAGAGGTGATTAAATGGAGTTTAGAGGTGATTGGGTTAGGTGTGGATCCATGCCAAAACGCGAGTTTGAAACAATTCTGCCTGCCAGATACCCCTTGCGGACCGTATGGGTTTCCTCTCGCGGTCCGTATGGGACCTGGTCATGCCAAAAATTTAATTTTTGTTATTTGGTGCTAGGTTACGGTTTTTATGTTATTTTAAGGCATTTTATGAACAAGTAAGGTATTATAGGTATAAGGATCATGTCACATTGCATATGTAAGTATAGAATGATCGAGATCGAGTATAAACATCGCGTATCATGTATGCATCAAGTATAAACGTTGCGCATTCACAAGTATGACATGTTTTTTAGTATGAGTATCATGTATAAGCGTATATGAGTATGCATAACTGACATGCTTCACATCTTTTGAGTTGTTCGGCAGTGTCCCGGTGCATGGAAGGCCAAAAATATCCAAGTTCATCAATTTTGCAACTACTGATCTTGGGCCAGAGTGTGCCCCACAAATTCCCTCATGTACCTCTTTGATCAAGTATTAACTCTGCTCGGGTCCTGCACATCGTAGCAGCGGTGCTTGGTACCCCTTTTTGTAGAGTATTTTTCCTTGCAACACGTATTGTTTTGCCTTGATTTGAACCCTTTCAGCTTCCAGTTGATCACTTGGCAATTCACCATTTTCAAGGAATTTGATCAACGGGGTCATCTAGTTAAGCCCCTCTTCAGTGATTACATCCTGCACTTCGAGTTCTTGGATGTATGATGTTTTCAGAACCTCCATTAGCACTTTTTTGGTAAGGTGAGCAAATGTGAGCGAAGCAAGTTTGCTCAATGCGTCACCTTTTTGTTTTGGGACTTTGGTTTTGCTTAATGGTACATGATTGGAATGTGCCCATGAGTTCTTTTGCTTTTTCTCTGTATTTCTTCATGCTTGGTTCTTTGGTGATATAGTTGTCATTGACCTAATTCGAGACAAGAAAAGAATCTGTAAAGATTTTAAGTTTTTGAACTTCCATCTTTTTGGCAAGCTTTAGTCCAGGAATGAGAGCTTCGTATTCAGCTTCATTGTTGGTTGCCTGGAATTCAAACAGTAGAGCGTATGTGAACTCTAAGCTTTCTAGGTTGATCAATACTAAACCGGCTCCTGACCTTCAAGGCTGGAAGCTCCGTCGGTAAAAAGCTTCCAAGCTTCGGGGTCAGTTTGTTCAGTTGTAGTAGTATATAACCTCCGTTGTTTTTCATTTGGAATTTCTACAATGAAATCTGCCAAGACTTGAGCTTTTACAGCTTTTCTTGGAACATAAGTGATGTTATGTTCACCCAGTTATATGGCCCATTTGGCTAATCTTCTGGAGGTCTCGGGTCTTTCAAGCACATTTTTAATTGGTTGGTCAGTGACCACCTGTATCGGGTGTGCTTGGAAGTATCTCCGAAGCCTTCTTGCTGTTTTTATTACAGCCAAGGCAAATTTTTCTAAAGGGGGTATTTTGTTTCTGCAAGTTTTAGTGTTTTGCTAAAGAAGTATACATGTACCTAAGCTTTGTTTCTAAACATAAACCCCAAAAAACTTAAACCCTTCACCTGTACCCTCAAAAAAACTAAACCTAACCCCCCCCCCCACACCCGACCCCCCTCAAAATTAAACCCCTCCCCCACACCCAAAAACCTAATGCTAATCCTAAATATCTAAAAAACCTAATCTTTAAAGCTTAAATTAAACTCAAAAGCTAACTTTAAGCATATAATGCACATGTGCAACATATACATATAATACACATGTGCAGTATACATATAATGCACGTGTGCAGTACAAGTTTTTTTTTCAAATTTTTTTTATATATATAAACTAGAGATTTTTTATAAAAAAATACTGTAAAAAATTTGTATGCTTTTTAGGCTTTTTAGTTAGTTAGTTTTCTCATTTATATCTAGTTTTCTCATGATGTTCTCCTTATATCTATTTCATTAATGATGATAGTAACTAAAACTAGATAAAAATAATACTCCTCAACTATTATTATTTATGTGATTATATATAATTTTTGTTGGGGATGTGAGAACTACTAATTAAGCTAGTTTTTTCCTGTATTAACATCTTCAGGTTAACTACTTTTCTGAGTAGTATCTAATCACATTTACATTGAAACGTTGTTGGCCGTTAATCCTCACCATATGTTAAGTTGGGGATGTTCGTGAGTTGTTTCGTTTTAATAGTTAGCGAACTTCATTAACAAAATAACGTCACTTTGGTAGCACAACGGGGCTTAATGTATTTCATGTTTTATCAAAATAAAGGGGTTGTCGGAAAAAAAACATGAAGTAAACACTTTATTGGGTTTGTGTCCCAGCATGTTTTTAATGAGGTATTAACCCTTACAAAGTCATTCGTTTCTACGTTTTTTTTCCGATCATCTCTTTATCGAGAAAATTATGGATTACAAACATTGTATCCCACCAATGCTTCATTATAATGGTAACATCAGTTGTGTTAAGTTGTTAAGGTTAAAACAAGTTCTATCAATCCCAACTTACCAAAAAGTGAGAACATATGAGAGCCAACAATATTATGTTGAAAAACGTATAAATCCTAAGAAATGTAAGGTTGTTAGATTAAGAGTATTGTCATCATGACGAGAAGGTGCAGTTTTACATAGTGTATGTGTATGTGGTGTAGTTGTTAAGGCATTAACACGGGTATAAGAAGACTCAACCCTCTTAGAAAGAGCATTAAACAGAACATAAAGCCCACTTTTTCTCGTATGCGAAACGTGCTCTCACATGCTAAGAGTTTATAACATTGTATAACCACTCTTAGTGTGGATTCTACATTTGCAATAATATGATTGCTCTTATAAACCAACCACCCCTATAATACTGTTGTAAAGTCATAAAAGAGAGTTAGTTAGACTCAAACCATCGACTACGAGCAGGGGCGGATCTAGCATACTCTAAGGGGTAACTAGCGCTACCCCTCAACTTTATTGGCAAATTACATTTTCAGTCTAATTTTCTTTTTTTTTTTCTTCTTCATTTTATATGTATCAACTACCCTTGAACAATTTTTTTAGCCCGCATTGCCCCTTAAATTTTCTTCTAGATCCGCCACTGATTGGAAGCACAAACTGTGCAGATCCCTCTTTAATATGTCTTGTATATTGAACAAACTCTCACCTTATAATAGGCTATAATGGTTACACAATACCGCTCAAAGGATCCTGTGATTGAAAAGATCTTCGAAATCTCAAGATCATCTATCACTAATTAATAACAATATTCTATGTATTTAATAAGCTGTGGATTAGTAATACCTGCTGTATAAAATATGAAACTCATTGTATTTAATTGTGTTTGTGGTTTCATGAAAAATTTACACAATAATATTAAACTCATTGTTCCGTCAAACTTCCTTGAATTTGTTTAAGTATGAATTTATATGGATTTATCATTAATGATGTACCAAGCCCAAACCCACAAAAAAAACCCAAAAGGATAAGGACCTAGTGTGAAATAAACCTAAGACTACACGGAGTGGGAAGACTTCAAAAGAGACATTATGCAACATGTGTCAGCCACGTCAGCATGTGTCAGAAAAGTGGCGTTGTGCAAAAAAGAGAGGAGTGGGACGGGCGTAAAAGGGTGGCGTTATTAAACACGTGACACACACTTTTTATTATTATACAAGTATATTTAATTTAAAAAACCATTAATACTGTTGGGATTCAACCCTAACAAAGAAACAGATGATATCAAAGCCAAATACATATCCGAGCTTTGGTCCAACTATCCAAGGTTACAACCTCTGATCTACCTTTACACTGCTTTCCCTAAACAACTGCTCCTATCATCTGATCGAACAAGAAGCAAAGGTCTGATAGAAGAAACAAGATCAGAGGATAGAGATCAGTGCTTAGACTAGTTATAGTTTATTCAATGTAACAGTGCTATGCACTGATAGTATTAGTTAGTATGTTTTACTTAGTTATGATTTTGTTAGCTGTCCCTATCAACCATGACATCACAAAAGATGCTCAGTGGTTAGATAGTTAGTATAAATAGCTGATCAATGTAACTGTTAAACTTGTCTTCCTGAAAAGATCAATTCGACTTTATCTTCTACATTTCTTACTATCAAACGATTGTAATTGGCTAAGGGGGAGCTTGTGAATCACATGTGAGTTTACCAACTTGAAAGCATGTTGGTGATGAAAACAAATGACCGATTGCTTGTAGTAAAAGTTTTCCATTAGTTCCGCTGCATATCTTTAAAATTCAATCCATTTTCCATCTTTAGAAACAAAAACTACAAGTTATTCAAACTTAGATCCTGAAATTGGTACCAGAGCTTGGTCAATCGATTTTGATTTAACAGTCAAATTGATTTGAACAATCAGCTCTTTGTGATAATTCGTTTGATAGTTTTACTTGAATACAGAGTTTTATTACTACAAAAGTTTTTAAAAACAAATCTGTTGTAAACAAGAGAAATGGCACAAAACATACCGGAATCCAATATTGGATCCAGTTCAAACCTCCGATGTTGAAACAAAATGAATATTTTATTTGGCAACATCGGGTGGGTCATATTCTTGCCCAACTGAACACCGGATGCTGGAGATCGATTGTATTTGGACCTCATGTTCCCATGGTTCCAAGTACAGAGGATCCCCACACGCAGGTCCCTAAGAAACTCGAAAATTACTCTGAACAGGATATCCTCAAAATTGAATTGGATGCTAAGGCCTTAAGCATTGTTGCTTGGCTTTGTCCAATGAGATTTATGAGGGATTACTTCATTGTAATAGTGTTAAAGAGTTAGGGATGCTCTTAAAGAGCAATTCGGTGGTACTGAAGAGGTACTAGATAATAACAGAGAGGTCTTAAATCAACAGTATGAAACACTTTGTCACGTTAAGGATGAGTCATTAACCCAACAGTTCGAACGATATAGCTGTCTCATCAGTGAGCTCAAATTGGTAAATGTGAAATTTCCAAATTCGACTGTCAATAGTTGTTTCTTGAGATCTTTACCTGAGAAATGGGAGACTGTAGCTTATGTCACTAGAACATCTGTTGGTTACAGGGAAATGACCTTGACACAACTTCATGGATGACTCCTCACATATGAGAGAGAGTTGAACCAGAAAAAGAAGTTGCAAGAATCAGGGAAAATGACTGATGATTATACTTCGGGAAACACTGCTCTATATAGTCATGAGGAGGGGTCTAGCTGTGGAAAGGATCAGAGTTATGATCATTACATTGACATAACATCTGGAAACAATTTCAACTCTGATCCTTGTACACCTAATTTTGCCTTTGCTGCAAATTGTGAAAGGCAGACCTCTGAAAATCTTGTCCTTTGAAATGAATGATTTACAACATTTTGAATCCACTGACCTTGAATAGATGGACATTTTACATCAGCTGGCACTTTTAAGTGTTAGAGCAAGTAAATTTTACAAAAGAACTGGTAGAAGGTTTCAGGATTGCATGGGGGGTTGAAAGTTGGGTTGGATAAGTCTAAAATCAATGTTACAAATGTAACAAGATGGGTCACTTTGCCAGAAATGCAGATCACAATCTGCAGGAGAATTGTAACACATCCTGGCAACAGACCTCAAAGCACTGTCCAATATTCCCAATATACCCTGCACCTCAAATCCAAAACGCTACACACTTTGCACATCCTGTTGCTACAGTTCCTGTCCATTATGTCCAAGCACCTACACCGCAGATTCAATATCTCTAAGCACCACATCAAGTACATGTGCAGCAAGTGCCACAAGTTACTCAACCAACTCAAACTACTGCTACACCAGCAGAGGTTAATCAACAAAGCTTTTTCACACAAGGTTTTGTTGATTGGAGTAGTTTGCCTTAGGATTTAACAGATGAAAACTTTGCTCTCATAGGCAAAAATGATTTTGAAATGAAAATATATGTTTAATGGCTCTGGAGACCATTGTTGAAGGTGATGAATCTGTGGAGCAGGAGTTAAAGTCTGATGTGGTTGATTGTTGTGAAGCAGTGGTTATACCAGAAGTTACACCAGTGGTTGAAGTGAATATTGTTGATGTTGAAAAATACACTAAATTTGACCCTTGGGATAAGAAGGTGTGTGAGGAAGAAGAGTGTTATTGTACTCTTATGGCTGCTTCGAAGTATCACCTCAGATCCTTAAACATCTATGTTCTGACAAATGCATTATTGCTTTTGCAAACATAAAGCAGGTGAATGAAAACCTGAGAAAAAATTTTAGAAGATGAACTTAATTTTGAAAAACTTATCAAAGAGTTGAAAACAAAGTTAAGTAAAAAAGTTCTGAAATGAGTAGTCTAAGGCATGAATCAAGCATAACCAAAGACCAGCTCCAAACCATGGTAGAAAAATACCAAGTTTGCAAACAGAGCTTGAATCTACCCAGATCACTTTGCGAAAAATGGGTAGAGTCTTGTAAAGGTTATGAGCTTATGCTTGATGCTCAAATCAAGAGCAACATAAAGTTTGGAATAGGCTTTAGAGACTATGACCAGACTTGTGAAAATGCTACAAAAATTGATTCTGGCTGGTTGAAATAGTCCCAACAAACATGGCTGGTGAAGAAATTAAAACATAGTAAAAAATGGAAACAAAATCATTCTTGAAAAACCAGAGGTTTCAGCAAAAGATAAAGAAATTGAAAAATTCAGTTTAAACCAACCTGGTCAGATGAATGTGATATTTTGGAAAACTTCAAGCCAATGGACTTTTCAACCATTGATGGTATAAAAGCACCAAAAGCACTGGTGATCCCTATCAAAGACTTGCCAGCAGAGGTTACACCCACTGCTCTCAAAAAGTCTGATAGGAAAAGGAAAGAAAAGGTTAAATACTTGTTTTGTGAATTTTGTAAAAAGAGAAATCATGTGGCTGCAGATTGTTTTCTTCTAAAAGACTTTGACATAAACAAAACTTGTGTTATACCCAAATCTCCCAGATGCACCATCTACAACAAAACAAATCAAATGACCCAAGAGTGTGCCTATCTCAAAATCTATCTTCAAAAGGTAAAAGAGATTAGAGCCAAAGCTCTTGAAAGAGAAAGTTCAAGCTTTTCTGAAAACAAATCTAAACAGAACTTTGAATCAATTGAAACATCTGTCACAAAAGCCTTAAATCAAACCTCTGTTCACAGAGAAATTCAAGTGACAGATGTACCTCCATCAAATCAGTTTCCAAGAGGTAAAAGCCAGCCTTGTTATCAAAAGGTGCCTATGGTTTATGAGAGTTACAAAAAGTTTTCTAAGCCAAGGGTAAGTAGGCATCCTCATGGTTACCAACAGTTGATAGGAAGTGGCTCACAGCAGTGGTTACAAAAACCTGATCTAACCACTGCTCATTTATCTGAACTAGATTCTCGATCATCTGATACCCCATCCAAAGCCATTCTGGCTTTGGAAAGTCACCTGAACTAAAAGGTAAACAACATAAAAGTTCTTACAAGTCAATTGAAGAGTCCAAAACAAGTCAGTGCTTACAGTTACTTCATATGGACTTGTTTGGACCTGTGAAAATCATGAGCTTAAAATACAAAAGGTATTGTCTGGTGATAGTTGATGATTTTTCCAGGTTCACATGGGCTTTCTTTTTACATTCTAAAGATGAAACAACAAACATTTTGCAAAACTTTGTTAAACAAGTTGAAAAGAAAATTGATCTTCTTGTAAAAATCATTAGGAGTGATAATGGGACATAGTATAGGAACAAAGAGTTTGCTTTCTGTGAGTCAAAAGGGATTGTTAGGCTGCCCATGCTTCATTTTATGAATTGCTTTATAAAATCAAACCTCTGCTCTCTTATTTTAAAGTCTTTGGCTGCCCATGCTTCATTTTAAATTTAAAGGATTCAATATCCAAGTTTGCAGCCAAAGTTGATTGTGGTTATTTTCTGGGATACTCAACCACTGCCAAAGCCTACAGAGTTTTAACTCTAGGACCAAGTGTGTTGAAGAAACTCTGAATGTAAAGTTCAACGAACTCTCATCTTTAAAAATCCCAGCAAATCCGGCTGAACTGTTTGACCTATCCAAATTTACATTTGAAGATGTGTCTGTCAAGACTAACCATGCAGGTACTCCACAGTCATCAAGTCAAGAGCAAGGATATGATTGCATTCTTCCAAGCTTCAAAATCAATCCTTCAGGCAGAGGATCAGATGTTAGTAGCAATGGTGAAAGCTCTGCCAGGTCAACAGTGGTTAATACTCAAATCTGGCCAGCTCTCGGAACCAAACATCTGTTGATAAAAGTCCACAACAAATGGACAAAATTCAACCCACTTTCACATCCATTCCACCAATTCCTCCACCACCATTCCAATCAGAGGCTGGACCATCAAATTCACCAACAGAGGATAGCTCAGATGATACACATTTGCAACCTTCACCTCAGAATGCCATTGTCCCATATCAAGGTGAATTGATTTTCCTCAAAAGCCATCCTGTGGATCAAGTTATTGGCAACATCAATGAGGGAGTGCTCACCAGAAGCCAATCCTAAAACGTTTGTCTTTTTGTTGGTTTTCTATCACTCAAACATCCTGTTAAGTACCAAGTTTCACTAAAAGACAACAGTTGGGTAGAAGCCATGCAAGAGGAGCTCATATAGTTCAAAAGACAACAAGTATGGGAACTTGTACCACTGCTAAAAGATGTATGTCCTATTGGCACAAAGTGGGTCTTCAAAAACACAACAGATGAAAGGGGCATTGTTTTCAAGAACAAAGCAAGGCTCGTGGTTCAAGGCTATAGACAGGAAGAATGCATAGACTATGATGAAACATTTGCTCCAGTTGCAAGATTGGAGGCCATCAGACTGTTCTTAGCTTTTGCTGCTAACCACAACATCAAGGTGTATCAAATGGACATCAAAAGTGCATTCATGTATGGAAAGATCAAGGAAGAAGTGTATGTGTGTCAACCTCCAGGTTTTGAAGATGCATTTCATCCTGATCATGTTTACAGGTTAAACAAAGCATTATATCGTCTAAAACAAGCACCCAGAGCCTGGTATGAAACTCTATCCACTTTTCTCTTATCCATTGGTTTCACCAGAGGTAGGATTGATAAAACCCTATTTTTAAAATGGAAAGGAAATGATTTGATGCTTGTCCAAATTTATGTGGATGACATCATTTTTGGATCCACATGCACTGCCATGTGTGAAGAGTTCAGAAAACTCATGGCAGCAGAGTTTGAGATAAGCGCAATGGGTGAGTTGTAATGTTTTCTTGGTTTACAAGTCAAACAAATGCAACATGGCACTTTCATCCATCAAAATAAGTATGTGAAAGAACTGCTTAAGAAATTTGATATGGATGATTGTAAACCTTGTAGCACACCAACATCCAAGCTAGTCACATTTGATGGCAAAGATGACCTTGTTGATCAAACATTGTATCGAAGCATGATTGGGTCTTTACTGTACCTAACTGACATCAAGGCCAGACTTCATGTTTGCAACATGTGTTTGTGCCAGATCACAGTCATAGCCAAGAAAATCAGATCTTATTGCTGTAAAAAGGATATTCAGATACATAAAAGGTGCTCCCACACTTGGTATCTGGTATCTAGCTAATGGTATATTGAGCTTGCAGGATATTAGTGATAGTGACTTTGCTGGATGTAAAACAACAAGGAAGTCCACATCTGGAGGAGCCCAATTCCTAGGTGATTGCTTAGTGTCTTGGCAAAGTAAAAAGCAAGTTGCAGTTTCCACATCCACTGCTGAAGCAGAATATATAGCTGCTGCAAGTTGTACTGCTCAACTTCTGTGCTTCAAAATCAATTGCTGGATTTTGGTATCACTGCTTTAAAAGACTCCACTTAAAATTGATAGTCAAGCAGCAGAAAATATCATCAAAAATCCTGTCTCTCATTCCACCACCAAGCACATTGACATCAGATATCACTTTGTGAGGGATTGCTATGAAAACGATTTGATTTCTTTACAACATGTCCATACCAAGGATCAACTGGCAGATGTGTTTACAAAAGCACTCGATGCTCACACTTTTGACAGTTTGATTCTAGGCTTGGAATGTAAAACATGGATTAAAAGCAATTTTTTTGTGATCCATGTTTAAATAGCAATAAAATGTTTTTAGAAAATCAAAATCCATTCTTAAAAATAGTTTAAAATTGAATCTTCAATAAATCCTCAAAGTCTGTTCAAAGCACTGATAGCACAAAAACACTGTCTGTTTAGAAAAATCTATCCACTGTCAAAAAGTGTATCCTCTGATAGTTGCAAATACTGTTTTTATCCACTGATCAAAAATTCCAAACAGTGTTTAGACAAACAACTATCTTCCATTTTCAATAGAGGTTACACGTGGTCAGATGTTATTCGACAGTCGTTGCATCAGATGCCACGTCCTCATCACTTTTTCAAGAAACCCTATAAAAACCCTGTTCTATCCTGAACAGAGGATTCACCAAACTATGTCGATTTCAAAAATCTCAAAACAGTTTGCACTCAAATCATGGCTCCTAAAACAAAATCAAAGGAGAAATCAAAGCAAGATTTACCACCATACGTCTTGATTATCAAAACCCCACATAATTACACGGGGATCTTAGAAGAAACCGAAGCCAATACACGATACCACACAATGATTCGGATTCTAAGAGAGTCAAAATTTAAGCATATGCTCGAAGTCAAAACCCATATTTACATCGATTCTCTTCGAGATTTCTGGAAAAATGCTAAGGTCAAAACATCCGCTGATGGTGTTCCTTATGCAATAATCTCAAAGGTGGGGGTACTTCTATGCAAATTAGTCCACAATCGATCTCCCATGTTTTTTAATTGAATGATATGGCACATCCTGTGTCATTTTCTTTAAGAGAGATGCAATCAGAGTTTGTGGATAGGGGTTACACTGGCCAATTGAAAGGTATGACAATCTTTAAAACCCATTTTCCAGCAGAGATGAAATTCTTTTTCCATACTCTTTTAGCATGTCTCTCTGCAAAATCTACTGCTTTCAATGAGATTCCATTGAACATGTAATATCTGGGATATGCAATTTTGACTGATTCTGATTTTAACTATTTCCAGGTATTGTTCAATGATCTTGTAAATAATTTTAAAAACATCTCAAAAAGAAAAGCTTTCTTGATACATCCTGATTCTTGAGTGTTTACTTGCAAGACCAGATTAGATCTGCAGCAAGTAAACAAGGCGCAGTGACCACACATGGTTGCCTAACTCATGAAACTTTTACACGGATAACAAATCAAGAAAAGGTTTCCAAAACAGAAGTAGAGGAGGATGAGCCATTTTACAAGAACAAAATGTTCAATCTTTTCCTCCTGCTATTGAGCCCACTGCTCTAGGTGATCAGAGCATTACAACCACTGCTCTCAAACCCACTCCTAAAATCACCAAAAAGAAACCAACAAAAACATCCAAAAAACCCACCAAACCCAAAAGGGTCCTCTGGAAGATGAGATCCTAGAGGTAAACCCTGTGACAACACAATGTCACAAACCACTACTGCTACTTCTTCACAGCAGATGGTTGACAGATCTCCACCTGGCTATAAAACTCCTCCTGCATCCTCACAAAAGGATCAGGTTGTAAACACAGGGACACCAAATTATGAAGCTCTAGGACCACTTGGTTCTATCTTCCACAGCCCATCTCCCAGGGCAATGTATCTTTCTGCACCTATCTCTTCTCCAATAAAATCACTACCACAAACCTTTTTACCCTTGCAGAATGCAATAGAACTAGAGCAGACATTATCCAGCACTTCTCACCAACCTATCACTGAGAATATACTTCAACATGATGCTGGTTCTGAATCTCTATTCTTTGCTAGCCTATCAGCAAATGAAGAGGCTACATCCCTTGGGTTACATGTAATCCTTGTTGATAGTTCAACTAGAGCAGCCACTACAATTGCAAAACTACCTAGTTTTCCTTTGGACAGTGGTTACATTACTAAGTCTCTGTTGAAGGCAACCACTGCTGCGGCTACCAAGGTAACCTCTGATGTTGTGGGAAGTCCCCAGTACCAAGAAAAAGGGACATCTAAGGATGAAGCTAGTGTCAAAACACATGCTCATGATACCTTAGATATAACTACCACCTCAAGTAGGAGTTCAGATAATCCTATTAAATTAGGTGATGATGTAAAATGCAAAGATTTGAGGGAGAGAGTATCAAAGATTGAAACTTCTGTGGATGAGATCACAAACCTCTTGAAGCAGTTGTTAGCTGCAAAGAGCCAACCCTCTGTCTTAACCACTGCTGATCTAAAAGAAGCCCTAGACCCTCTGTTTCAGCAACAAAAGCACTTCTTTGATCTACAACACAAACATCAAATGCAGGAAGTACGAAACATGGTTGAAGCTAGATTCATGGATACAAGGGCAGACATCAAAGTGATAAAAGCTCATCTTCTCCAAACCACTGGTACCGATCCGCCTACATTAATTTTTGTAAACACTGAAGATGATGCCAAAAAGGGGGAGAAACCTTTGGGAAAGAAGAAGCTTACAATAGATGATCAAATGGCAAAGCCAACAGTGGATATTCCCAAGCCAGATGGTTCAAAGAAAAAGTATCTAACAGATGATATCTTGGCCCGAGAAAACGAGAAGCAGAAGAGAAAATTGTATCTTGATGGCAAGGTATTGGTTGAGCAAAAGATTAAGCAGCAAAAATAAAAGGAAGAGGTTGGTACCTCAGCAAAGAGGAGACCTGCTAGAAAAGTAAGGCAACCAACTCCCACACCTTCCAAAACTAAGCCTACTGTAAATCCAACCATTAAAACCTCTACTTTCCAAAAATCAAGCTCACCTACTTCAACTTCCATACCCGTTTCCACAAAAGCAGATGTTACAGCAACTATTGTGTCAACATCTGTTGACACAGCAGAGGTTGCAGCAGATGCAATCTCATCCACTGCCATGGTGATTTTTAATACATCCACCCAACCTCTACCCACACCAACCAGAATTCCAACTCATCCATCATCACCTGAAATCAAATTTAAGAGGAGAAGGACTACAAGGATGGTAAATGAAGAATAGATCTTTCCTGCTCCTACTCCTTTATCATCACAACCACTGATCTCCACATCAATGTTTCCACCATCTTCAAAACCAACCACTAATCCCTGCAGCAAAGCAATATCCTCTTGATTTACCAGCAGTCACGGAAGAAATTCTAAGCTTTTATTCTGAGGAAGACCCTGACAAAAGAATCATATTATCTCTTGATGGCTACCCAAGACCTGCAAATATTGATGATTATCTAGAACTCAAATTGAAAAAAGCAGAGGATAAGCAAAAAGAGACTCAGCTGGTAAAAGTAATAGAGAGATACAGACCAACATGTCTTTTCAGCTAAGCAAAGCCAGGGCATTGCCAGATTTTGTCAAAGATCTGAGTAATAAGCTGTCAGAAAGGGAAGATCAATAACTTAAAAATGAACTCATTGAACATATCGTGAAGAACAAGCAATATAAGGCAATAAAGGCACAGTTCAAGGATTGGAGTGAGGATGAGCTGAGAGAAGAAATTGTAAGAATGCAAGAAATGTTAAAAGATCATCACAAGAAGCCAACTCCTCCTAACTGGGAAAAAACATAAGAAAAACATGCCAGACAGAGATTTGAAGATTAAAAGGATGAAAGAAGAACTGATACAGAATCACTATGGTTCAAGGAACTAAGTGATAAGGTGGGGAGAAGTCAGGGTGATTGATACTTATAAGATGTTAGAAGAGAGGAGGAAGAAAGATCCAAACATGCCTCCTAAACCAGTTTACCTGTCACACCCCAACCCACAGCGGAAAAGGTGATCGGGGCATGATTGGGTTATCATCAAAGCTCATGACATTTATTTTAACGTTTCATATTCATTAATACAATTTAATGGAAATTTACAATCATAATTACATCAATGACCTAAACATCAGTCTACGCTTCTTTGTTTTCTTCTAAGGCATTTCCTATGTTTTCCTTGCTTCATCCTGTTCACCTGTATCATGTGTAAAAGGGTTTTTGGATCAACAAAAAGTTGGCGAGTGAATCCTATGGAAAACATTTGAACAAGTTTATTTAATTGATTATGAAATAAAGTGCACTACCACACATGAGTAAAAATAGATGTAAACTTATTCATAAATCAATTTAATATTAAACAATACACACATGAACAATAATGGATTGGTTTTGAGGCACGCGTTGCTCAACTCGTCTACCACGAGGAACTGATGGGCCTAATGAATGAATTGCATAAACATGATAATATGAAAGACATAACTACAAACAATATAAACTCAATAATACACACATGAACAATAAAGGATTGGTTTTGATGCACGCGTTGCTCAACTCGTCTACCACGAGGAACTGATGGGCTTAATGAATGAATTGCGTATAAGTGGACAAAATGAAATACATAATTACAACAATAATAACAATCTAAGTTTAGATCACGATATGGTATGGCACAAGTTTAAATAAACGAGTTAATTATTTTGTGACACATGACACACCCCAAAACGTGTAATTAAAAAGGGGGAGTTGTAAGATTCACTCACAGTGGGTGCGTTCGGTTGATGATGTTGAATGCACGCGAAGTGGTTTTAACCACGAGTGAAATTAACCTAGATAATGGCATAATGTTTCGGTAAGTAAACGGATTTTATTAATCCATTTTAGTAGGATTGTTGGGTGTATTTTTGTGAGTTTAAGGCTATTTTCTAACCTTAAAAATGTTATTTTTAAGTATTTTTAATTGATTTTTAATTAAAATAAATAAATAAAAATAATAAAAAAATTGATTTTTTTGCTACAGTTGACCGTTGACCGTTGACCTTGACTTTGACTTTGACCGGTTCGTATGCCTGTATATGTGCGCTGAGTGAGGCTCGAACCCGAGACCTCCCGTACGCGTGCACGCAGCTCTACCAACTGAGCTACGTGTCTAACCCGAAATATTTATGTTTTTAATTATATTTATATACTAATTAGATTAAACAGAAAATCCTTTATTTCTTAAAAACGATTTTAATCCGTGACTCGGTGCGCTCCACAGGTCTCGAACCCGGGGCCTGTGGTTTATGCTAACACACAGTCCACCGCTGGACTGTGTGTCCAACTTGTTAACTTAACTGATTTTTATTATACTTAAACACAAACTAAGTATTTTCATTTCTGACTTATTTAAAAAGTTTAATAATTATCCGGGCCGGTGCGGTAGCCCGGACTCGAACTCGTGACCTGTGATTTAAACATACACACAGTCCACCACTGGACTGTGTGTCTAACTTGGTTATTATTCCGGTTATTAATAAAACTTAACATATAACAGTGGTGACTCCGGTTCGGTAACAAAAAAAGGCATTTTTATTAAGGCAGCATGCGTGGGACAAGATTCGAACTCGAGACGTTAGTGTGTTTAATGTGCACACAGTCCACCACTGGACTGTGTGTCTAACCCGAGTAATAACTTGCTTTTAATTATACTTAAACATTACCGAACATCGTCTTCTTCGTCAGTCTTAACCAGGAACGATGACTGACTGGTGAGATATAAGTGAAAAGAAAGAGAAATTAGGCGAAAGGTATACCGACTGGACTCCTCTGTTTTCCGGTAGAACTCCGGCGACAGTAACAGGTTCCGGCGTCGTGTGTCTTGCAGCAGCGAGTCTTCAGAAAACTTGAAAAGGATGTGGGTGACTTCGGTATAAGCTCAGGGGGTTTAGTAAGGCTCAGAAATGGAGGGTTCGGTTTTTCGGCGATGAGCAGAAATTTTCCGGCGAGAGAAATTACGTCGGGTAAAGGTGCGGTTTTGAGCGAAAGAGCTTGCAGAGGTTTGAGGGGGTATTTATAAGGCAAGTCGTCGATGAATTTGGTCTGATTTCCGACTTGATTCGTCGGTTAGAAAATCTCCGGCGGTTATAACTTGTGTCACGGACTCAGGCGTCGGTTATAACCGATGTAGCGATTAAGTCTTACGTTATAACTGAAGATATCGTAAATTCTTGGCGAGATCGCCGGGATTTCCGACGACTGCATTTGGGCGCCGGTTTTGAATTCGAAAAAACATGTTATGAATTAAATGATTCTAATACTTAACAAGAAGCATGAGTGGCGCAGTGGTTTAAGTGTTGAGTGTTAAGTCTGTTGTTGACCGGCTGACTGACCCGGGTTCGAAACCCGGCAGAAACAATTTATTTTTATTTTCTTATTTTTAACAGTTTTTCAAAAACTAATTATATATTCCCATATAATAATTAATTATGTATCGTTTAAAATTATTTTGGGCATTAAATTCGCAACGAAATTTTTAACTGATTGTTCGGTTAATAAACGGAGCGGGTTTGGTAAAATCCGTTTTTTGACGGATGTTACATTACCCTCCATCTGATGATGTTCATAAAGCTCAACACTCTAAAAAGTCTATCTCATCATCTGTCCCCTCCATCCTTGCTTTCTATCAATTAAAAGGCAAGAAATGGACGAGAGAGTGTTTGAACACATCTAAGAGGGAATTAAAAACATGGTTTACTATCACACAGATGAAGCTAGTGAAAAGCTCAGAGCAGATTTGACAAAGATAGTTCAACAAAAAGCTCTCCAAACCTCAACCAATAAAAGTTGTCCTAGAAAGCCAAAAGACCAAAAAATACTAAAGTGGAAAGTCGATAAAGACTCCCACGAATTGACATTGCTCAAGTCTAATGGTGATCCTGTCAAGATTAGCATGGAGGCTGTATATGAGCTAAATGCAGAAGACCTTTAAGATCTTTTGAATCTGACACTCGAAAAGGATGATGATGATGATGAAATTTCTCTGAATTTTGAATTACAGTTTAAAGGCCAAATCAGAGAATTTCTGTTGAGAAATAAAGACGAAGAATAAACAAGTGTTTTGGCATCATCTGTTCCAGGGGGAGATTGTTGGGATTGAACCCAAACAAAGGAACAAATGATACTAAATCCAAATATACTATCCGAGCTTTGGTCCAACTATCAGAGGTTACAACCTCCTATCTACCTTTACATTGCTTTCCCTAAAAAACATCTCCTATCATCTGATCGACAAAGGAGCAAAGGTCTGATAGAAGAAACAAGATCAGAGGATAGAGATCAGTGCTTAGACTAGTTATAGTTTATTCAATGTAACAGTGCTATGCACTGATAGTGTTAGTTAGCAATGTTTTAGTTAGTTTTAATTTTGTTAGCTGTCACTATCAACCATGACGTAACAAAAGATGCTCAGTCGTTAGATAGTTAGTATAAATAGCTGATCAATGTAACTGTTAAACTTATCTTCCTGAAAAAGATCAATTCGCACTTTATCTTCTACATTTCTTACTATCAAACGATTCTAATTGGCTAAGGGGGAGTTTGTGAATCACATGCGAGTTTACCAACTTAAAAGCATGATGGTGATGAAAACAAATGACCGATTGCTTGTAGTAAAAGTTTTCCATTAATTCCGCTGCATATCTTTAAAATTCAATCCATTTTCCATCTTTAGAAACAAAAACTACAAGTGATTGAAACTTAGATCCTGACAATTGGTACCAGAGCTTGGTCAATCGATTTTGATTTAACAGTCAAATTGATTTGAACAGATCAGCTCTTTGTGCTAATTCGTTTGATAGTTTTACTTGAATACAGAGTTTTATTACTACAAAAGTTTTTAAAACACAAATCTGTTGTAAACAAGAGAAATGGCACAAAACACACTGGAATCCAATATTGGATCCATGTTCAAACCTCCGATGTTGAAACAAAATGAATATTTTATTTGGCAACGTCGGATGGGTCATATTCTTGCCCAATAGAACATTGGATGCTGGAGATCCGTTGTATTTGGACCTCATGTTCCCATGGTTCCAAGTACAGAGGATCCCCACACGCAGGTCCCTAAGAAACTCAAAAATTACTAGGAACAAGATTTCCTCAAAATTGAATTGGATGCTAAGGCCTTTAGCATTGTTGCTTCGGCTTTGCCCAAAGAGATTTATACGGGATTCTTCATTGTAATAGTGTTAAAGAGTTATGGGATGCAATTAAAGAGCAATTTGGTGGTACTGAAGAGGTAATAGGGAATAACAGAGAGGTCTTAAATCAACAGTATGAAACACTTTGCCACGTTAAGGGTGAGTCATTAACCCAACAGTTCGAACGATATAGCTGTCTCATCAGTGAGCTCAAATTGGTAAATGTGGAATTTCCAAATTCGACTGTCAATAGTCGTTTCTTGAGATCTTTACCTGAGAAATGGGAGACTGTAGCTTATGTCACCAGAACAGCTGTTGGTTACAAGGAAATGACCTTGACACAACTTCATGGATGACTCCTCACATATGAGAGAGAGTTGAACCAGAAAAAGAAGTTGCAAGAGTCAGGGAAAATGACTGATGATTATACTTCAGGAAACACTGCTCTATATAGTCATGAGGAGGGGTCTAGCTGTGGAAAGGATCAGAGTTATGATCATTACATTGGCATAACATCTGGACACAATTTCTACTCTGATCCCTGTACACCCAATTTTGCCTTTGCTGCAAATTGTGAAAGCCAGACCTCTGACAATCTGTCCTTTGAAATGAATGATATACAACATTTTGGACCCACTGACCCTGAAGAGATGGACATTTTACATTAGCTGGCACTTTTAAGTGTTAGAGCAAGTAAATTTTACAAAAGACTGGTAGAAGTTTTCCAGGATTGCATGGGGGGTTGAAAGTTGGGTTGGATAAGTCTAAAATCAAATGTTACAAATGTAACAAGATGGGTCACTTTGCCAGAGAATGCAGATCACAATCTGCAGGAGCAATTGTAACACATCCTGGCAACAGACCTCAAAGCACTGTCCAATATTCCCAATATACCCCTGCACCTCAAATCCAAAACACTACACACTTTGCACATCCTGTTGCTACAGTTCCTGTCCATTATGTCCAAGCACCTACACCACAGATTCAAAATCTCTAAGCACCACATCAAGTACATGTGCAGCAAGTGCCACAAGTTACTCCACCAACTCAAACTACTGCTACACCAGCAGAGGTTAATCAACAAAGCTTTTTCACACAAGGTTTTGTTGATTGTAGAAGTTTGCCTTAGGATTTAACAGATGAAAACTTTGCTCTCATAGGCAAAAATTATTTTAAAATGAAATATATGTTTAATGGCTCTGGAGACCATTGTTGAAGGTGATGAATCTGTGGAGCAGGAGTTAAAGTCTGATGTGGTTGATTGTTGTGAAGCAGTGGTTATACCAGAAGTTACACCAGTGGTTGAAGTGAATGTTGTTGATGTTGAAAAATACACTATATTTGACCCTTGGGATGAGAAGGTGTGTGAGGAAGAAGAGTGTTATTGTACTCTTACGGCTGCTTCGAAGGTATCACCTCAGATCCTTAAACATCTATGTTCTGACAAATGCATTATTGCTTTTGCAAACATAAAGCAGGTGAATGAAAACCTGAGAAACAAAATTTTAGAAGATGAGCTTAATTTTGAAAAACTTATCAAAGAGTTGAAAACAAAGTTAAGTAAAAAAGATTCTGAAATGAGTAGCCTAAGGCATGAATCAAGCATAACCAAAGACCAGCTCCAAACCATGGTAGAAAAATACCAAGTTTGCAAACAGGAGCTTGAATCTACCCATATCACTTGTGAAAAATGGGTAGAGTCTTGTAAAGGTTATGAGCTTATGCTTGATGCTCAAATCAATAGCAACATAAAGTTTGGAATAGGCTTTAGAGACTATGACCAGACTTGTGAAAATGCTGCAAAAAATGATTCTGAGCTGGTTGAAATAGTCCCAACAAACTTGGCTGGTGAAGAAATTAAAATCACAGTAAAAAATGGAAACAAAATCCTTCTTGAAAAACCAAAGGTTTCAGCAAAAGATAAAGAAATTGAAAAATATCAGTTTAAACCAACCTGGTCAGATGAATGTGATATTTTGGAAACTTCAAGCCAATGGACTTTCTCACCATTTGTCACACCCCGACCCGCAGCGGAATAAGAGTCGGGGCATAATTGGGTTATCACCAAAGCTCATGATGTTTACTAATATGTTTCATATTTATTAAATTCAAAATTACATTCTCAAAATTCCAAACAAGTTCATACAATTACAAAGAAAGATAACCAACTAAACAATCCAAAGTCTAAACCGGTTTATTCTTCTAAGCCATCCTATATGTTTCTTGCTGCAGCTGGATCACCTGTATCATGTGTAAAAATGGTGGTTTTTGGGTCAACATAAGTTGGCGAGTGAACCTTGTTAGAAAACATTTATTATTGATTTCTTGTTATATTTATTATGGAAAATTGTGCAATAATCATATGTGAGCAAACGTAAATAATCATACAATAACAATAACAATAACAAACAATAACAAACCAACTTGCATGAATATATAACATGAATGATACTGTATATGTTGGCAACGTCACGTTCACGCTCATAGGTAATGGGGAACGGACGGCCTATGATAAATGTATGTGCGATCAAGGCTCAATCAAACGGAGCCGATCGTATGTTGGCAACGCCTCGTTCACGCTCATAGGTAATGGGGAACAGCTTAACGCTCATAGGTAATGGGGAGCGGCGGCCTATGATAATGTATGTACTGAAAATGATAAATTTAATCTAAACAATAACCACACAAACAGTTGATACATATTGAATACACATTTGATCATGGATATGATGGATGCACAATTGTTTAAATGTAATAAATAATAAGACACATGATACACCCCAAAAACGTGATTAAAACGGGGAATTTGTAGAGATTCACTCACATTGGGTGCGTTCGGTTGAAGATGTTGAATGCGCACGAGTTTAGAGGGTTGATCGACGAGGATTAACTAACCTAAATAATAACGAAAAGGTATGGTAAATGAGTGGATTTTATTAATAATTTTAATAAGATTTTTAGATATATTTTTGTGAGTTTAAGGCTATTTTCTAACTTTAAAACATTATTTTTAAGTATTTTTAATTGATTTTTAAATTAAATAAATAAATAAAACTATAAAAAAATGTTGACTTTTTTTGGGTTTGACCGTTGACCATTTGACTTTGACTTGTTGACCGGTTCGGTCGTTTATATTGTTTGCACTGAGTGAGGTTCGAACTCGTGACCTCCCGTACGCGTGCACGCAGCTCTACCAACTGAGCTACGTGTCTAACCCGAAATATTTCAGTTTTTAATTATATTTATATACATTTTAATTTATTCCAAATTTCATTTATTTTAAAAAGGATTTTTATTCCATCGAACCGGCGTGCATATCAGGTCTCGAACCCGGGACCTGTGGATTAAGGTTGCACACAGTCCACCGCTGGACTGTGTGTCTAACCTGGTTAATATTCTGGTTTTTATTATACTTAACATCTTTCAGTGAGTTAACCCGGTTCGGTTTTAAAAAGAGCATTTTTATTTCAGAGAGTGAGGTTGGGTCAGGGATCGAACTCGAGACGTGTGATAGTTGTTTGCACACAGTGCCACCGCTGGACTGTGTGTCTAACCCGGTTATATATCTTGTTTTAATTATACTTATACATTAGTTCGACTTCATCTTCTTCGTTCAAAAACACAGACAACGATTACTCTACTGATCTTGTTTAATTCGATTGACAAACATATAATTGATTAAAATGAAATGGACAGGGAAAGTTTTGGGAATGAACATACCGGAAAAATGATCTTTCTCAGAACTACGGCGAAGTCGTCGGCTCTGTTTTATGAACTCCGTCTGAACGGGCCAATTAATAGTTTTGATTAGCCAAATTGTGAAATTGAATGACTAAACAAGAGTTATCAGAAGGTTTGAATGATTATACCGTTTCACAGCTGAATCTAGGAATTTTCAGAAAACTTCCGGCGAGTGTTGATTATCTGATATCGTCGTCTGGGATTGATTCTGATTGAAAGGTTTGAGTTAGCAAAAGCCTAACAACTGATAGAAGATGAAAGAATTTAGAAATTTACCGTTTTGATGAAAGACACGGTTTTCCGGCGAAAGTCCGGCGAGTTCAAAAAGCGATTCCGACGATCAGAAATTAGAGTAAAAGTGAAATTAGAGGTTCTGTGAATGTTATTGAGTCGCGAGATGATGATATTGTTGGAGTAATTCAGGAAGTGAATGTTTTCGGTTATTAAAACCGAACATCACATGAATTCAAGTTCATTCAAGGCTGAATTGATTAAGAATGTCGGTTTATCGGTTATAATCAAGAATTACAATCACTCAATCGACTGGAATGTTGAAAGCCGATATCGGTTTCAGTTTTGGCGCAAACAGGTGGTTTCTCAGGTGAACATATGCTTTATTTGTTTCCTACATTTCACAAAGGCATCAAGTGGCGGAGTGGTTATGTGTTTGGTGTTAAGGTCCTCCGGCTGACCCGGGTTCAAAACCCGGCAGCCCTTTTTCATTTTTATTGTTTTAATTTTATTTTTTAACAATTTTAATTTCCATAATCTAAAATGTTTATTACTTATGTATTGTTTAAAATTAACATAGGCATTAAATGAACAACAAATATATAAAACTGATTATTCGATTAATAAACGAAGCGGGTTTGAAAAACCCGTTTTTCGACAAATGTTACACCATTGATGGTATAAAAGAACCAAAAGCACTGGTGATCCCTATCAAAGACTTGCCAGCAGAGGTTACACCCACTGCTTTCAAAAAGTCTGATAGGGAAAGGAAAGAAAAGGTTAAATACTTGTTTTGTGAATTTTGTGAAAAGAGAAATCATGTGGCTGCAGATTGTTTTCTTCTAAAAGCCTTTGACATAAACAAAACTTGTGTTATACCCAAATCTCCTAGATGCACCATCTGCAACAAAACAAATCACATGACCCGAGAGTGTGCCTATCTCAAAATCTATCATCAAAAGGTAAAAGAGATTAGAGCAAAAGCTCTTGAAAGAGAAAGTTCAAGCTTTTCTGAAAACAAATCTATACAGAACTTTGAATCAATTGAACATCTGTCACAAAAGCCTTAAATCAAACCTCTGTTCACTGAGAAATTCACGTGACAGATGTACCTCCATCAAATCAGTTTCCAAGAGGTAAAAGCCAACCTTGTTATCAAAAGGTGCCTATGGTTTATGAGACTTACAAAAAGTTTTCTAAGCCAAGGGTAAGTAGGCATCCTCATGGTTAACAACAGTTGATAGGAAGAGACTCACAGTAGTGGTTACAAAAACCTGATCTAACACTGCTCATTTATCTGAACTAGAGTCTCGATCATCTGATACCCCATCCAAAGCCATTCTGGCTTTGGAAAGTCACTTGAACTAATCATTTCAAAACATGTGCAGGGAGCTTCTACTTGCCTTGATAGTCTTTGGAATGTAAATAGTGGGGGCTCCAGGCATATGACAGGATGTAAAGCCCTGCTCAGAGATTTTAAAGCTCATGGAGGGGGTGATATATCCTTTGGAAATAATTCAAAAGGGAAGGTGTTGGGGTCAAGATGTGTCTCAGCTGGAAAACTCAAGTTTGAGAATGTGAATCTCATTGATAATCTAAAATTCAATCTTCTAAGTGTCTCACAAATGAGTGATAAGGGTTATGGATCCTTCTTCACAAAGGAAACTTGTCAGATAGTAGGCCCATAGGTTGTTAAAAAGATTAATCAAATAATTGTAGAGAGCAAAGCACAACTTATTGCTAATAGGGTAGGAAATGTGTATGTGGTAGACATGGTAAAAGATAATCCTATGTCAAAATGCATGTTTTTTCTCAGTTGCTACAAGCAAAGAAACATAATTATGGCATAAAAGACTAGGTCACACAAATCTAAAAACCATCTCCACTCTCTGAAAACAAAGTCTTGTCAGAGGTTTGCCTCACAAACAATTTACTTGTGAAGAACATTGTGTTTCCTGTTTAAAAGGTAAACAACATAAAAGTTCTTACAAGTCAATTGAAGAGTCCAAACAAGTCAGTGCTTACAGTTACTTCTTATGGACTTGTTTGGACCTGTGAAAATCATGAGTTTAAAACACAAAAGGTATTGCCTGGTGATAGTTGATGATTTTTCCAGGTTCACATGGACTTTCTTTTTACATTCTAAAGATGAAACAACAAACATTTTGCAAAATATTGTTAAACAAGTTGAAAAGCAATTTGATCTTCATGTAAAAATCTTTAGGAGTGATAATGGGACAGAGTTTAGGAACAAAGTGTAACATCCGTCGAAAAACGGGTTTTCAAAACCCGCTTCGTTTATTAATCGAATATCCAGTTAAAAATTTTCGTTGCTTATTTAATGCCCAAATTAATTTTAAACGATACATAATTATTAAATAAATTAGAATTTAAAATCTATAATTAAAAATTAATAATAAATAAGGAATAAAAAAATAAAAGGAGACGCCAAGTTCGGACCCGGGTCACCCGCTTCAACAAACGCACAACACACCGCTCCGCCACTTGCCTTTTTGTGAATATTACGAAAACAAATAATATTTAAGATGAAATCCGGATTCATACCAGAAACAGCCGCGCGAAGTCGCCGGCTATCATCAAGGAAACCGGATTTCCTCGTCAATCCTCGAATGTAACCGATAGACTCAATCAAGGAGTCAACAATCCCCAATCGGTTATGCAATCAGTTAGGCAATTACATCTTGACCGAACTTTTGAATCCGAAATCATGTGTTGATAATGGGCACTATAAATATCGATGCATCTCATCTCAATTGCACTCGCATACTGTCTCAAAACATTACTCAAACTGCTCTCGAATCTTTGGCTCAACTCTCTGCTCAATCTGCAAGTCGCCGGAAATTACTGAAACTGCCGGAGTTAGTCACCGGGAAACCGAACCCATTTCATTTCTTCTGCTTTACTCTAAAATAAGACTCCTAGAGCTCAGACCGAAAACACCGCACTCACCTCAAACTTCCTGTAGATCCTCTGTCGCGAGTTACACTTCGCCGGAATTTCTTTCAGTCACCGGAACTTCATCGGAGATCACAATTGTTCGGTACAACATCCTTAATTCCTTTTCTGTTTAAATTATTTTCGTTATCATTAATAATCAATCAATTAATTCAATAAGAATGATTGATTAAACAGTCGGGTTGATTCCCGGGTTTCATAAAAACGAAGAAGATGAACAGCGAGTAGTTTATAAGTGTAATTAAAAATGGGATTTGTATCGGGTTAGACACACAGTCCAGTGGTGGACTGTGTGCATTTGAAACGCAAAGATACCGAGTTCGAGTCCCTTGCATAATGCTGAATCCTTTATATTAACCGAGCATTTTTATAACGTAAAACAAAACATATAATACCTAAATATAATTAAAATCAGTATTTTAACCAGGTTAGACACACAGTCCAGCGGTGGACTGTGTGCAAAGTTAAACCACAGGTCCCGAGTTCGAATCCTGCTTCTGTAACCGGTTCTTGCAATTATCAAAGCTTTTTAAATAGAGACAGAAATGAATTAATCGAATTAATATATAAATATAATTAAAATCAGATTTATTTCGGGTTAGACACGTAGCTCAGTTGGTAGAGCTGCGTGCACGCGTACGGGAGATCACAAGTTCAAACCTCACTTAGCGCACATAATTAACACGGTCCGACCGGTCAACGGTCAACGGTCAATGGTCAACGGTCAAAAAGTCAAAAATTTATTTTCTTTTTATTTATTTATTTTTTTTTAAAATCAATTAAAAACACTTAAAAATAATATTTTTGAAGTTAGAAAATTTCCTTAAACTCACAAAAATAAATCTAACAATCCCATTAAGAACACTAATTAAAAATATTAATCTCAAATAAAAGTTTATTTATTTATCGAATTATTATGTTATTATTTAGGTTAGTTTCTCTCGTGGTTAAATCCAAATTCGTGCGCATTCATCATCAATCCAAGAAACGCAACCACTGTGAGTGAATTCTTACAAATTCCCCTTTTTATTCATGTTTTGGGGTGTATCATGTGTCGCTTAAATTAATTCGCTTATTCAAACTCGTGCCATTACCATTATATGATCTAAACTTATATTGTAAATATTGTTTGTTGTGATGTGTGTTTACATATGTCAAGTTACGTGCAAAGCATTCATTAGGCCCATCAGTTCCTCGTGGGAGACGAGTTGAACAACGCGTGCCTCAAAATCATTCATTAGGCCCATCAGTTCCTCGTGGGAGACGAGTTGAACATCGCGTGCCTCAAAATCAATCATTTGGTGTATGTGTGTGCAATAATTAATATTATGTGTTTTGTGATTAAATTTACATCTACGTTTACTCATATGTGGTTATGCACTTTATTTTAAAATCGATACAATAAACACGTTTAAATGTTTTTCATAAGATTCACTCGCCAACTTTTTGTTGACCCAAAACCCTATTTTTACACATGATACAGGTGAACAGGTTGAAGCAAGGGACACATAGGAAATTGCCTTAGAAGAAAAATAATGAAGTTATGAAAAATGTATTTGAACATGTTGTATTTGTATGCTTATTGTAATGCTCTTTAATAAGAAATAATAAATATGAAACTTTATAGTAAATGTCATGAGCTTTGATGAAAACCCAATCATGCCCCGATCACCTTTTCCGCTGCGGGTCGGGGTGTGACAGATTGGTATCAGAGCTTTTGACTATAGGGATATAGGATAGGTTATTAGACCCTTAGAGCCTATACTATACTTGATTAGATTTTAAATTGCTTATGTGGTTACATGCAAACTCATGATGTTTATTTGTTTCGTATTTATTACACATACAAATGCATGCAAACACTTCCACTATCATATTGTGTGATATTCAATGAGTTATACTTATTGTCAAACATAACAAGCTTACATACACATTCATCACGCATATTTCAATGTTCACATCTTCAAGTCATCCTCATAGTTCCCTTATTCAAGATTTTGTCGCATTTTTCATTTTTCAATCTCATCAAAGTGAGTTCTACGACGGGCATGTAGTAACCGTAAGGGTACAAGTACCGGTAGTCGGAACGTCCTGTCTAGGTTGGCATTCGTATAAATCCAATATAACGGACCAGTTTGCCTACCTGGGGACTAACGATGAGAGTACGAAGGACCTATTAGGCCAAAGCATGCCACACCAAACGTCGTTCGAACTAACCCCACTTTGAGGTATCACCGTGTCCACACCTGGATGCACTTCGAATATCATACGTTACATACATATTTCTCAATTTTCTCCGGGTTTTAGTGTACGTTACCAGGCTAACACATGCGAACCATATGAAAGACCCGGTAATCATGGGGGCCCACATGATTACGAAGGTGAAGTATGGCGGCATGCAAGGCCCAATTACGAGCAAAGCCCAAGACATCCTATGCATGTAGTAAATTTATTATTCTTCATTTATTTTATGAATGTTCATTCCTAAATACGACACATGACCCCTAAAACGTCCAACTCATACTCTCGATGCGTATTCCTTGTAGATGTCTTCTAGTCTTGCTCGTAGAAAAATGAAAGCAGGAAAATCCCGCGAGCGCATGACTGCCCAAATCGCTCAACAAATGGCTGCCGTAATACCCAACATCGTGGTTCAAGTTCAACAGGCCCTTACCGCTAATCCCGTCAACCCAATTAACCAAGAAGATCAAAACATTGTCAACCCTCTCCCAAAAGCCACTAAATGCACCTTCAAGCATTTCAAATCCTGCGATCCTCCAAAATACGAAGGGACCGAAGGTGTCACCACTCTCCTCCATTGGTTTGAGGAGATGGAAAACACTTTTCTCAGTTGCGACTGTCCCGATAATCGCAAGGTGCGATATGCTACCGGTCGTTTGTTTGGAATAGCACTTACATGGTGGAATACAGAGAAGGCCAAGCGAGGTACTGAGAATGCTATGACTTTGACTTGGGAAGAATTGAGGGAGATCATGACAAGACGTTTCTGTCCAAGAAGCGAAATCAAGAAATTAGAGGATGAGTTCCATTCTTTGAAACAAAAGGAAGGCGGCCACACCACATACAACAAGAGATTCCTTGAGTTAAATCAGATGGTCCCCAACTTGTTCACTCCTCTCTACCGTTTGATCGAGCATTACATTCGAGGTCTTCCTTCAAAAATTCAAGACCCATAAATAAGTACCACGCCTGCAACTTTGGAAGCAGCAATGGAGTTAGCTACAGAGCTCACCGAAAACCGCATACGAAATAAGGACTTCAAGGAGGAGAAGAAGAAGGATAAAGCATCAATTGAAACCTCAAACTCCACCCAAACCAAATCCCCTTCTCAACCCACTTATAAGAGAAAACGAGATGGGCAAATTTTCGCTGTCACCCAACGCAATCAACCAGCTTCACAAGCCGTACCCCTCCAAGCTATCCCAATCACTCAAGTAGCACCCAACTCAACTTACCCAAATAAGAAACCTTACTTTGGACCTCACCCTCAATGCAACACCTATTTTTATCACCATCCATCTACCTTACCTTGTCGATTATGTGCGAATTGTGGACGCTATGGTCATTTGAGCAAGGTTTGCTGCACCTCTCAAAACCAAACCTCACCCCCTACTCAAAACATGATCCAAACATATCAACAACCCCAATACCCCATGTTTCCATATGTTCGAGCTTGTTTTAATTGTGGCGACCCTACCCACTTTAGAAACACGTGCCCTCGATTGGTTAACATCATAAACGCACAAGCTCAAGCAAACCCAGTTAACCAAGCAAATCAAGAAAACCTAACCACTAGGCCACCAGCAAGAGGAAGAGCTTACAACATCAACGCTAACCCTGTTGAAGATAATAACGGCCCAAACGAACCACCCAACTAGTCTTCCATCACCAAAAATCAGGACTCAACTCCAACCGTCTAGTTTTTATGTTTTCTCTATGTTATCTCAATCTTTACGTATCTCAATTATAAATTTGAAATTTATGTATCCAAGAGTCTTAATGCGAATTACTATTTCACGTTTTGTTTTATACTCATTGATTTAACATTCATATCATCATACATCTCGACGTATCTCAATCTCATCATTCAAAGAAGTTGGGTTGTATCTCACTTATACATAGACTAACCCCTTCATCATAACAAACGAGAGAGGTACTGTCATCATTCAATCATGTATCCTATCAGATTTAAGACTCAAGCTTAGGTTGTTGTGTTTGTTTATGTTTTAGAGTCACATAGAACTAATCATAATTTACTGATAAAGCCAATGAAAATTTAACAAGAATATGGTGGATACGCCGCTGGTACTTCCTATATATAAGTATTCTTGCCAAAGGATCAGAGGCATTGTCAGGCGGTTATGAGAAGTTCCATGTAGGTTTTAGTAATGTCATGGTTGAAGTTTTGTTTTATACTCACTGATTTAGCATTCATATCATCACACATCTCGACGTATCTCAATCTCATCATTCAAAGAAGTTGGGTTGTGTCTCACTTTTACCTAGACTAACCCCTTCATCATAACAAACGAGAGAGGTACTGTCATCATTCAATCATGTATACTTTCAGATTTGAGACTCAAGTTTTGGTTGTTGTGTTTGTTTATGTTTTAGAGTCACATAGAACTAATCATAATTTACTGATAAAGCCAATGAAAATTTGACAAGAATATGGTGGATACGCCGCTGGTACTTCCTATATATAAGTATTCTTGCCAAAGGATCAGAGGCATTGTCAGGGGGTTATGAGAAGTTCCATGTAGGTTTTAGTGGTAGAAGTTTTGTTTTAGGATATAACCTTATCTTTCCAAACGTATCGATTCTCTCAAAACTCTTGTGCATGAGATCATACCTAGTCAATCAACTCTGTTTATCAATATTCCTTATCTTAGGCATCAAAAAGCGATTCCTGTAGCAGGGTATTCAACCCTTACTAGGAACGTTACCGCCTCAAATAAAATTTAAACTCTTACCCCCTTTGGAGTATGTCATTGTCAAAACCACCCTCCTTTCGAGTCAAACATACCACTACTTAAATTTCGGGACAAAATTTCTAAAAGTAGGAGATACTGTAACATCCGTCGAAAAACGGGTTTTCAAAACCCGCTTCGTTTATTAATCGAATATCCAGTTAAAAATTTTCGTTGCTCATTTAATGCCCAAATTAATTTTAAACGATACATAATTAATAAATAAATTAGAATTTAAAATTATAATTAATAATTAATAATAAATAAGGAATAAAAAAAAATAAAAGGAGACGTCGGGTTTCGAACCCGGGTCACCCGCTTCAACAAACGCACAACACACCGCTCCGCCACTTGCCTTTTTGTGAATATTACGAAAACAAATAATATTTAAGATGAAATCCGGATTCAAACCAGAAACAGCCGCGTGAAGTCGCCGGCTATCATCAAGGAAACCGGATTTCCTTGTCAATCCTCGAATGTAACCGATAGACTCAATCAAGGAGTCAACAATCCCCAATCGGTTATGCAATCAGTTAGGCAATTACATCTTGACCGAACTTTTGAAACCGAAATCATGTGTTGATAATGGGCACTATAAATATCGATGCATCTCATCTCAATTGCACTCGCATACTGTCTCAAAACATTACTCAAACTGCTCTCGAACCTTCGGCTCAACTCTCTGCTCAATCTGCAAGTCGCCGGAAATTACTGAAACTGCCGGAGTTAGTCACCGGAAAACCGAACCCATTTCATTTCTTCTATTTTACTCTAAAATAAGACTCCTAGAGCTCAGACTGTCACACCCCGACCCGCAGCAGAAAAGGTGATCGGGGCATGATTGGGTTTTCATCAAAGCTCATGACATTTATTATAACGTTTCATATTTATTATTACCATTTAAAGGAAATCATACAATCATAATTACAACATGTTCTACACATCTTTCTAGACTTCATTATTTTCTTCTAAGGCATTTCCTATGTTTTCCTTGCTTCATCCTGTTCACCTGTATCATGTGTAAAAATGGTTTTTGGATCAACAAAAAGTTGGCGAGTGAATCCTATGAAAAACATTTGAACAAGTTTATTGAATTGATTATAAAATAAAGTGCATAACCACATATGAGTAAATATAGATGTAAACTTATTCACAAAACACTTAATATTAAATAATGCACACACATACAATAATAGATTGTTTTGAGGCACGCATTGCTCAACTCGTCTCCCACGAGGAACTGATGGGCCTAATGAATGAGTTTTGAGGCACGCGTTGTTATACGAACTGATGGGCCTAATGAATGAGTTTTAAGGCACGCGTTGTTCAACTCGTCTCCCACGAGGAACTGAGGGGCCTAACAAATAATTTGCATACAACTTGACAATATGTAATACATAACTACAAACAATATTTACATTCTAAGTTTAGATCATAATATGGTATAGCACGAGTTTGAATTAACAAATTAGTTTAAGCGACACATGATACACCCCAAAACGTGTAATAAAAATGGAAGTTGTAAGATTCACTCACATTGGGTGCGTTCGGTTGATGATGTTGAATGCGCACGAGTTTAGAGGATTGATCGACGAGGAAAAACTAACTTAATTAATAACGAAAAAGTAAGGTAAATAAATGGATTTTATTAACAATTTTAATAGGATTTTTGGATATATTTTTGTGAGTTTAAGGCTATTTTCTAACTTTAAAAATGTTATTTTTAAGTATTTTTAATTGATTTTTAATTTAAATAAATAAAAATAATAAAAAAATGTTGACTTTTGACCGTTGACCATAAGCGTTGACTATTTGACTGTGACTGTTTGACCGGTTCTATTGTGTGTATGTATGTGCCGGGCAGGACTCGAACCCGAGACCTCTCCGTACGCGTGCACGCAGCTCTACCAACTGAGCTACGTGTCTAACCCGAAATATTTCTGTTTTAATTATATTTATACACTAATTAAGTTAATCCGAAAATCATTTATTTTAAAAAGGATTTAATGTATCGACTCGGTGCTCTCCACAGGTCTCGAACCCGGGACCTGTGGTTTAGTTTGGCACACAGTCCACCTCTGGACTGTGTGTCTAACTTGGTAAATATTCTGGTTTTTAATATACTTAACATCTTACGGTTGTGGAACCGGTTCAGTTTTAAAAAAAGACTTTTTATTACAGCGAATGTGTGTGTGTCAAGGATCGAACTCGGGACGTATGCATATTGTTTGCACACAGTCCACCGCTGGACTGTGTGTCTAACCCGTTCATAATATTGATTTTAATTAATCTTATATCTTACACGACTTCGTCTTCTTCGTTCAAAACACAGACAACGGTTAACTAACTGTTATTTGGTAAATTAATTTAACGAACTTATAAACAATTGCAATGTATTGAACAGAAAAGGGTTTGCGTGATTGTATCGAACTGATCGTCTTTCTTCAGAAGTCCGGCAAAAATCGTCGGCTCTGTTTTGGGAACTCCTTCTGTTCGGATTCAATAATCAGTTTTGATGAATTAGATGTGAAATTGAACTACTGAGTAACGATTATCAGTAGGTTTGAATGATCACACCGGTTATCAGCGACTTTCCGAAAATTCCAGAAGTTTTCCGGCGAAAACAGAAAATCCGGCAACGTCGTCTGGAATAGATTCTGGGTGAGGTATTGATATTAGAATTTGTCCAATAATGGAAAGAAACAGAAAGGTCAAGGTATTTACCGTGTAGATGAAAGTCCCGGTTTTCCGGCGACTTGCAGAGAATTCCGGCGAGTGAAATTTCTTGCGACAGAGATTCTTCAGAGGTTTAAGGTGAGTGGGGGTGATGTCAGTATGAGCTCCAAGATCTTATGTTTGGGTAAACAGACGGAATGGAATGAACTCGGTTTTCCGGCGAGTTGCAGAAAGTTTCCGGCGAGTTGTTCTTGCTGAATAGGGACTTGTAGAGGGGTTTACGAGTGTATTGAGGGTTGATTCGAGTGAATAGCGAGTTGGTTCTCTGACTGAAAGTACTCATAGACTTCCAAAACCACGACTTGCTTAAAATCAAACGGAAATTTTGTAACAGTGATAACGGTTTGCGAGTTAAAGTGTTTGATTGCGATTTCGGTTAAGGATTGATTGTCACAATCGTTCTTTAAAACGTATACGTTTGAAGCAGAGCGGTTACTTGCTGAAATCTCGCAATTGACTCGCATGGCATGAATATTTATATTTATTGATTTCAATTATTTCCCAAAGATTGCAGGTAGTCTAGTGGTGCATTGTGTGTTTGTTTGAGCGGGAGACCCGGGTTCGAAACCCGGCGTCTCTATTTAATTTTTATCTCCTTATTTATTATTGATTATTAATTATAGTTTTTAAATTATACTATGTTGATTAATTGTGTATCGTATAAAATTAATTTGAGCATTAAATACGCAACGAAAATTTTAACTGGATGTTCGGTTAATAAACGAAGCGGGTTCGGTTAACCCGGTTTTTGACGGATGTTACAGTATCCCCTACTTTTAGAAATTTCGTCCCGAAATTTAAGTAGTGGCATGTTTGTCTCAAAAGGATGGTGTTTAGTTTGACAGTTACATACTTAGAAAGGAGTAAGAGTTTAAATTTTGTTTGCGGCGGTAACGTTCCTTGTAAGGGTTGAGTACCCTGCTTCAGGAATCGCTTTTTGATGCCTATGATAATGAATATTGATAAACAGAGTTGATTGACTAAATATGATTTCATGCGCAAGAGTTTTGATATGTTTCGAAAGATAAGGTTATATCCTAAAACAAAACTTCTAATACTAAAACCTACATTGAACTTCTCATAACCGCCTGACAATGCCTCTGATCATTTGGCAAGAATACTTATATATAGGAAGTACCAGCGGCGTATCCACCATATTCTTGTCAAATTTTCGTTGGTTTTATCAGTAAGTTATGATTGGTTCTATGATGTGATTCTAGAACATAAATAAACACAACTGATAGTATACATGTTTGAATGGTGACACAATCCAGTTTCTTTAAATGATGAGATGATATGAATGCTATATCAGTGAGTATAAAACAAACTTCAACCAAGACATTACTAAATCCTACATGGAACTTCTCATAATCGCCTGACAATGCCTCTGATCCTTTGACAAGAATACTTATATATAGGAAGTACCAGCGGCGTATCCACCATATTCTTGTCAAATTTTCATTGGTTTTATCAGTAAGTTATGATTGGTTCTATGATGTGACTCTAGAACATAAATAAACACAACAACCAAAGTCAGAGTCCTAATTCTAATAGTATACATGTTTGAATGGTGACAGTACCTCTCTCGTTTGTTATGATGGAGAGGTTAGTCTATGTAGAAATAGAACACAATCCTATTTCTTTAAATGATGAGATGATATAAATGCTAAATCAGTGAGTATAAAACAAACTTCAACCAAGACAATACTAAATCCTACATGGAACTTCTCATAACCACCTGATAATGCCTCTGATCCTTTGGCAAGAATACTTATATATAGGAAGTACCAGCGGCGTATCCACCATATTCTTGTCAAATTTTCATTGGTTTTATCAGTAAGTTATGATTGGTTCTATGATGTGACTCTAGAACATAAATAAACACAACAACCAAAGTCTGAGTCCTAATTCTGATAGTATACATGTTTGAATGGTGACAGTACCTCTCTCGTTTGTTATGATGGAGAGGTTAGTCTATGTAGAAATAGAACACAATCCAATTTCTTTAAATGATGAGATGATATGAATGCTAAATCAGTGAGTATAAAACAAACTTCAACCAAGACAATACTAAATCCTACATGGAACTTCTCATAACCGCCTGAAAATGCCTCTGATCCTTTGGCAAGAATACTTATATATAGGAAGTACCAGTGGCGTATCCACCATATTCTTGTCAAATTTTCATTGGTTTTATCAGTAAGTTATGATTGGTTCTATGATGTGACTCTAGAACATAAATAAACACAACAACCAAAGTCTGAGTCCTACATCTGATAGTATTTATGTTTGAATGGGGACAGTACCTCTCTCGTTTGTTATGATGGAGAGGTTAGTCTATGTAAAAATAGAACACAATCCAATTTCTTTAAATGATGAGATGATATGAATGCTAAATCAGTGAGAAAACAAACTTCAACCAAGACAATACTAAATCCTACATGGAACTTCTCATAACCGCCTGATAATGCCTCTAATCCTTTGGCAAGAATACTTATATATAGGAAGTACCAGCGACGTATCCACCATATTCTTGTCAAATTTTCATTGGCTTTATCCATAAGTTATGATTAGTTCTATGTGACTCTAAAACATAAACAAACACAATCAACCAAAGCTTGAGTCTTAATTCTGATAGTATACATGTTTGAATAATGACAGTACCTCTCTCGTTTGTTATGATGGAGAGGTTAGTCTATGTAGAAGTGAGACATAACCCAACTTCTTTAAATGTTGAGATTGAAATACGTTGAGATGTATGATGATATGAATGTTAAATCAATGAGTATAAAACAAAACTGAAATAGTAATTCGCATTTAAGATTCTTGGATAAATTTCCAATTTATAATTGAGATACGTGAAAGTTGAGATAACATAAAGAAAAACATAAAAACGAAGCGGTTGGAGTTGAATCTTGATTTTTGGTGAAGGAGACTAGTTGGGTGGTTCGTTTGGGCCGTCATTATCTTCAATAAGATTGGAGTTGATGTTGAAAACTCTTCCTCTTGCTGGTGGCCTAGTGGTTGGGTTTTCTTGATTTGCTTGGTTAACTGGGTTTGATTGAGCTTGAGCGTTTATGATGTTAACCAATCGAGGGCACGTGTTTCTAAAGTGGGTAGGGTCGCCACAATTAAAACAAGCTCGAACATATGGGAACATAGGGTATTGGGGTTGTTGATAGGTTTGGATCATGTTTTGAGTAGGGGGAGAGATTTGGTTTTGAGAGGTGCGGCAAGCCTTGCTCAAATGACCATAGCGTCCACAATTCGCACATAGTCGACAAGGTAAGGTAGATGGATGGTGATAAAAACAGGTGTTACATCGAGGGTGAGGTCCAAGGTATGGTTTCTTATTTGGGTAAGTTGAGTTGGGTGCTACTTGAGTGATTGGGATAGCTTGGAGGGGTACGGCTTGTGAGGCTGGTTGGTTGCGTTGGGAGACAGCGAAAAGTTGCCCATCCCGATTTCTCTTAGAAATGGGTTGAGAAGGGGTTTCGGTTTGGGTGGAGTTTGAGGTTTCAGTCAATGATTTATCCTTCTTCTTCTCCTCCTTGAAGTCTTTATTCCGTATGCGGTTCTCGGTGAGCTCTGTAGCTAACTCCATTGCTGCTTCCAAAGTTGCAGGCGTGGTACTTATTACAGAGTCTTGAATTTTTGATGGAAGACCTCGAATGTAGTGCTCGATCAAACGGTAAAGAGGAGTGAACAAGTTGGGAACCATTTGATTTAACTCGAGGAATCTCTTGTTGTATGTGGTGTGGTCGCCTTCCTTTTGTTTCAACGAATAGAACTCATCCTCTAATTTCTTGATTTCGCTCCTTGGGCAAAACCGTCTTGTCATAATTTCCTTCAACTCATCCCAAGTTAAAGTAATAGCATCTTCAACGCCTCGTTTGGCCTTCTCTGTATTCCACCAAGTAAGTGCTATTCCAAGTAAACGACCGGTAGCATATCGCACTTTGCGATCATCGGGGCAATCGCAATTTAGAAAGGTGTTTTCCATTTCTTCAAACCAATGGAGGAGAGCGGTGACACCTTCAGTCCCTTCGTATTTTGGAGGGTCGCAAGATTTGAAATGCTTGAAGGTGCATTTAGTGGTATTTGGGGGAGGGTTGATAACATTTTGATCTTCTTGGTTGACGGGATCAGCGGTAAGGGCTTGTTGGACTTGAATCACAATGTTGGGTATTACGCCAGCCATTTGTTGAGCGATTTGGGCAGCCATGCGCTCGCGGGCTTTTCTTGCTCTCATCTTCCTACGAGCGGAATTAGAAGACATCTACAAGGAATACATATCAAGAGTATGAGTTGGATGTCTTTGGGTTCATGTGTCGTATTTAGGAATGAACATTCATAAAATAAATATAAAATAATAAATCTACTACATCCATAGGATGTCTTGGGCTTTGCTCGTAATTGGGCCTTGCATGCCGCCATACTTCACCTTCGTAATCATGTGGGCCCCCATGATTACCGGGTTTTTCATATGGTTCGCATGTGTTAGCCTGGTTACGTACATTAAAACCCGGAGAAAATCGAGAAATATGTATGTAACGTATGATATTCGGAATGTATCCAGGTGTGGACACGGTGACACCTCAAAGTGGGGTTAGTTCGAACGACGTTTGGTGTGGCATGCTTTGGCCTAATAGGTCCTTCGTACTCTCATCGTTAGTCCCCAGGTAGGCAAACTGGTCCGTTATATTGGATTTATACGAATGCCAACCTAGACAGGACATTCCGACTACCGGTACTTGTACCCTTACAGTTACTACATGCCCGTCGCAGAACTCACTTTGATGAGATTTGAAAAAAATGCGACAAATCTTGAATAACGGAAGTATGAAGATGAATTGAATATGTGAACATTGAAATATGTATGATGAATATGTATGTAAGTATGTATGTTTGACTGTAAGTATAATTCACTATGTATCACAAAATGTAATATTGGAAGTGTTTGCATGCATTTGTGTATGTAATAAATATGAAAGAAATAAACATCATGAGTTTGCATGTAACCACATAAACAATTAAAATCTAATCAACTATAGTATAGGCTCTAAGGGTCTAATAACCTATCCTATATCCCTATAGTCAAAAGCTCTGATACCAATCTGTCACACCCCGACCCGCAGCGGAAAAGGTGATCGGGGCATGATTGGGTTTTCATCAAAGCTCATGACATTTTTATAACGTTTCATATTTATTATTACAATTTAAAGGAAATCATACAATCATAATTACAACATGTTCTACACATCTTTCTAGACTTCATTATTTTCTTCTAAGGCATTTCCTATGTTTTCCTTGCTTCATCCTGTTCACCTGTATCATGTGTAAAAATGGTTTTTGGATCAACAAAAAGTTGGTGAGTGAATCCTATGAAAAACATTTGAACAAGTTTATTGAATTGATTATAAAATAAAGTGCATAACCACATATGAGTAAATATGGATGTAAACTTATTCACAAAACACTTAATATTAAATAATGCACACACATACAATAATAGATTGTTTTGAGGCACGCGTTGCTCAACTCGTCTCCCACGAGGAACTGATGGGCCTAATGAATGAGTTTTGAGGCACGCGTTGTTCTACGAACTGATGGGCCTAATGAATGAGTTTTAAGGCACGCGTTGTTCAACTCGTCTCCCACGAGGAACTGAGGGGCCTAACAAATAATTTGCATACAACTTGACAATATGTAATACATAACTACAAACAATATTTACATTCTAAGTTTAGATCATAATATGGTATAGCACAAGTTTGAATTAACGAATTAGTTTAAGCGACACATGATACACCCCAAAACGTGTAATAAAAAGGGGAGTTGTAAGATTCACTCACATTGGGTGCGTTCTGTTGATGATGTTGAATGCGCACGAGTTTAGAGGATTGATCGACGAGGAAAAACTAACCTAATTAATAACGAAAAAGTAAGGTAAATAAATGGATTTTATTAACAATTTTAATAGGATTTTTGGATATATTTTTGTGAGTTTAAGGATATTTTCTAACTTTAAAAATGTTATTTTTAAGTATTTTTAATTGATTTTTAATTTAAATAAATAAATAAATAAAAATAATAAAAAAATGTTGACTTTTGACCGTTGACCATAAGCGTTGACTGTTTGACTGTGACTGTTTGACCGGTTCTATTGTGTGTATGTATGCGCCGGGCAGGACTCGAACCCGAGACCTCCCGTACGCGTGCACGCAGCTCTACCAACTGAGCTACGTGTCTAACCCGAAATATTTCTGTTTTTAATTATATTTATACACTAATTAAGTTAATCCGAAAATCATTTATTTTAAAAAGGATTTAATGTATCGACTCGGTGCTCTCCACAGGTCTTGAACCCGGGACCTGTGGTTTAGTTTGGCACACAGTCCACCGCTGGACTGTGTGTCTAACTTGGTAAATATTCTGGTTTTTAATATACTTAACATCTTACGGTTGTGGAACCGGTTCAGTTTAAAAAAAAAAAAAGACTTTTTATTACAGCGAATGTGTGTGTGTCAAGGATCGAACTCGGGACGTATGCATATTGTTTGCACACAGTCCACCGCTGGACTGTGTGTCTAACCCATTCATAATATTGATTTTAATTAATCTTATATCTTACACGACTTCGTCTTCTTCGTTCAAAACACAGACAACGGTTCACTAATTGTTATTTGTTAAATTAATTTAACGAACTTATAAACAATTGCAATGTATTGAACAGAAAAGGATTTGGGGAATGATTGTACCGAACTGATCGTCCTTCTTCAGAAGTCCGGCAAAGATCGTCGGCTCTGTTTTGGGAACTCCTTCTGTTCGGATTCAATAATCAGTTTGGATGAATTAGATATGAAATTGAACTACTGAGTAACGATTATCAGTAGGTTTGAATGATCATACCGGTTATCAGCGACTTTCCGAAAATTCCAGAAGTTTTCCGGCGAAAAAAGAAAATCCGGAAACGTTGTCTGGAATAGATTCTGGGTGAGGGATTGATATTAGAATTTGTCCAATAATGGAACGAAACAGAAAGGTCAAGGTATTTACCGTGTAGATGAAAGTCCCGGTTTTCCGACGACTTGCAGAGAATTCCGGCGAGTGAAATTTCTTGCGACAGAGATTCTTCAGAGGTTTAAGGTGAGTGGGGGTGATGTCAGTATGAGCTCCAAGATCTTATGTTTGGGTAAACAGACGGAATGGAATGAACTCGGTTTTCCGGCGAGTTGCAGAAAGTTTCCGGCGAGTTGTTCTTGCTGAATAGGGACTTGTAGAGGGGTTTACGAGTGTATTGAGGGTTGATTCGAGTGAATAGCGAGTTGGTTCTCTGACTGAAAGTACTCATAGACTTCCAAAACCACGACTTGCTTAAAATCAAACGGAAATTTTGCAACAGTGATAACGGTTTGCGAGTTAAAGTGTTTGATTGCGATTTCGGTTAAGGATTGATTGTCATAATCGTTCTTTAAAACGTATACGTTTGAAGCAGAGCGGTTACTTGCTGAAATCTCGCAATTGACTCGCATGGCATGAATATTTATATTTATTGATTTCAATTATTTCCCAAAGATTGCAGGTAGTCTAGTGGTGCATTGTGTGTTTGTTTGAGCGGGAGACCCGGGTTCGAAACCCTGCGTCTATTTAATTTTTATCTCCTTATTTATTATTGATTATTAATTATAGTTTTTAAATTATACTATATTGATTAATTGTGTATCATATAAAATCAATTTGAGCATTAAATACGCAACGAAAATTTTAACTGGATGTTCGGTTAATAAACGAAGCGGGTTCGGTTAACCCGGTTTTTGACGGATGTTACACAGACCGAAAACACCGCACTCACCTCAAACTTCCTGTAGATCCTCTATCGCGAGTTACACTTCGCCGGAATTTCTTTCAGTCACCGGAACTTCATCGGAGATCACAACTGTTCGGTACAACATCCTTAATTCCTTTTCTGTTTAAATTATTTTCGTTATCAGTAATAAGCAATCAATTAATTCAATAAGAATGATTGATTAAACAGTCGGATTGATTCCCAGGTTTCATAAAAACGAAGAAGATGAACAGCGAGTAGTTTATAAGTATAATTAAAAATGGGATTTGTATCGGGTTAGACACACAGTCCAGTGGTGTGCATTTGAAACGCAAAGATACCGAGTTCGAGTCCCTTACATAATGCTGAATCCTTTATATTAACCGAGCATTTTTATAACGTAAAACAAAACATATAATACCTAAATATAATTAAAATCAGTATTTTAACCATGTTAGACACACAGTCCAGCGGTGGACTGTGTGCAAAGTTAAACCACAGGTCCCGAGTTCGAATCTTGCTTCTGTAACCGGTTCTGGCAATTATCAAAGCTTTTTAAATAGAGACAGAAATGAATTAATCGAATTAATATATAAATATAATTAAAATCAGATTTATTTCGGGTTAGACACGTAGCTCAGTTGGTAGAGCTGCGTGCACGCGTACGGGAGATCACAAGTTCGAACCTCACTCAACGCACATAATTAACACGGTCCGACCGGTCAACGGTCAACGGTCAAAAAGTCAAAATTTTTATTTTCTTTTTATTTATTTATTTTATTTAAAAATCAATTAAAAACACTTAAAAATAATATTTTTGAAGTTAGAAAATTTCCTTAAACTCACAAAAATAAATCTAACAATCCCATTAAGAACACTAATTAAAAATATTAATCTCAAATAAATGTTTATTTATTTATCGAATTATTATGTTATTATTTAGGTTAGTTTCTCTCGTGGTTAAATCCAAATTCGTTCGCATTCATCATCAATCCAAGAAACGCAACCACTGTGAGTGAATTCTTACAAATTCCCCTTTTTATTCATGTTTTGGGGTGTATCATGTGTCGCTTAAATTAATTCGCTTATTCAAACTCGTGTCATTACCATTATATGATCTAAACTTATATTGTAAATATTGTTTGTTGTGATGTGTGTTTACATATTGTCAAGTTACGTGCAAAGCATTCATTAGGCCCATCAGTTCCTCGTGGGAGACGAGTTGAACAACGTGTGCCTCAAAATCATTCATTAGGCCCATCATCAGTTCCTCGTGGGAGACGAGTTGAACATCACGTGCCTCAAAATCAATCATTTGGTGTATGTGTGTGCAATAATTAATATTATGTGTTTTGTGATTAAATTTACATCTACGTTTACTCATATGTGGTTATGCACTTTATTTTAAAATCGATACAATAAACACGTTTAAATGTTTTTTATAAGATTCACTCGCCAACTTTTTTGATCCAAAACCCTATTTTTACACATGATACAGGTGAACAGGTTGAAGCAAGGGACACATAGGAAATTGCCTTAGAAGAAAAATAATGAAGTTATGAAAAATGTATTTGAACATGTTGTATTTGTATGCTTATTCTAATGCTCTTTAATAAGAAATAATAAATATGAAACTTTATAGTAAATGTCATGAGCTTTGATGAAAACCCAATCATGCCCCGATCACCTTTTCCGCTGCGGGTCGGGGTGTGACACAAAGAGTTGGATACTTTCTGTGAGTCAAAAGGGATTGTTAGGCAATATAGCATCCCTATAACTCCAAAACAAAATGGGGTTGTTGAAAGGAAAAACAGAACTTTGATTGAATCAGCAAGAACTATGCTAACAGATTCTGGTTTACCCATGTCTTTCTGGGCAGAGGCTGTAAACACTGCTTGTTATGTTCAGAACAGAGTTTTGATAAACCCCAGGCATCAAAAGACTGCTTATGAATTGCTTTATAAAATCAAACCTCTGCTCTCTTATTTTAAAGTCTTTGGCTACCCATGCTTCATTTTAAATTTAAAGGATTCAATATCCAAGTTTTCAACCAAAGTTGATTGTGGTTATTTTCTGGGATACTCAACCACTGCCAAAGCCTATAGAGTTTTAACTCTAGGACCAAGTGTGTTGAAGAAACTCTGAATGTAAAGTTCAACGAACTCTCATCTTTGAAAATCCCAGTAAATCCTGCTGAACTGTTTGACCTATCCAAATTTACATTTGAAGATGTGTCTATCAAGACTAACCATGCAGGTACTCCACAGTCATCAAGTCAAGAGCAAGGATATGATTGCATTCTTCCAAGCTTCAAAATCAATCCTTCAGGCAGAGGAGCAGATGTTAGTAGCAATGGTGAAAGCTCTGCCAGGTCAACAGTGGTTAATACTCAAACCTCTGCCAGCTCTCAGAACCAAACATCTGTTGATAAAAATCCACAACAAATGGACAAAAGTCAACCCACTTTCACATCCATTCCATCAATTCCTCCACCACCATTCCAATCAGAGGCAGGGCCATCAAATTCACCAACAGAGGATAGCTCAGATGATACACATTTGCAAGCTTCACCTCAGAAGCCATTGTCCCATATCAAGGTGAATTGGTTTTCCTCAAAAGCCATCCTGTGGATCAAGTTATTGGTAACATCAATGAGGGAGTGCTCACCAGAAGCCAATCCCAAAACATTTGTCTTTTTGCTGGTTTTCTATCACTCAAACAACCTGTCAAGTACCAAGAGGCACTAAAAGACAACAGTTGGGTAGAAGCCATGCAATAGCTCCTATAGTTCAAAAGACAACAAAATATGGGAACTTGTACCACTGCCAAAAGATGTATGAACTATTGGCAAAAAGTGGGTCTTCAAGAACACAACAGATGAAAGGGGCATTGTTGTCAAGAACAAAGCAAGGCTCGTGGTTCAAGGCTCTAGATAGGAAGAAGGCATAGACTATGATGAAACATTTGCTCCAGTTGCAAGATTGGAGGCCATCAGACTGTTCTTAGCTTTTGCTGCAAACCACAACATCAAGGTGTATCAAATGGACATCAAAAGTTCATTTATGTATGAAAAGATCAAGGAAGAAGTGTATGTGTGTCAACCTCCTGGTTTTGAAGATGCATTTCATCCTTATCATGTTTACAGGTTAAACAAAGCACTATATGGTCTAAAGCAAGCACCCAGAACTTGGTATGAAACTCTATCCACTTTTCTCTTATCCATTGGTTTCACCAGAGGTAGGATTGATAAAATCCTATTTTTAAAATGGAAAGGAAATGATTTGATGCTTGTCCAAATTTATGTGGATGACATCATTTTTTGATCCACATGCACCGCCATGTGTGAAGAGTTCAGAAAACTCATGGCAGCAGAGTTTGAGATAAGTGCAATGGGTGAGTTGCAATGTTTTCTTGGTTTACAAGTCAAACAAATGCAACATGGCACTTTTATCCATCAAAATAAGTATGTAAAAGAACTGCTTAAGAAATTTGATATGAATGATTGTAAACCTTGTAGCACACCCATGGCAACATCCAAGCTAGTCACATTTGATGGCAAATATGACCTTGTTGATCAAACATTGTATCGAAGCAGATTGGGTCTTTACAATACCTAACTGCATCAAGGCAAGACATCGTGTTTGCAACATGTGTTTGAGCCAGATCACAATCATTGCCAAGAAAATCAGATCTTATTGCTGTAAAAAGGATATTCAAAGGTGCTCCTACACTTGGTATCTGGTATCCAGCTAATGGTAACATTGAGCTTGCAGGATATTCTGATAGTGACTTTGCTGGATGTAAAACAACAAGGAAGTCCACATCTGGAGGAGCCTAATTCCTAGGTGATTGCTTAGTGTCTTGGCAAAGCAAAAAAGCAAGTTGCAGTTTCCACATCCACTGCTGAAGCAGAATATATAGCTGCTGCAAGTTGTACTGCTCAACTCATGTGGCTTCAAAATCAATTGTTGGATTTTGGTATCACTGCTTTAAAGAATCCACTCAAAATTGATAGTCAAGCAGCAGAAAATATCATCAAAAATCCTGTCTCTCATTCCACCACCAAGCACATTGACACCAGACATTACTTTGTGAGGGATTGCTATGAAAAATGTATGATTTCTTTACAACATGTCCATACCAAGGATCAACTGGCAGATGTGTTGACAAAAGCACTTGATGCTCACACTTTTGACAGTTTGATATCTAGGCTTGGAATGCTAAACATGGATTAAAAATAAATTTTTTTGTGATCCATGTGTAAATACCAATAAAATGTTTTTAATCCATCCTTAAAAATAGTTTAAAATTGAATCTTTCAATAAATCCTCAAAGTCTGTTCAAAGAACTGATAGCACAAAAACACTGTTCGTTTAGAAAAATTTATCCACTGTCAAAAAGTGTTTCCTCTGATAGTTGCAAATACTGCTCTTATCCACTGTTAAAAATTCCAAACAGTGTTTAGCCAAACAACTGTCTTTCATTTTCAATCAGAGGTTACACGTGGTCAGATGTTATTTGACAGTCGTTGCATCAGATGCCACGTCCTCATCACTTTTTCAAGAAACCCTTAAAAAACCTTGTTCTATCCAGAACAGAGGATTCACCAAACTGTGTCGATTTCAAAAATCTCAAAACAGTTTGCATGCAAATCATGGCTCCTAAAAAAATCAAAGGCGAAATCAAAGCAAGATTTACCACCATACGTCTTGACTGTCAAAACCCCACACAATTACACGGGGATCTTAGAAGAAACCGAAGCCAATACACGATACCACACATTGATTTGGATTCTAAGAGAGTCAAAATTTAAGCATATGCTCGAAGTCAAAGCCCATATTTACATCGATTCTCTTCGGGATTTATGGAAAAATGCTAAGGTCAAAACATCCGCTGATGGTGTTCCTTATGCAATAATCTCAAAGGTTGGGGGTACTTCTTTGAAAATTAGTCCAAAATCGATCTCTCAAGTTTTTCAATTGAATGATATAGCACATCCTGTGTCATTTTCTTTAAGAGAGATTGCAAGCAGAGTTTGTGGAAAGAGGTTACACTGGCCAATTGAAAGGTATGACAATCTTTAAACCCCATTTTCCAACAAGATGAAATTCTTTTTCCATACTCTTTTAACATGTCTCTCTGCAAAATCTACTGCTTTCAATGAGATTCCATTGAACATGCAATATCTGGGATAGGCAATTTTGACTGATTCTGATTTTAACTATTCCCAGTATTGTTTAATGATCTTGTAAATAATTTTAAAAACATCTCAAAAAGAAAAGCTTTCTTGATACATCCTCGATTCTTGAGTGTTTACTTGCAAGACCAGATCAGATCTGCAGCAAGTAAATAAGGCGCAGTGACCACACCTGGCTGCCTAACTCATGAAACTTTTACATGAATAACAAATCAAGAAAAGGTTTCCAAAACAGAAGTAGAGGAGGATGAGCCAGTTTTACAAGAACAAAATGTTCAATCTCTTCCTCCTCCTACTGAGCCACTGCTCTAGGTAATCAGAGCATTACAACCACTGCTCTGAAACCCACACCAAAAATCACCAAAAAGAAATCAACAAAAACATCCAAAAAACCCACCAAACCCAAAAAGGGTCCTCTGGAAGATGAGATCCCAGAGGTAAACCCTGTGACAACACCAATGTCACAAACCACTGTTGCTACTTCTTCACAGCAGATGGTTGACAAATCTCCACGTAGCTATAAAACTCCTCCTGCATCCTCACAAAAGGATCAAGTAGTAAACACAGGGACACCAAATTATGAAGCTCTAGGACCACTTGGTTCTATCTTCCACAGGCCATCTCCTAGGGCAATGTCTCTTTCTGCACCTATTCCTTCTCCAATAAAATCACTACCACAAACCTTTTTACCCTTGCTGAATGCAATAGAACTAGAGCAGACATTATCCAGCACTTCTCACCAACCTATCACTGAGAATATACTTCAACATGATGCTGGTTCTGAATCTCTATTCTTTGCTAGCCTATCAGCAAATGAAGAGGCTACATCCCTTGGGTTACATGTAACCCTTGGTGATAGTTCAACTAGAGCTGCCACTACAATTGCAAAACTACCTAGTTTTCCTTTGGACAGTGGTTACATTACTAAGTCTCTGTTGAAGGCAACCTCTGCTGCGGCTACCAAGGTAACCTCTGATGTTGTGGGAATTCCCAAGTACCAAGAAAAAGGGGCATCTAAGGTTTAATCTAGTGTCAAAACACATGCTCATGATACCTTAGATATAACTACCACCTCAGGTAGGAGTTCAGATAATCCTAATAAATTAGGTGATGATCTAAAATACAAAGATTTGACGGAGACAATATCAAAGATTGAAACTTCTGTTGATGAGATCAAAAACCTCTTGAAGCAATTGTTAGCTACAAAGAGCCAACCCTCTGTCTTAACCACTGCTGATCTAAAGAAGCCCTAGACCCTCTGTTTCAGTAACAAAAGCACTTCTCTGATCTACAACACAAACATCAAATGCAGGAAGTATGAAACATGGTTGAAGCTAGATTCATGGATACAAGGGCAGACATCAAAGCGATAAAAGCTCATCTTCTCCAAACCACTGGTACTGCTCCGCCTACAGTAATTTTTGTAAACACTGAAGATGATGCCAAAAAGGGGGAGAAACCTTTGGGAAAGAAGAAGCTTACAATAGATGATCAAATGGCAAAGCCAACAGTGGATATTCCCAAGCCAGATGGTTCAAAGAAAAAGGATCTAACAGATGATATCTTGGCCAGAGAAAACGAGAAGCAAAAGAGAAAATTGTATCTTGATGGCAAGGTATTGGTTGAGCAAAAGATTAAGCAGCAAAAAGAAAAGGAAGAGGTTGGTACCTCAGCAAAGAGGAGACCTGCTAGAAAAGTAAGGCAACCAACTCCCACACCTTCCAAAACTGAGCCTGCTGTAAATCCAACCATTAAAACCTCTACTTTCCAAAAATCAAGCTACCTACTTCAACTTCCATACCCGTTTCCATGAAAGCAGATGTTACAGCAACTGTTGTGTCAACATCTGTTGACACAACAGAGGTTGCAGAATGCAATCTCATCCACTGCCATGGTGATTTTTAATACATCCACCCAACCTCTACCAACACCAACCAGAGTTCCAACTCATCCATCATCACCTGAAATCAAATTTAAGAGGAGAAGGACTACAAGGATGGTAAATGAAGAATAGATCTTTCTTGCTCTACTCCTTTATCATCACAACCACTGACCTCCACATCAATGTTTCCACCATCTTCAAAACCAACCATGATCCCCTTACAGTTATACCTGCAGCAAAGCAATATCCTCTTGATTTACCAGCAGTCAGGGAAGAAATTCTAAGCTTCTATTCTGAGGAAGACCCTGACAAAAGAATCATATTATCTCTTGATGGCTACCCAAGACCTACAAATATTGATGATTATCTAGAACTCAAATTGAAACAAGCAGAGGATATAGCAAAAGGAGACTCGGTGGTAAAAGTGATAGAGAGATACAGACCAACATGTCTTTTCAGCTAAGCAAAGCCAGAGCATTGCAAGATTTTGTCAAAGATCTGAGTAATAAGCTGTTAGAAAGGGAAGATCAATACCTTAAAATACTCATGAACATATCATGAAGAACAAGCAATATAAGGCAATAAAGGCACAGTTCAAGGATTGGAATGAGGATGAGCTGAGAGAAGAAATTGTAAGAATGCAAGAAATGTTAAAAGATCCTCACAAGAAGCCAACTCCTCCTAACTGGGAAAAACATAAGAAAAACATGCCAGACAGAGCTTTGAAGATTAAAAGGATGAAAGAAGAATTGATACAGATCCAGTATGGTTCAAGGAACCAAGTGATAAGGTGGGAGAGAAGTCAGGGTGATTGATACCTTTAAGAGGTTTGAAGAGAGGAGGAAGAAAGATCCAAACATCCTCCTAAACCAGTTTACCCTCCATTAGATGATGTTCAGAAAGCTCAATACTCTAAAAAGTCTATCTCTATCATCTGTCCCCTCCATCCTTGCTTTCAATCAATTAAAAAGCAAGAAAGGATAGATGAAGAAGACAAGAGAGTGTTTGAACACATCAAAGAGGGAATTAAAAACTTGGTTGACTATCACATAGATGAAGCTAATGAAAAGCTCAGAGCAGATTTGACAAAGATAGTTCAACAAAAAGCTCTTCAAACCTCAACCAATAAAAGTTGTCCTAGAAAGCCAGAAGACCCAAAAACTTTAAAGTGGAAAGTCGATAAAGACTCCCACGAGCTAAACGCAGAAGACCTTCAAGATCTTTTGAATCTGACACTCGAAAAAATCGATCAAGTCTAATGGTGATACTGTCAAGATTAGCATGAGGGCTGCATATGAGCTAAATGCAGAAGACCTTCAAGATCTTTTGATCTAGACTCGAAAAGGATGATGATGATGATGATGAAATTTCTCTGAATTTTAATTACAGTTTAAAGGCCAAATCAGAGAATTTTTGTTGAGGAATAAAGACCAAGAATAAACAAGTTTTTTGGCATCATCTGTTCCAGGGGAGATTGTTGGGATTGAACCCTAACAAAGGAACAGATGATATCAAAGCCAAATACACTATCCGAGCTTTGGTCCAACTATCAGAGGTTACAACCTCTGATCTACCTTTACACTGCTTTCCCTAAACAACTGCTCCTATCATCTGATCAAATAAGAAGCAAAGGTCTGATAGAAGAAACAAGATCAGAGGATAGAGATCAGTGCTTAGACTAGTTATAGTTTATTCAATGTAACAGTGCGATGCACTGATAGTGTTAGTTAGCAGTGTTTGTAGTTAGTTATGATTTTGTTAGCTGTCACTATCAACCATGACGTCACAAAAGATACTCAGTGGTTAGATAGTTAGTATAAATAGCTGATCAACGTAACTGTTAAACTTGTCTTCCTGAAAAAGATCAATTCGCACTTTATCTTCTACCTTTCTTACCATCAAACGATTGTAATTGGCTAAGGGGGAGTTTGTGAATCACATGCGAGTTTACCAACTTGAAAGCATGATGGTGATGAAAACAAACGACCGATTGTTTGTATTAAAAGTTTTCCATTAATTCCGCGGCATATCTTTAAAATTCAATCCATTTTTCATCTTTATAAACAAAAACTACAAGTGATTCAAACTTAGATCATGACAAATACTAATTAAACAAATAACATTAATAAAAAAATTACATAATTTAAATAATAAACACATTACATAACTTAAAAAAATAAACTAAAAAACATTACATAATTAAAATTAAACGTTAAACCAAACATAATTAAGTAAAAAAATCTAATTATCTACATGCCGAAATGTATTTGAAGTCACGGTTGTACGTGTGCTTGTAGTTGATGAGGGTGACTTGTATGATGTCGTCTTCCGAAAGGTCACCACTGTCATTTTGTACAACGTTGTGCACCGTCTCAAATCTTTCACTATCCAAACGAATAGTCCTAAAATGCGAAGAAAATGCATCCACGGTTCGGGTGATGCCACCCCTATGAATAGAAAATTTTTGGAAATTACGTCCCCAAAAAGACCCGAGCGGGCGTATAGTGGGTGAGCGCTTCGACCCAAAATTCACCCAACGCTGTATCCTCTTCTTCGGTCCATGGGATCGTTGCCATTTTTTCTAAAAATTTTAAGAGAATATGTGAAAAAAGTTGAGAGAAAATGAGACGAAATGAAAGTTTTTGTAAGGTAAAAATCGTAGAATTGGTTTGATTGTATAGGAGAATTTATTATTTATTTAAAGTAATTTAAAAAAAAATTAACTGTTGGGAGACAACCGCTAAAACCCACACCCAACAAAGTTATGCATGTGCCAACATGCCTTCACGCCGATAGAAAACCCCTCAACTCCATGTCGCTAGCAGACCGATGTACCCGATGTGGAGAGACCATTATGCCTACAAACCCACGCCTACTCATGTGCTTTAAGAGTTCTCCATCGAGAAAGATATGATATATCAATATAACTAGTTTTACTAATACCTATATCTTTCTCAATCTTGATTCCAAATAAATATCAAACATAGTTTTGAATTAAAAAAACATGTACCATAGCTAGTTGTTTTATAATTGACACAAGTCATGGGATACTTCTGACATCTAGACAGGATTCTTGCTTGGGGTTTGATTGTCCAAGAGATGGAATTTTGTATTGGAAAAAACTATTAAGTATTAATATGTTAGAACCCGTGTATTACACAGGTTAAAGAAATGTAATTTTATATATACGAAATAATAAAATAATATATCTTTAAAAAACCTTATTTATCACACGTCTTGAATAAATGTGGAGCCAGCTGCTTGTTAGAGATATATGTCTCTTAGAGAAGAGATTCCATGTTCGAACCTGGACAAAGGAGAATATTTTAAAATAATTGTGTAATAGAGTAGGAGGAAGCTTTGTCATTCAAAAGAAATGTAAATTTGTATATTAAATAATAAAAATGTTATATCTTTTAGAACGCCGTGTATTGTACGGGTTGAATAAATGTAATTTTGTATACCAAATAATTAAAAAAAAGTTATATCTTTGAAAACCGTATTACACAGGTTAAATAAGTTATTTAAGAAGCAAATCGACAGCCATAAATAGGGTCATTGCAGAGATGATTCTTGATGCGCAATAAATTATAAAAGTCACATCTTTAAAAAAACTAATAGATATACTTGATACGCAATAAATAGGGTGATTGCGGAGATGATTCTTGAAAAGAAGACACAATGGTCAAATAAGTTATTTAAGAAACAAATTAGCAGCCATTTGAGTGATAAAATGTTGGTACCAATTCTGACAATTTGATTTATAAATTACGTAATAAAATAGATATAATAACTTTTTTAATAATGAAAACTAGTTATAAAAATCGTCGCCGCGTTTGGGGCGAACTTATTTTGTTATTTAGTCTGTGTTTACATGTGTTTTGAAATCACTACAAGCGCGTTGCCCACGGAATCGCTGAAAAGAATAAAAAGAAAATGTACAAAAAAACACTAAAAAATAACCGAAAAAACAACCAAAAAGTTATATGGTAATGAAGCTGTTCGAATGAAACTCGTGCTCAAAGATGAGCAAATAGTACTGGATACCGGTACCGAAATTTCCCGAACGAAAAGGTCCTAAGTACCGGTTTGGTACCGACTTTTGCCGTTCCTGGTACCGGTTCCCTGCCGGTTTTTACCTTCATATACCGGTACTGTAACCGGTATTTTCGATACCAGTACCGATTTGGTATCAGTTGGCACCGAGCTCATCCCTACCCCTGAAATTAAGAACAAAGAAATCATTAAAAGTTGAAGAAAATCAACAAAAAATGGTGTACGGTACCGTTGTTGTTCGTATGGTACCCGTGATTAGGGATGAGCAAATGGTACCGGGTGGCAGTACCGAATTTCCCGAACTAAAAGATTTTCAAACTAAATCCGGTACCGACTTTTGGTGTTTTCTGTAGCAGGTTGGTGCCTGTTTTTACCTTCATATACCGATGACGAACCGGACCGCATCGGTATTTTCGATACCAATACCGGTTGATACGAAACTTATCCAACTAAAAAAAAGTAAAGAAAATAACTATTATTATATTATAGTATTAAAATTATAAAACTATAAAAAAACTATATATATTATTATAATATATTAAAAACATTATTCACGGGTTTGTTTTTTTAATATATAGAATAATAATAAAAAAGAATATATCAATATAAAGTTTGGTTTTCATGATAAATAATTTGGTTTATTTAAAAATTATCTTAAATTAACAATTTAAATTTGATGATAAACAATTATTAGGATCTAAGTTTGATACTTGTGGTTTTTAAGCAAAAATAAGGACAAACAACTTTATCAATTGAAAGATAAATTAATGCAAACACACAAGCAATTGTTTTCCATTAAAATCAAATGATTACAAATAACAATATGATGATTATACAATCTCCCCCTTAGGCTGATCACTCACATATCTGTTCGTACAAAAGAGAATGTGTGAAATGATGAATAGATCTCTAACATGTGAGATCTATTTATACTAAGTATAAAATGTCTGTTTGCAATCAGCTGACATCACCCTGATAGTAACATCTAACATTCCTAACAGAAAAGATTCCACAGATGTTTGCAAGCATCTGTGAGAATCTAACATCTGGTCTAATATACTAAAACTCTGTTACAAGCAAAATACTGTTACATAGATGAAACCTCCGATCTTCAAACCGATGTTGCTTAATATCAAACATCTGTTTGGCCTGAACATATGTTTGGTCTTCTTGTACAAATATGTGCTTCAGCAACACTTTAGTCTTGATCAGTTCTTGGTTCTTCTTCAACAGCGGTTTCCAAGGCTGGAACAAATGTTAGCATATCTTCAACAAATGTTATGATTAGTGTTCAAGTTAGACACGTTTTCGACTATTTATCTTCTACTACATATAATATTTGAAAACCAGACACTTGACTTTATCTATCATTTTCCATATTTTTATTAACGCAAACTTTAAAATCAGGGACATTTTCTCATTTTAAAAATTTTTGTTTTTTTTTTGGATTTTTGGGATTTTCTTTTTTTTTCGAATTTTTCTAACTCAAAAGACTCAATATACAGAATAAACGACAGTTTCCCATCAACACACTTAAACTCTACATTGCCCTCAATGTAGGGATAGAAACCGACTAAAAAAAATCTGAATACAAAAATACTAGGGCAAATCGGAAAGAACTTAGCAGGTTAAGTGACGCGTAAGCTCCAAAAAAAAACTCTAGTCCAATCCAGCTCGATCGTATAGCATTTCATTCGTGATCGGCTCTGATTAACTGGTACACTTGAGATTGCCTTTACATATGAAGAATAGCTCCAAAATCACCCGAATGGAGATTAAGGGTGGTACAATTTAAACCTGCATAAACAAAGCAAAGCAAAAACCCAAACAATACCGACTCTAAATAAAAAACCAACTCAAAACTACTAACTTAGACTCGTGATACAGAAATAAAGACTCAAAATACAGGAAAACGCATACCGTAACTATTCCAAGCGCGAGAAACTGATAAAAATGGACGAAATAGCAAACTAGGTGGGAAAATACCCCGCCGCGTCGCGCGATGGGTACCTTCTCTTTCCCTTGTGTAGCGCAAGACTTGGTTTCACATCCTTTGACTTGGAGAGTGTCATGTTGCGCAACAATAGTAACCTCTACCTCTCGAGTGACGCGAGAGACATGTTTCCACATAAAGTTTTGTGAATTTCTTGGTTTCATGCCTTAGAAATTTTTCTCCAAACTCGTCTAAGACCTCTTTTTAGCCAAATTTTCCATTGTAACTCCATTGGAACCTTGTTACTTCGCATTCTCCACTCCATATCGAATACGTATCCCTACAAAAAGATTCAAACACAAAAACACAAACCGTAAAACTACCAAAACATAAATATAAAATTAACAAACTATGCAAAACATAAACAAATTTTCCTTTTATATATATATATATATATATATATATATATATATATATATATATATATAGGGGGGAGAGAGAGACATTTCTACAAATCAATTATATTAAAAATTCAAATCTAACAAATTACACAAATGTAACTACATCCATGGAAGATGAACTTGCTTTTTTCTCTTTATCAGTGCATTTGCAAGCGTGTGGGGTTTTTTTTAAGGAGTGGCACTTCTCAAACACAATTGAAATATTCATCTTCATTTCTATGGAGTTTAAATTCAGAGAACAACAATTCCAACATCTTCGTTAAACATCGAACATATAGAATAAGGCGATTTGGTCGGAGGACGAAAACGATAACGATAACGAGTAATCATCAATATGCCAAGCATTATTGATATTAAGTTGCAACTTAGGGAAAACATGATAGTTATAACAGAAAAGACAACTGATTTTCGATGAATTTATCCATCAGTGAATGACTCCACTAACAATTACTGGAAAGTCGCTGAGTTTTTTTGGAAACTAGAACGTTAAGAAGTAAAGCATGTAGGAAATACAAAAAAAAAATTGCGAGCTAATATGGGCGAGGCTGTGAATTATTGGATATTAATGGTCCGAAAAATTCTTTCGTCGGTAAAGGTATTTAATATATTTATAAAGTAAACTTTGGCTACAAATTATTTACTTTTTTATTTGTGTTATAATATAGTAATTATACAAAGTAAAACATACACACATAACAAAGACATATACCATACACGTATTAACGAGTCGTATACCCAAACCACATATATTTTCAACTTTGGCAAATTACATAGTTGTATATGACTTAGATAATAACATTTTCAAATATGATAAACTTAATTGGTAAATTTGCATGAATTGTTAGTGAACTAAGGTGGCACACCCCCTATAAAGAAACAATGTTTTAATTTCGAGACCAGGAATACCAACATTTTAATCACTAATAATCTAAAAAGGAGGCTTGAGTGGGGGACATAAATGCGAGCAAACACGAATATAACATTATAGAAAACTAATAGAACTTCTAGTTTGCAACTTACATCGAAGATAAAATTGGTTTATATATGTCTTCTGACGTACGTGGGTGTGTATATAAAAAGTGGTATATTTTTTGTCGTTCTATGCGTTGGTTCAAGTTTTAATATTTATAGAAACATTATAAAATACTATGACACTACAGTTCACATCGGGGAAATGTACCCGCCGTTGGCGTAATATAGTGATGGTAAGATACCAAGGACATCCAAGAATACAACGAGTTTTAGTACCGAGACTTTGTTAGCGTCTAGTCAAACCAAAATGTAAAATTTTTAAAAATGGCTCAAAATAAAAATGAAGAGGTAAATACAAAGGTAGTAACCAATAATAAGAAAAAAGAAGGTGTTTAGGATCAACATACCACTTGATGCTTCGTTAACTAATTCTTACCATGGGGTAACAAGGGATCGATTGTCAGACGAGGATTTGTGTGTCTTAATGCATAAGGTGTGCAGTACCTGGGTCAGGATGCTAACATACTCGAACCTCTTGCTTTGAATCAGCAGGGAAACGACACTTAAGGCCGGAATCAAACCATAATGGTACCGCCCAATCAGCAAGGAAAATATATATCACTATGATTTAGTTTTATTTAATTAGATAGTTTAAGTGGTTTAAATTACTTGTCACTATAAGTCTGTCGGTGAGTGTCAATTTCCTAAGGTACTTTTATAAAAACCAAGTCCTTTATAGTTTGGTACTAACACGAAGTAAAGGGAAGAGCTTACCAAACCGAAGTCCCATCCAAACCTTTAACCTCCGGTCAGAGTGTCATCATGTTTGACTCAACATAGACATAGAAAACATGAACGACCCAAGCTAATGGCACCGCAAGATTATTGGTCGATTAAGCCGAAATAATGGCGACGCTAATATTTCACTCCCTTTTAATAAACTATTAATTAGCCAAAGTTATTAACACACACACACAGAGCTCTTATTCACCCATGATTTTCCTTAGTTAACTCCCCATCAAGAAGGTAAGTTTCCCTCAAACACATTCAAGAAATCTAGCCAAGAATGGCCATGGAACTAGTTTTCATCAAACATGAAAAGATTATATTATTCATCAAAAGCTTTATTACACTAATTCTTGTGTTTTTTCTTAATGATTACAATGATTAGAGATATTTGGTAGAAGAGAAATGTGTTTTGGAGAAGAGAGGAGAGAATGAGCAAGTGAAAATGGTGGATTTGGTCATTTATTTATAGCCTGTTGGAGGCCTAGACATGAGGCATGCCTAGAAGGCATGGGCTGTCACACCCCGACCCGCAGTGGAATAAGAGTCGGGGCATAATTGGGTTATCACCAAAGCTCATGATATTTACTAATATGTTTCATATTTATTAAATTCAAAATTACATCCTCAATATTCCAAACATGTTCATACGATTACAAAGAAAGATAATCAACTAAACAATCCTAAGTCTAAATCCGTTTATTCTTCTAAGCCATCCTATGTATTTCTTGCTGCAGCTGGATCACCTGTATCATGTGTAAAAATGGGGGTTTTTGGGTCAACATAAGTTGGCGAGTGAACCTTGTTAGAAAAACATTTATTATTGTTTTCTTGTTATATTGATTATGGAAAATTGTGCAATAATCATATGTGAGCAAACGTAAATAATCATACAATAACAATAACAACAACAAACAATAACATACAATAACAAACCAACTTGCACGAATATATAACATGAATGAAACTGTATATGTTGGCAACGTCACGTTCACGCTCATAATGTAATGGGGAACGGACGGCCTATGATAAATGTCTGTGCGATCAAGGCTCAATCAAACGGAGCCGATCGTATGTTGGCAACGCCTAGTTCACGCTCATAATGTAATGGGGAACAGCTCAACGCTCATATGTAATGGGGAGCGGCGGCCTATGATAATGTATGTACTGAAAATGATAAATTTAATCTAAACAATAACCACACAAACAGTTGATACATGTTGAATACACATTTGTTCATGTATATGATGGATGCACAATAGTTTAATGTGATAAATAATATGACACATGATACACCCCAAAAACGTGATTAAAACGGGGAATTTGTAGAGATTCACTCACATTGGGTGCGTTCGGTTGAAGATGATGAAATGCGCACGAGTTGAGAGGACTAATCGACGGGAATTAACTAACCTAAATAATAACGAAAAGGTATGGTAAATGAGTGGATTTTATTAATAATTTTAATAAGATTTTTAGATATATTTTTATGAGTTTAAGGCTATTTTCTAACTTTTAAAACATTATTTTTAAGTATTTTTAATTGATTTTTAAATTAAATAAATAAATAAAAATATATAAAAAAAAATGTTGACTTTTGCGTTGACCATTGACCATTGACCGTTGACCGTGACTGTTGACTGTTTGACCGGTTCGCTAGTGTGTAAGTGTGCGCCGGGTAAGGCTCGAACCCGAGACCTCCCGTACGCGTGCACGCAGCTCTACCAACTGAGCTACGTGTCTAACCCGAAATAATTCTATTTTTAATTATATTTATATACTGTTTTAGTTTCTTCAAAATTCTTTTATTTTCAAAAAAAGGATTTTAATCCTCGAACCGGCGTGCGTAACAGGTCTCGAACCCGGGACCTGTGGGTTAATGTTGCACACAGTCCACCGCTAGACTGTGTGTCTAACCTGGTTAATATACTGATTTTTATTATACTTAATATCTTCAGTGAGTTAATCCGGTTCAGTTAAAAAGGAAACATCTTTATTACAGATAATACGATTGTGTCAAGGATCGAACTCGCGGCGTGTGATAAATGTGCGCACACAGTCCACCGCTGGACTGTGTGTCTAACCTCGTTACAATATCTCAGACAACGATTACCCTACTGTTCTTATTTAATTCGATTGACAAACATTCAAGTGATTAAAATGAAATGGCAGGGAAGATTTTGGGAGTAAACATACCGGAAAAATGTTCTTTCTCAGAATTCCGGCGAAGTCGTCGGCTCTGTTTTTATGGGCTTCGTCTGAGCGGGCCAATTAACAGTTTTGATTAGCTAGATGTGGAATTGAAGTACTGAACAAGAGTTATCAGAAGGTTTAAAGGTTTATACCGTTTCACAGCGAATTCTAGAAATTCTCAGAAATTTTCAGGCGAGTGATGATTATCCGATATCCTCGCCTGGAACTGATTCTGATTGAAGGGTTTGAGTTAGCAAAAGCTTAACAACAGATAGAAGATGGAAGAATTGAGAAACTTTGGAAGACACGGTTTTCCGGCGAAAGTCCGGCGAGTTCAAAAAGCAATTCCGACGACCAGAAATTAGAGTTAAAGTGAAATTAGAAGTTCTGTGAATGCTAGTGAGTCGCGAGATGGTGATTTTGATGGAGTAATTCAGAAAGTGAAGATTTTCGGTTATTAAAACCGATCATCACATGAATTCAAGTCCATTCAAGACTGAATTGATTAAAAAATGTCGGTTTATCGGTTATAATCAGAAATCCGCGATCGCTCAAACGTCTTGGACGTTTGGAAGCCGATAACGGTTTCAGTTGGCGTAAACAGGTCGATTCATGGTTGAAGTTATGTTTTAATTGTTTCCTACATTTCACAAAGGCAACTAGTGGCGGAGTGGTTATATGTGCGCGAGTTAAGACTAGACTCACCCGGCTGACCCGGGTTCGAATCCCGGCAGCCGGTTTTCTTTTTTATTTATTTCATTTTCACTTTTTATTAATTATAGTTTTTAAATTCTAATTTGTTTATTAATTATGCATCGTTTAAAATTAAAATAAACATAAATACGCAACGAAAAATTTATAACTTGATATTCGGTTACAAACGAAGCGGGTTTGGAAAACCCGTTTTTGACAAATGTTACAGTATCCCCTACTTTTAGAAATTTCGTCCCGAAATTTAAGTAGTAGTGGTAATAGGAAAAAGATGCGGGTATTTTTCGCGCATTGAGTCTTCACGTTCCCAAGTAAACTCAGGTCCCCGTTTCGACTCCCAGCGTACCCTAACAATTGGAATACGACTCCGTCTTAAACGTTTTTCTCCAAAGTCCATGATCTCTACTGGTCTTTCAATGAAATGCATAGATTCATCGATCTGAATATCTTCAGGGGAATATGGAGGTTTTCATCGGCGAGACACTTCTTCAAGTTTGATACGTGGAATGTGGGGTGAATTATGTTGAGTTCTTCTGGTAGACCAAGCTTGTATGCTATAGGTCCTACTCTTTCGAGTATCTTGAAAGGTCCTACGTAGCTTGGTGCTAGCTTGCCCTTCTGGCCAAAACGAACTACTCCCTTCCACGGTGATACTTTTAAAAGTACATGATCACCAATGTTAAACTCCAAAGGCTTTCGTCGTTTATCTGCATAACTCTTTTGACGACTTTGAGCCGCTAGAAGATTGTTTCGAATTTGATGGATCTTGTCTGTGGTTTCTTGAATCAATTCTGGACCGGTGATTTGAGCTTCCCCAATTTCGTGCCAACATACTGGAGATTGGCACTTACGACCATATAAGGCTTCGAAAGGTGCCATGCCGATACTTGAGTGATAGCTGTTGTTGTACGAGAATTCAACTAATGGTAGATGAGCGTCCCAATTTCCCTTGAAGTCTATGACACATGCTCGAAGCATATCTTTAAGAGTTTGAATGGTGCGTTCAGATTGTCCATCAGTTTGAGGATGATAAGCAGTACTGAGATCTAATCGTGTACCCAAAGCGGCTTGTACGGCTTGCCATGTTCATGAAGTGAAACGACCATCACGATCTGAAATAATGCTTAACGGAACACCATGACGGCTTACGATTTCGCTGATGTAGATACGAGCTAACTTCTCGTTCTTGAAATCTTCGCGGATCGGAATAAAGTGAGCTGATTTTGTAAGATGATCAATGATTACCCATATAGTGTCATACCCACCAGAAGTGCGAGGTAACCCGGTAATGAAGTCCATGGTTATGTTTTCCCACTTCCATACAGGTATTTCAGGTTGGACCAGAAGTCCTGAGGGTCTTTGATGTTCAGCTTTTACCTTGGAACATGTAAGGCACTTGGAAACAAAAACAGCAATATCCTTTTTCATTCCAGGCCACCAGTAGGTGTATCGAAGGTCTTGATACATCTTGTCGGCTCCTGGGTGTATAGAGTATCGTGTTTTGTGTGCCTCATTCATAAGGAATTCACGAAGGTTGTTGTGGTCAGGAATCCATATGCGATCTAGATAGTACAGAATACCGTCAGATTTAGTTTCAATTTTAAGTTCAGCTCCACAAGATAGCTCCTTTCGTACGTCTTCTTCCGTTACTGAAACATGTTGGGCTTCTCGAATTTGATCTTTGATGTCGGTTATGATTTGCGAACATAGAAGACGAATGGAGTTCGCATAACCCTTTCGACTGAGTGCATCGGCCACCACATTTGCCTTGCCAGGATGATACCGAATTTCACAGTCGTAGTCATTAAGAAGTTCAACCCATCTTTGTTGCCTCATGTTTAACTCCTTTTGGTTGAAGATATGTTGAAGACTCTTGTGGTCAGTGTATATTTCACACTTAGTACCGTAGAGATAATGTCTCCATATCTTAAGAGCGAACACAACGGCTCCAAGTTCTAGGTCGTGGGTGGTGTAGTTCTTCTCATGAGTTTTGAGTTGTCTAGAAGCATAAGCTATCACCTTTCCTCTTTGCATTAGAACACAGCCTAGCCCTTGCCCTGACGCGTCGCAATAAACCACGAAGTCATCACAACCTTCAGGAAGAGTGAGAATAGGTGCGTCACAGAGTTTTTGTTTAAGGGTTTGGAAGGCTTCTTCTTGTTTGGGTCCCCATATGAAGGGTTTTCCTTTATGAGTTAAAGCCGTGAGTGGTACAGCAATACGAGAGAAATTTGAAATGAAACGGCGATAATAACCAGCCAAACCAAGAAATGATCTTACTTCGGTAGGTGTACGTGGCGCTTGCCATTCTTGCACTGCTTTGATCTTTGAGGGGTCGACATGTATTCCCTTGTCATTGACGACATGTCCAAGGAATTGTACCTCTTTTAACCAGAATTCACATTTGGAGTATTTGGCGTAAAGCTTTTCATTCTCTAAGAGTGTAAGAATGAGTCGAAGGTGCCGTTCATGATCAGACTTAGACTTTGAGTAAATGAGGATGTCGTCAATGAAGACTATAACAAAGCGATCGAGATAGGGTTTGCAGACTCTGTTCATTAGATCCATGAAGACAGCTGGAGCGTTGGTTATACCAAATGGCATGACCATGAATTCATAATGACCATAACGAGTTCGGAAGGCGGTCTTTGGGACGTCTTCTTCATGTACTCTGAGTTGATGATAACCAGAACGAAGGTCGATTTTTGAAAAACAGCTGGCGCCTTGAAGTTGGTCAAGAAGATCATCGATGCGAGGTAATGGGTAGCGGTTCTTGACCGTTAACTTGTTGAGTTCTCTGTAGTCGATGCACATGCGAAACGTTCCATCTTTCTTCTTCACAAAAAGGACAGGTGCACCCCAAGGCGAGGAGCTAGGACGTATGAATCCTTTGTCAGTCAACTCTTGCAATTGACTGGCTAGCTCTTGCATTTCGGAGGGGGCTAACCTATAAGGAGACTTTGCAACTGGTGTAGCACCAGGTATAAGATCAATGCGGAATTCGACTTCTCTCACGGGAGGAAGTCCTGAGATGTCGTCAGGAAAAACTTGCGGAAAATCTTTTACTACTGGGATGTCTTCAAGTTTCTTCTCCTTGGTTCCCTTTTTGACGACATGAGTTAAAAATGCGACATAATTCTTGCGGAGATATTTTCGGGCTTGAAGACAGGACATTAATTTGAGCCCTTTCGAAGGGGTTTCTCCAAAGATTCGTAGAGTCTGACCGTTTATAAGAGGAATGCGTATAAACTTTTCGCGGCATACAACTTCTGCATGGTGATGGCTGAGCCAGTCCATACCAATTATAATGTCAAAGCTTCCCAACTTCATAGGTATAAGGTCAACTGGAAAATCGTGATCGTTTAAGGTGAGAGTACAATTGCGTATAATAGAGTTTAATGAGACTGGTTTTCCGTCAGCAACTTCCACCGTTATGGATTCCATAAGTTTATCACGAGTTTGGTTGAGGATGGGTTCAAATTCTAAAGATACAAAACTTTTATCCACACCAGTATCAAATAACATGGTTGCATAACTACCATTGATGAGAAACGTACCGTTAACCACATTGTTGTCGGCCCTAGCTTGATTGGCGTTGATGTTAAAAGCTCTTCCTTTTGCAGGTGGAGGAGCTTGGTTAGCCTGATTCACCGGATTTGCTTGGGCTTGAGCATGTATAATCTTCACCAAGCGTGGACAAGTGTTTCTAAAGTGGCTTGGGTCTCCACAATTGTAGCAAGCCCGCATAGGTTACACCATGGGATAGTTGGGTTGGTAGTAGGATTGGGCTAAATGTTGGGTAGGTGGTAGTAATAGGGGTTGTTGGGCTTGACCCACTATCTGATGGTGGGTTTGGGTTGAGGGCTGGTGGCGGTTCGTTCGCTGAGGTATGCGACAGGTTTGAATGGTGTGACCTGCGCGACCCTAACCGGTACAATGTTGGCAGGGATGATCAGGAAAGTGATGGTATTGGCAACGGTTGCATTTTGGGTATGGGCCGGAGTATGACCTTTTATATGGTGCAGGTGAGGGGGCAACTTGGGTAATGGGTGCAGCAGGGATAGGGAAATTTGTTTGTGTGACAGCAAAGTTTCTGGTGTTACATTTCCTCTTGTTAGCAAACTTAGAGGAGGAGTGGAATGGTTTGAAGTTTGGCCCTCAACGGGGGCTTTCTTTTTCTCATCTTTAAATTTACCGTTGCGAATTCGATTCTCGGTAAGCTCAGTAGCAAGTTCCATAGCAGCTTCAAGTGTTGCAGGCGAAGTGCTGAGAACTGAGTCTTGGATTTTCGAGGGGAGACCTCGAATATAGTGTTCGGCTAAACGGTAAACTGGGGTGAACAAGTTAGGGACAATTTGGTTAAACTCTAAAAACCTTTTGTTGTAGGAAGTATGATCTCCCTCCTTTTGCTTCAACGAATGAAATTCATCCTCTAACTTTTTGATCTCGCTTCTAGGACAGAAGCGTCTCGTCATGATTTCCCTTAACTCCTCCCACGTTAAGGCCATTGCATCTTCGATTCCTCTCTTACCCTTTTCAGTATTCCACCAGGTAAGAGCTACCCCAAATAGTCTCCCGGTTGCGTATCGTACCTTGCGATCCTCGGGACAATCGCAGTTGAGGAAGGTGTTTTCCATTTCCTCAAACCAGTGGAGGAGAGCAGTGACACCTTCGGTCCCTTCAAATTTCGGAGGATCGCAGGACTTGAAATGTTTATATGAGCACTTTTTGGTAATAGAGTTGCCGATGTTCTGGTCTTCTTGCTGGGGATGATTGATGGGATTTGTGGCGAGAGCTTGTTGTACTTGAAGCACAATGTCAGGAAGCACCGCGGCCATTTGTTTAGCGATTTGAGTGGCCAAGCGTTCGTGTGACCTTCCTGATCTTCTACCCCCTCGTTGTTGCCTAGCCGACATCTACAGGAACATACATAAGAAGATTGTGAGTTTATGGAGTCTTTTTAGGTGTCATGTGTCTTTAAAAAAAAACAAAAATAACATAAACATCAATAATGCAACTACATCCATAGGATGTCTTGGGTTTGCTCATGTTGGGCCTCAAATGTCCCCCATACCTTCACCTGTATAGTCATGTGGGCCCCCATGACTATTGGCTTAGTAGGATTCACATTGGTATTGACGGTTTAACACTCGCATCACCCGAATGAAAACCATGAAATACGTTTACGAGATGTATGGTCGGAAGGTGTCCAGGTGTAGACACAATGACAACTCAAAGTGGGGTTAGCTCACACGACGTTTGGTATAGCATGCTTTGGCCTAATAGGTCCTTCGTACTCTCATCGTTGGTCCCCAGGTAGGCAAACTGGTCCTTTATTTTATATTTATACGAATGCCAAGCCTAGACACGACGTTCCGACTACCGGTACTTGTACCCTTCCAGTTACTACATGCCCGCCATGAGAACTCACTTTGATGTGATTTGAAAATACAAAAATCATTGCAAAAACAATCATGAAAATGATGTGGTGTGTGCTCTCATGGATATGATATGTTATGAGAATATGATTCATGATAGGCATTATATAATAATATGTACTTATGAACATGCTTGCATAACATTGAATGTAACATTAAACATAAAACATATAAACATCATGAATTTTACATGTAACACACAAATTTTAAAAAAAAATTTCTAATCAACTATAGTATAGGCTCTAAGGGTCTAATAACCTATCCTATATCCCTATAGTCATGGCTCTGATACCAATCTGTCACACCCCGACCCGCAGCGGAATAAGAGTCGGGGCATAATTGGGTTATCACCAAAGCTCATGATATTTACTAATATGTTTCATATTTATTAAATTCAAAATTACATCCTCAATATTCCAAACATGTTCATACGATTACAAAGAAAGATAATCAACTAAACAATCCTAAGTCTAAATCCGTTTATTCTTCTAAGCCATCCTATGTATCTCTTGCTGCAGCTGGATCAGCTGTATCATGTGTAAAAATGGGGGGTTTTGGGTCAACATAAGTTGGCGAGTGAACCTTGTTAGAAAAACATTTATTATTGATTTCTTGTTATATTGATTATGGAAAATTGTGCAATATTCATATGTGAGCAAACGTAAATAATCATACAATAACAATAACAACAACAAACAATAACATACAATAACAAACCAACTTGCACGAATATATAACATGAATGAAACTGTATATGTTGGCAACGTCACGTTCACGCTCATAATGTAATGGGGAACGGACGGCCTATGATAAATGTCTGTGCGATCAAGGCTCAATCAAATGGAGCCGATCGTATGTTGGCAACGCCTAGTTCACGCTCATAATGTAATGGGGAACAGCTCAACGCTCATATGTAATGGGGAGCGGCGACCTATGATAATGTATGTACTGAAAATGATAAATTTAATTTAAACAATAACCACACAAACAGTTGATACATGTTGAATACACATTTGTTCATGGATATGATGGATGCACAATAGTTTAAATGTGATAAATAATATGACACATGATACACCCAAAAAACGTGATTAAAACGGGGAATTTGTAGAGATTCACTCACATTGGGTGCGTTCGGTTGAAGATGATGAAATGCACACGAGTTGAGAGGACTAATCGACGGGAATTAACTAACCTAAATAATAACGAAAAGGTATGGTAAATGAGTGGATTTTATTAATAATTTTAATAAGATTTTTAGATATATTTTTATGAGTTTAAGGCTATTTTCTAACTTTTAAAACATTATTTTTAAGTATTTTTAATTGATTTTTAAATTAAATAAATAAATAAAATATAAAAAAATGTTGACTTTTGCGTTGACCATTGACCGTTGACCGTGGTTGACTGTTTGACCGGTTCGCTAGTGTGTAAGTGTGCGCCGGGTAAGGCTCGAACCCGAGACCTCCCGTACGCGTGCACGCAGCTCTACCAAGTGAGCTACGTGTCTAACCTGAAATAATTCTGTTTTTAATTATATTTATATACTGTTTTAGTTTCTTTAAAATTCTTTTATTTTCAAAAAAAGGATTTTAATCCTCGAACCGGCGTGCGTAACAGGTCTCGAACCCGGGACCTGTGGGTTAATGTTGCACACAGTCCACCGCTGGACTGTGTGTCTAACCTGGTTAATATACTGATTTTTATTATACTTAATATCTTCAGTGAGTTAATCCGGTTCAGTTAAAAAGGAAACATCTTTATTACAGAGAATACGATTGTGTCAAGGATCGAACTCGCGGCGTGTGATAAATGTGCGCACACAGTCCACCGCTGGACTGTGTGTCTAACCCGAGATATAATCCAATTTATATTAAACTTATACACAAACTAACTTCATCTTCTTCGTTACAGTATCTCAGACAACGATTACCCTACTGTTCTTATTTAATTCGATTGACAAACATTCAAGTGATTAAAATGAAATGGCAGGGAAGATTTTGGGAGTAAACATACCGGAAAAATGTTCTTTCTCAGAATTCCGGCGAAGTCGTCGGCTTTGTTTTTATGGGCTTCGTCTGAGCGGGCCAATTAACAGTTTTGATTAGCTAGATGTGGAATTGAAGTACTGAACAAGAGTTATCAGAAGGTTTAAAGGTTTATACCGTTTCACAGCGAATTCTATAAATTCTCAGAAATTTTCCGGCGAGTGATGATTATCCGATATCATCGCCTGGAACTCATTCTGATTGAAGGGTTTGAGTTAGCAAAAGCTTAACAGATAGAAGATGGAAGAATTGAGAAACTTACTGTTTTGATGGAAGACACGGTTTTCCGGCGAAAGTCCGGCGAGTTCAAAAAGCGATTCTGACGACCAGAAATTAGAGTAAAAGTGAAATTAGAAGTTCTGTGAATGCTAGTGAGTCGCGAGATGGTGATTTTGATGGAGTAATTCAGAAAGTGAAGATTTTCGGTTATTAAAACCGATCATCACATGAATTCAAGTCCATTCAAGACTGAATTGATTAAAAAATGTCGGTTTATCGGTTATAATCTGAAATCCGCGATCACTCAAACGTCTTGGACGTTTGGAAGCCGATAACGGTTTCAGTTGGCGTAAACAGGTCGATTCATGGTTGAAGTTATGTTTTAATTGTTTCCTACATTTCACAAAGGCAACTAGTGGCGGAGTGGTTATATGTGCGCGAGTTAAGACTAGACTCACCCGGCTGACCCGGGTTCGAATCCCGGCAGCCGGTTTTCTTTTTTATTTATTTTATTTTCACTTTTTATTAATTATAGTTTTTAAATTCTAATTTGTTTATTAATTATGCATCGTTTAAAATTAAAATAAACATAAATACGCAACGAAAAATTTATAACTTGATATTCGATTACAAACGAAGCGGGTTTGGAAAACCCGTTTTTGACAAATGTTACATGGGCCATGTCTAGCCAAATGACTTGCTGTAGCCGTGTCTGCCAAACACGGGCCATGATTGTCACACCCCAACCGATGGCGGTAACATTGAGGCGGGACGAAAGAGATTGCTCATTGCTCATAACGCTAATAGTGACAATAATTAATTAAACCGGATTTCATTTCATAAGTAAAATTTGTCGAGTACAATACATGGAAATTTCATATACAACAATAATCAAGGCAAAATTTGATACAACATTAATAAACCTAAACGTCTATGTGTGTATCTAGTCATCAATGCTACTCCAATTTCATAGCTTCATCTTCATTAACCTGTAACATGTTTTAAAATAGAGTTCAATGCAAAAGCAAAGGCGAGTACACAAGTTTAGTGATACATAGCATAAGTATAAAAGGTATAACTCGAATCCAAATGTTAATCGTCATGTAAGGTAAATGCTAATCATGCAACACTAGATCAAACCCCGAGTTTCCACAAGTATAATGAGCTTCCCTCGTCACATAAGCAACGAGACTAAAAGTATGAATAATCTTAACATAACCCTGACGGGTGGTGTGTTACTCCTACAGCGCTATGTATATCAAGTTGGGCTAGCTAAGTTAATGATCAAGCATGTATAATTCTAGCATGTATCTAAGCATAACAAGTATCATGTATTAACGGATTGAGCATGTAAAGCATAAGTTGTGATTTGTGTATTTTGATAGGTAAACATGTTACAACCCAAAAAGTGAGAAAGCAGTAAATGGGTCGAGTGTACTTACGGTTATGCAAGCGTTCCGACTTGATAATCCGTGAAGAGTTGTTTAAGTTGGGGATGAACACCGAGTTATCCTACAAGAGGAAAACGTAGGTGTGTATTCCGATAATTTATGGAAGATTCGGGATTTTGGAGTGATGCACACAAAGTAAAGTATACGAAAATACTCCCTAAGGTCTAGCACTCGTTTTGGACATTATGGGAATCCATTAGGGTTTATGTGATTTCATAGGTTGTAATACCTACTAGAATCCAAACGAGGAACCATACTCTTTAGTGTTTAAACTTACTAACTCGACACATGATTATGTGTTCATTATCAAGTTTTCGGTTTTTAAGTATGTAGCATATAGATTAATATAGTTATGTGTATAAGTCCATTCATGGATATCATAGAAGTCATGCAGGAGGTAGGCGGCATAGCCCCATTTAGGAACCTCATAAGAGTTCACCACTACACAAGTTGTCATAGACAACAAGGAGGGTCAAGAACAAGTACAAGAATAAGATATGAAATACATACATTATTATACACTAAGTAGCCAAGTAAGCTACAACCCGGTGAGCCGACGTCGACACACGTCAAAGGCTAGATGGGGCTATGTTACTTTCAACTAGGAAACTACTTAGGATGATGATGAGAAATCATCAAGTGGTGGGTGGACTTAGAGTTAGGATAGCCTAAGCTAACCAAGGTAGTCACACAAGAACAAGTTCAAGACTTGCATCACTTGTGAGCTTAAAGCTCTTTGAAAACAGAATGTTTAGAGTGTTTAAACACTCCTATTTACATGTATAACAACCTAGGTTAGTCCCCTTAATCACAAAGTGGATTAGAAGTGTAACGCCCCAAAATCCGAATTTTATATTCGCTAGCATGTTTTCCGTGTTACAGTATGAAATAAAATAACTAGGCTATTGTAACGCCCCAAAACACGAATGTTCATATCCACTATATGTTCTTTTATGATTCATCATGAAATAAATAACTAGGCTATTTAACCTAGTTAAGTGTATGGTGAAAGCTATTAAAGGAGGAAAGTTGTGCCAAATATGTTTTAGTGACAAACACTAGGGACCAAAGTGGGACAGGATGAAAGTTGAGTTATTAAATGAAATTTAACACACACAAACACACACTTCGTGTGTGCTCTTGAACGACCAGGAGCTTCCCAAGGAAGCTAGAACCCTAACTCAAACAAAATCAGCAAATTGAAGGGTGAATCAAGGCTCAAATTCATTCATGGACATGAATTAATGATCACTAACGCGAGGGGATCATGAGGTATGTCATAAAACTTAGATTGGTGATCTTGTATGAAGTGGGTTATGTTTAATCCGCGAAATTGGTATGAAATTGAGTATGAATACGTGTTATAATCATCATATAGAACGAACGGGTCAAAATGATGTTATATTGCCATACCGAAGGATAGTCTAAGTAATGACCATAGTATTATAACGAGTAATGGGTATGATCGCATAAAAGCACGCTAACCGAGAAATGGACCTGCGAGTTAGTAGCCAAAAGACTCGGTTGTAAGGTAAGATTAGATGTATAAGCAATTAGAGTATGAAATTTGCACTAATGAAGTTCCATTACGCATAATTGAATGGAATGGATGAGGCTAATGCTCATTGAGTATCGGGTGCTTAAACTCCAAGTATAAACTCCCAAGGATGTAAAACTTTTATAGTCATAATGTTCATGTGAGCTTTGGGTTCAAACAATTGAGTTGTTTGATAAAAGCGTAAACGGGTCGGATAATTCATAAACGAATATTAAGCCAAAAATGTATAACTCAAGAATTTCCTTAATATGAATGTTAGATTTTGAGTCCATATGATAGAGGACCAAATTACGATCGCGTAGGAAGAAACGTGGGGTTAAACGGATAAACGGTTCAAAAGTTATGCGAGTTTTAGTGCGTACGAACGGCGAAACAACACAGCAGAAAAACAGTAAAACGGGAGGGCGTCAGCGACGCACCCTCCTTTTGCTGCCGACGCATTAAGTTGCTGCCTACGTGGGATCGATGCCGGAAACTCGTTTTTCGCATTTTTCGCACTTTTGCTTGATTCCAAGGTCTATTTTGCTTCCCCAAAGGTACCCCAAGCCTATCTTAAAGTTTTTATAGAGTTCGGGAAAGAACGGAAGCCTATGGAACGTGTACGAACACGTGGTATGTAAACTAGATTATGTAGATGTGGTTGATATGATTTGGCCAAGTCTTATAAGTAAGAGTCTTATATTTATACATGATGTTGTGTTTATGATGCACTTAATGGTTAAGTAAGCTTATAGAACTTATGTAATAGTTTTGGAAGGAAAGTATATAAGCTCATAGAAGGTCTTTTATATACATGAAAGAGTTGGATTAGATGGTTTTTACATGTGTTATTATTTTATACGTTTCGAAAGCATGAGACTCGTACGAAGAAATTCATGGTGTTAATACATAAGGATTTATAATGTTAACCAAATTGTTGAGAATGAAATGAAGTGCAGGTATATTATCGTATATTTATCAAGGGATAGACTTCAGAAAGGAATGTTCGAATTCATAAAGATATCCAAAGGGAATCTACAGGAGGATGAAACGCAACGTGATCTCTTAGTTACATACTTAGATCGTATAATATTCCAAATACTGATAATGTGAATGTATGTGGTGAATGCAGGTTGTGCAGATTTATGGGTCATAATCATCTAGAGATGCAAACGACTGATGATCGAGTTATAATACGGATTGTACGGGAATGTGGGGTCTTGCGATATTTAAACATATGATATGTGCATGTATTAAATGAAACGAAAAATGTAATGTCGATTAAAACTTACTATAGAAAGTACTTTTAATCATGATGGAATAATTTTAATAAAAGAAATTTTACAGTACGCATTTCCGCTGCGTCTTTTTGACCAAAACGTAAACGGGGCTTACAAGTTGGTATCAGAGCCCTGTTTTGGGAGAAATCAAGTACGAGAAGGTAAATACTTGAACTCAAACCTGTGTGCTCTTGTGACAAGGAACCCGTACAATCCAAGACTCGATCAAGATCCGAAGGCAGAAGCGAATGTAAGTATGTACTTAAGTATGCATATGAAGAAACTAGCAATATGTTATGTGTAAGGTACACAAAAGTTGCTTGGAGAGGATGATCCACGAATGCGGTCTAGGACCGACACCAAAGCATGTTGTAAGACAAATTGACCCCAGGTAGGTAAATTCAGTACATGGGTATCGGTGACGGTAAAACCTCCCGAGGGAAGTAAAATTTTAAATGTAAGACAAAGATGATATAGTGATAATGTTTGAAAATGTTACACGTGCTGAAACCTAATTCTCCGGACATAAGGCGATGATTATATGAAGGCACGAAACTAGTATGTGGATTGTGCACCTGGCCAGCACGCAAGAAACATATGACGTTCGTAAGACTGTGGTAATTGTCGCAGGTATGTCCGATATAATTGGGTAGTAGGCGGACGTGCGGGTGAAATGGGTAGTAATACTCCAAAAAAATTGAGATTACCGTGTAAGAATGAAAAGCATGAATGATAAGAATGAAGAATGTTAAATCATAAGTAAGTACGGAACAACGAAAAGTATGAATGATGTGTTTGAATCCGCGAAACGGATTCAAAACGTTGAATGAATGAAAGGTATGAATGATATGTCTGAATCTGCGAGACGGATTTAAGACATAAAAAGGATGAAATAAATCCACCTAAGAATGTGTCGACAGTTTGACCATGATTGAGTCAAAACGGGTCATATAAGTAAGTATAAAATAAATGACAATAGTGTCACAAGAAAATATTGTAATTGGTACACAAACTTAAAATTTTGATTAGAAG